>OY986436.1:182403495-183003495 GCA_963920525.1 Dichetophora obliterata | reverse complement strand
AAAACAAAATTACATTCCAATTTGAACTAACTACCCCAGTAAAAATATAAGCGGACGAACAGCAGTCGATCAGCGGCCAAACAAAGGCCGCATGGCCGTACAAGGGGCGAAGATGGCCTAAAAATATGGCCGTACAAGGCCTTAATAGAGTTCTACGGCCTCTGTATGGCTGCTATACTGCCGCTGAATGCCCGTTGCATGCCACCAAAATTTTCATAGCTCTTAGTCAGCACCAAACGTATGCGCAACAACAAAATCAAATCTTACTTCGCGATGCGGATGTTGATAGTATCGCCACTTGTGTGCCACAAAAGAATTTTTTGTGTATGAAGCACTTCAATAAAAGCAATTTACTAAATAGGTTGAACTGTACCGTTAAGTCAGTGTATATATGTTTTATGATTATGCCAAAAAATGTCCAAAATATTGATTTTTTACTCAAAAAATTACTCAAAAATTTTTTTTTTTTTTTTGTAAAAATTAAATAATTAAAAATTGCACATCTGGCTACATTTCATATGACAAGGCATTTATTTGCAAAAATTCTTCCAGCTAAGCGCAAAAATTATTTTATTGTTTTTGTCATCAAAATAACAAGGGTACCCCCTTTGATATTTTTCGCGAAATTTATTTTTTCCAAAATGTTGTTTTTATATTTTTTACAAAAAAGTCAAGTCTCAAAAATTATTTATGTGAAAAAATTACCTCAATATCTCTTTCCAATCAAAAGTTATGAAATAACCGATTTTTTCATACCATTGACTATCGTAGTAATAAAATTAATTTTCTGTTTGTTTGTTTGTTTGTTTGTTTGTTTGGCCTTTATGCAAATCTAAACGGCTCAACGGATTTCGCTCAAACTAGGTATACATATTAAGTGCATCCTCCGAAATTTTTCAACAAACGGTAATTTTGTTACTATAATACATTTTACCATCGGAGTTTTTTGTGTATTTAATTTTAAAAATTTCTGTTATTTTGACATCAAAAACATTCACATATATTCAAAATTGTGGAAATTTTCAGTACAACGACTTTTTCATAAAACATCGTTACCTAAGAATGAGAAAAAACGATATGAAAATCAAAGTTTGGTCTTTCGATGCAAATATCTCCGCTGTCCATTAATATATTTCATTCAAATTGTTTTTGTACAAATGTTCAATAAAATCAGTTTACAGAAATAGGTTGAACTGTACCGTTAAGTCAGTATACATATATTTTATAATTATGGCAAAAAAGGTCCAAAATATTGACTTTTTACTCAAAAAATTACTTAAAAATTGTTTTTGTTGTAAAAATTAAATCAATTAAAAATTGCACATCTGGCCACCTTTCATATAACATAGCATGTATTTGCAAAAATTCTTCCAGCTAAGCGCAAAAATTATTTTACTGATTTTGTCATCAAAACAACCTTTGATTTTTTTCGCGAAATTTATTTTTTTCAAAATGTTGTTTTTATATATTTTATAAAAAAGTCAGGTCTTAAAAATAATTTATGTGAAAATATTACCCCAATATCTCTTTCCAATCAAAAGTTATGGCTACAAATGTATTTTTTAAGCCCAGCTATATTAATATGCTCTATCCTTAATATCTTCCTTATATTAGTACGTCTATATTTATACGAGTTGTTGGAACAGAATACCCCAGTGAATTTTCAATTAAAACAGTATCATTTTGTTTGTATTATATATTATGCACTGTATTCACTATTACTATCTGCTTTTTCAATATAAACCTTTTCCCCAACTGTAATTAAATAATACTGCTCATTTTCATGGTGTAATAGTCACAGCTCGGTTGATGTATGGCCGATGTTCGCCCATTGTACATCCAAGATTAATTAAAAACGGCGTCTGTACGTTCGCAGTACGACCCTTGTACGGTCAAGAAAAATATTTAAAATTTGTTCTTGTTTGGCCGCTGTTTGGATTTTTTAGCCAGAATTTTTATTTTTACTCGAGGAGTTGCAAATAAATTCACAAACTAGTTGCAAATAGATTTTTTTTTTAAAGCTGATTTTCTTAATTTTGATTTTTTAAACAAATTTTCCATTAATTGTTTAATTAATTTAATTTATTTAATTGAATTAAAAAAAGTAGCCAAATGAAAAACCAAATTGCCAAATAGCCAAAAACTGACCGCGAGATAAAATAGCCACTTTTGGCTATAAATAGCCAAAACGGCAACACTGGTAGCATAGTAAAATCAACAGCTCAAATATCTCTATAATGAGCTGCACTTCATGCTCATTCCACCTTTTGTTTGGCATCTCTCTCATTACAATTACAGGGTTGCATTACATAAACTATTCTATATAGCATCGCCGTATACATGGATTTCAGTGTAGCATGCATTGGAAATATTGCACTGTTTTTTTACTTGTATTTTGTTGTTGCGGCGGGGCACGAATTGTGTATTTCCTATTCTTGCACCTTACCACAGGCATATTCTAGATATACATAATACCCCTATTCATTTAAAGAAAGCGATATTTTGAAGTAAGAACGAGTTCTAACGTTTTACAATGAAAATGCGAGATAAATTTTAATTGACGCAGATTCTTACAAACAAACAACAGTAAATTGAAAGAAAATACAAGTTAAAAAATTTGTTTATTTTTAAAAAAAAAATTTTATCTGGTGTATTTTTAAAATATTTTTGCAATATTTACAACTTATTGTGAACGATATTTCAAAATAGTCTTGTGTTTTTAAAATCAGCTAATTTTTTTATGTACTTACGCTTGGAAATATTAATTGAAATCATCAATTAACTAAAGGAAATCATAAAAAAAATGTATATGAAAAAGTAACTAATATTAATTTTTATTAAATAAGCTCACAGCGCTACTGGTAGCTTCCTGAATAGAAATGCTTTTGTGGTCAGCTGACAAAATACTAATTTTTCGTCATTATATTTTTGCTACAGAGTTGTATTTTGAACACTGTACATTTTATCTTTGTATTTTTAAAAAAATTAGGCACTACAAATATCAAATTTTAATGCAAGGGCAAATATACCATATCGTGAATACCCGTAATAAATTCATTTTTGAGTCAATTTAGTTCAGTAAATAAATTGAATTCATTGATTGTACAAACATATTAATTCGTTTAATATTCGATTCGTTGAAGAACATGAAACTGGTAAAGTGCGGATCCATAAAATTTACTAGTTTCAAGTTGATTCAAAATTTTTAGCATCCTAACTTAAATAGGTTTCAACGGTTCTTTTGTCTTTAACTTATTTTTAGCTTGCTTCTCGAGTGGAAATTTGTCTACACTGAGAAAACAAAAAATCAAAAACGCACTTTTTGAAAACGTTTAGTAAAATTAATATTTTTAAAAATATTTTACGCCATACAAAAATGAAAACGCACATTTTTAAATAGAAAAGTAAAACGAAACGTTTTTAAAACAACCACGAATATTTTACTATAATATAGTAGGTTAAAATTAATATTTTTAGAAACATTTTACGCCACACAAAAATGAAAACGCGCATTTTTAAATAGAAAAGTGAAACGAAACGTTTTTAAAACAACTACGAACGTTTTACCATGACATAGTAAAATTCACATACTTTGTTTCAAAACACTTGTTAATAACGAATTGTTTGTTATATATGTTTCCTTGACGTATGTATTTGATATTTGTTCAGAAAATTAAATATTTTTCATTCTCGATTCCATCACTCTGCAGTTTGCCTAAAAACTGTAAAACTGTAATTTTGAAAACCAATAAAGCTTTTTTTATTTAATACAGGAAATGCGGATTTCTGTAAATTTATGAATTAATGGGAATAATAAACATTTTCGTTCTTACAATATAAATAATTGTTGCACTATTGCATTTTAAAATGTTTATTGTTACAAATCAAATGAACATTTTAGAATCCAATTTTAAAATTTTCGTTTTTAAAATGAAAATAAACATTTTACATTTGAGAATATTTATTATTAAAAATCAAACGAACATTTTAGAATCTCGATTTAAAATTTTCGTTTTTAAAATGAAAATAAACGTTTTACTACAGCATTTTAAAATATCCATTGTTAAAAATCAAACGAACATTTTAGAATCTCATTTGAAAATGAAAGTTTTTAAAATGAAAATAACCGTTTTACTATTTCATTTTAAAATGTTTGTTTTTAAAATTAAAATAAGCTTTAGAAGTGCAAAATCTGGGTTAAACGTTTTTAAAAGTAGCTCATTTCTGCCACTTTTGAAAATGTTGTTTTCTCTGTGTAAGGATAGATAAGGAAATCCTTATATTTTATTTTCTTTTTAAAGATCAAAGAACCAAGACAGGCGCCTTATACAAACAAAAGGTTTGGTCTTTGACTTGAAAGGAAAGGGATAATTTTTTTTAGAGGAATGGATTGAAGACAATTTGAGTTGCTTTTAACCGAGGTTGTTATGCCTTAACCTCGGCAAGCATTTCCAGCCCTTTGTCGTAACTGTCCTTTAATTCCACATTTTCCACAATTTAGTTGTGGATTTTTAGTTTTCCATAATTCTTAAATGTAGGAAAGAACAAAGAAAGTGAAATATGCCCGATTATGGATTCGAACCAGGGACCTCTGGGTTGATAGTCTAGCGCACTCTTCACTAGACTACAAGGGCCGGCAATTGATACGGAGCTAACTTCAGACTTAATGAACTTTTCTGATCAGGTAACCATTCTGATTAGGTTCCGCATAAAACCAAATCAATATCGGTTGGTTGATGGCAGTCTTAGGAAAACCTGGTATTTACCTGATCAGATACTTATAAAGCTTTCTTTAAAGTTATCCCTATCATATATCTTACTTTACCATATAGATAAATAAAGTTTTTAACTGATTTCCACTCGAGCTACACAAGAGTAGCGAAAAACTTTTGTCTTTTTCCTTTTTTCGTGCCGTGCTTTGTTGTCAAAATCTATTTTCGCTTCACTTTGGCCTGTTATTTTTTGCCGCACCTACGAATAAATATATTTATATACAATTTAAGTTAACATTATTTTATTTTTATAAACCTCCGCCACAAGATGGAGTTACGTGCTCTTTCGAAATTGCTTCAACTATCGACACACATTCGCACAACACACACTCCGATATAAATGCATTCTGTCAAACTGAACCGACTTATTTACCCATTTACACACTTAATACACCGAAGAAGTGTGTGTGAGTAGAAGGGAAGGTAAGGTGAATAATACCGACATTATAAAGAGAAAAGTAAAAAAAATAAGCAACAAAATAAATAGAAGACAAGCAATAACTTCTTGTTTAAAGAAGATGACTTCAAATGGAGATTTTGATGTTGAAATAACCATAAAACCGCAGCAATTTTTTTCTGCTTCTTCTTCTTCTTCTTCACGTGCGATAGCTTGTAACCACCTTTCCTGAGTTGGTCTCCCCTTTCCTTCCTCTCTCTCTCCCCCTCTCACTGCTCCACTAAGCAGTTGCAGTTTACTGCTTGCAAACAATCGCTCAAGGTGCAAACTTTGTATTTTGTATGCCAGATGGCGCTCGCTTCGGTGTCAGAAGAAAATGCAAATCGTTTCTTTGAAAGAGAAGAAGAGTAAAAAACATGTATGTAAATAATGTGTGTTGCTTGTAGCTTTGATTTATACGTAAACTTGCCGGAAGGGGGCGTTGCATATTCTTTTTTATTTTGTGTCAAACATTTTTCATTGCGAACAGATTTGCAACGATGCTTGATATTCTGATGTATGTAACAATAATTAAGTTCTTTCGAGGTAACTCGAAAACCCTTAATTTTGAATATAAAATCTACTGTATTCTCGTGATTACACAAACAAAAACATGGAAGCGGATTACTGCGATAAATCGTTATACTCTCACTTAAACACTGTCACAACACTGACGTGCTTTAAATTTTAAACATATTCAATTTTACGCCTGGGCCTTTCCTTTCTCTACTCTTACGGTATTCTTTTGAAAGTCAAGTCTTCGGAAAATCGTTAAAATAGCTTATGTATCACACGTGATTGGCTTGGCCTTTGTTGGCATCCACTGCAATGGCCTTGGATAGTTTTTCAGAGCAAAATGTTTTTTGCTTTCTTGGATATGCACAGATTGAGCCTGTACCAGAGCGTTTTTTGTGAAAAAATTGCCACACTTCAATATTAAGTAAAAGGGAAGTGAGCATTTGTTGAGTTTTTGATTGAAAAAATACAAAACTTATGGAAGTTATATTTTGGTAAATAAATTTATAATTTCTAATATTTCACTCCGAAACGGATACTTTGGTAATTTTTTTCAAAATTTGCTTCTTTTACTTTATGATTATGAAAGCACGTATAAGAAAAGGTGTCCAATACTACTTTATTGTTTATCGATGGTTTGCAAGAGCATAATTTTTAGGATAGTTTGGAAAAAATATGATTCATAGCTTAGCTTAAACCAGGGTGCGTAAAGCAATCAAAATGCGCTCCCGCTCTTCTGAATTATATTTGCTATGAGTTTATCATTTTAACATATTCAGAGCGTGTGCGGATAAAATATTCACTCTTCTTTGAACTCCTCAACCATGGTAGAAGAATACAGTTAGATGCACCAGATGAGAGCATACTGCCGGAAATGTCAAAACGAAGCAAAACTTTTTATTTATTTTCTTGTGTTTTCATTCGCCACACAGCTGAATTTGACAGACATGGCAGTATGGAAAGAGAGCACAGTCAGCGCTGCAGCTACCTCTATCCTTATACCATGTCCTCAACTGCTTTCCTCGTTCGTGAGTTTGTATGCTGAGAAATTTTAAAAGAGCGACGTCGTGTTGATGAGAGATGTTGAGTTTAATCGCTCGTGAATTTTGAAATGATAAAGTCATTGATTCGCTCGATATATTTTATGAAACTATAAGAAACTGAGATAAATAAACAAAGAGAAACATTTAAAAAATTTATTAAGTACTTAAATATTTCATTAAAAAACGCAAAAAATATAGTTCATCATAAAACACGTATTTATTTTTAATTAACAAAATCGCTCGTTAATTCAATAAATGAGCAAACGCAAAAATTCCAATGAAATGAGTTTATATTTGAAATGAATAACAAAGAGAAGGCATTGTTCAACTCAGTCAAGGTTCATATATAATGTTATATGGTGGAGATGCGTACTGCGACCTAAATTAGATCTATTGTACCTCCTTCTCAAGGCTCCGCTGGGTTTGCGGATTCCATGTTTGCGGAGAATTCCATCCAGCCCTATTTCTCTAATGAATTTGAGAATATTCTTAGATTCAAGGGATGAAACCTGCTCTAGACTCAGCTCATAGTTCCCTAGTGCTAGCTTACGTCTGCGAGCCACGGCGTCGCAGTTTGTGAGTAGGTGTATTGGAGTCTCCTCTGCTTCTTCACGGCAGTTACTATCGGTTCCTATGCCCAATTTCATCAGGTGGTATTTGAGTTTACAGTGTCCTGTAAGGAACCCCGTTAGAATCCTTAGATTCGGTTTGCCTAAGCGTATCCACAATTTTGCTCTCCGAGTCTTAAAATCTTTGAGGAGCAATTTGGATTGTCTTAGCTTTGGGAGGCTTTTCCAGAGGTTTGAACGTTTATGCCTCTCCTCCCTTCTTAGTTCTTCTTTTATAGAATGTGTGCCCAATCCGCAGAATGGTTCTGGTCCTATAAATTTTGTGGCTGCACCCTGTCGCGCTAGACCACCGGCTTCTTCGTTACCCTGTATACCTTTGTGTCCTGGGACCAAAAGTATAGTAACAGTGTTATTCTTGCCTAGTTCTTTGAGTTTTGTTAGACATTCCCATGGTATTTTCGATTCATATATAAGGTTGTGGTACTTGAGAGAAATGCACTCTTTTTCCGCCTTTGCTCGAACTGTCACTGTGCTATTCTTTATTCTAAGCATCCATACTGACAGTTCGACCGAGCTCTCTCTCAAGTGCCACAACTTTATAAATGAGCCTTGAACTCAGTTTTTGAGGAGCACAATCCACGAATGTATACTATGAAAGAGCGAAGAAAAAGTTTTGATCACTCTGAATATTTAACATAAGAGCGCTCAAGTATTTTTCTTTACGAGTGAGGAAAGCAAAATGAATCGTTCATCAATTGAATAATATTGATGAGGAGTGCAATTTTTCTTTTCAATTGAGAGTTTTTGTGAGCCCTAGCTCAAACAAATATTTCAGAACAAAAGAAAATTTTCTTAAAATGATTTTTTTCCCCGACTGTCATAAAAGCTTTGCAACACAAAAAAAAAAATTTTTTTCATGTTTTCTTAAAAAAGTTTTTCCTTGTTCAAAAAGTTTTTATCGATTATTAATTTTTAAAAATCGTTTCATTAAGAAAAACTCATATCGTTAAATTCTTTTATTATAATTAACGTTTAAAATTTCAAAATTATTTGCAAAACAAGTTATTTTGGAAAAATTAAGTTGTATTAGCGTATTAGGTATTTCCACAGAAAAGTGGAAAACCGTGAAAAAAATTCAAACTTATTAAAAACTTTTTATTTTATGATTTTATCAAAGAGAAACATTTTAATTTTATTAACTTAAGCAATTTACGCATAAATTCATTTACCTTGATGTTCAAATCGTCTGCACTGTTTCACAAATGTAGTTTTTCTTTTTCGTAAATGTTTAGTAGTTGTTTCGTAAGCTTTTTTGTTATAGTAAAAATGGAAGGCATTGGCTAAAGATAATGAAAAAGTTGAGGCAAGGAAAGGATAATATATTAAATTTGTTTTTTAATTACTAAATTACATAATTACTTAACTATCTAATTACTTTACTACCCAATTGAACTACTATGGAAATGGTAATGTAACGCCAGGTCAAAAAGCCTAATAAAAAAGACCAAAGAACATTCTCAAATTTGATCATTTGGAAAATAAACTTATGTTATTTCAAACTCTTCTAAAAAAGCTGTATACAAAAAGTTCATCCCAATCTCTCTGAGGTTTTGCAAATTTTGTAATCGAAGTCAAAAATCTCTTCCATTTTTTATAACACACATTTGTGCTTATTATCTTTAAATCCTTAGGGTCGATTGTTGCCATTGTTTTTACTTAAAATAGTGCTACTTGATTACCACGCAAATATAAAAAAGTCTTTTCAAAAATTCGACATTTTCATTCTGTTTTTGTTTTTATATTTCTTCGTACAAATCGTACGTAACGCTAGTTTGGAACTGCCCATATCTTTTAATATTGAAGGTTCTTTGTGAAGAAAGGCTTTACTAATAGTTTTTAAATAATTAAAGAAATTATTTTCTTCATCTTTTCTTATCTTAATCTCGAAATTATAAATTGCTGAATGGAATACACTCTGGGCTTTTTACTTTCTCTCTTACTCCGTCTTAATTCCATCTGAAGACATCTGAGTCAGATCAGCTCAGCTCATTTCACATCTTTTTGAAATGATATCTGATATCATATCCTAACCTTTTCTTCGATTGAGCCCTTAGCCAACAGGCTGGTCCAGGGCCAACAAGAGGTCAAGATGTTCCACTTTTAGCAAGACAGTCTGCCATTTCGTTGTATCTTCACGTCCTAGTCCTATTCACAACAAATGTATTTTGTTTTTTCTTCATAACATTTACTGATTCAGCGTAGTCAAATATTAGTCTTGATAAGCTTGCAGGGCTTTTAATGCCCCTTAGTTGTTTGAGAGAGCATAAATATATACAACTTTCACATATGTACGCAATGGGGGTAAATCGGATTCTATTTGTATAGATGGTATAAGTAAAACAAGTGTTATGGTTTCGATACATCAAGAAGGTCTTCCAACGAAGCCAGAAGATTTGAAGAAAATTTTCATAAACTGCCATGAAAGCTTCAACTTATCCATAAAAGATGTTGAAATGATCTCTCTGCATTCGCATCGCATACACATTAAAAGCGGATTTTGCACCTACAAAGAACTCGTGCTAACACAAAAAACTACTACTGCTCCTTGCTCTCACGCTATCACGACCCCTATCTCCAAAAACCAGCCTAACCCAACTAATCTCAACTGGCCTAATCTCAACTGGTGGTATGAGAGGTAAACTTTTTGTTGGTCTTTACGGAAACGTGGTAAAATGATACATTTAAAAATGAGGAAATTCTTGATTGTAATTATACAATATACCATAATGATACAGAATATACAAAATAAAGGGCTGCACAATTACATTTGAATCGTTGTACAAAACATTTGTGGGGATCACAATTACTTTCGTTCTCTCACTCTCATTTGCGGATAGCGTTGGCGTGAGCGAAAATTGTAGGTAGTGTGCGTAAGTGGAAAACCGGTTGAAAGCCAAACAAATAATAAATTGTCCATCGCGCATTAGTAATGTACATAAAAATAACTTGCAAGAGAGGTACAAGTTAGCAAGTACTTCAAACACTTGATACCTAATTTCAGAAATTTAGAAGATGAATTTGCAGTTGCATGTTTCAATTTAAATGCATATTTTATTAAAATCAAAAAACCATTCAGATAAAGATAACGAAAACACAAAAAAAAATCAAAATATTAAACTTTATGTGTGGTAATATATATTTATTAATTATTAATGTCTGAATGTAAAACATAAAATCAGTTTAAAAAAATAATAAGTTTAAAATCGCCGCTCACAATTTTTTATTTTTATAGCTTCGTTATTAAAACTGCTATATATATATTTTTATTAATAGGAAAAGAACCACTATTTGTTGGCTCTAAACATTTAAGCATTAAAAAATTAAAATATAACAATAATTCAATACTTACTTACTTCCTCAATTTCCATTTTTTTTTAAGTTAACTTTTACTTTATTTTTACTTTACTAATGCTATTAGCAAATGATGACTTTTGCTTTAAGCATACGCAAGTATTTGCAGTAGAAGGTAGAACTATACAGTTTTTTTCATTTGCCGAGATAGCGACCGATAATTACTGTAATTGATGAGAGCAAGTTGCGTATGCATTTGATCCGAGAGAGACAGAGTTAAAAAATTACTTTTTCTCTGAGCAACAAGCAACAGTTTTACGCTATTTCTTTGCTTAATTCTGCTACAAGTGATGTGCCTAGCTTTAAGTTCTTGGTGGAATTAAAGAAGCAAATACATTTGTGCAGCTCTTTAATACAAAAACAGAACTTTTTCGTGGTGGAGGAGTTTTGGTCGCTTCAATAACAACCATCTTAAACGAAGAAGATAAGATAATTATATCGGGAGACTTTAATTGTTTCAATCTTTGTTTTAACACCGATGAGAATGACAAACCCCTCCTTCCAATTAATCTTACTAATTAAGTCGACTATAATTTACGTAGCACCTTTTATAGTAAGGATTGTCAGCAAGTAGCTCCCATTCCTAACCAGAATAGACGGTGGTTAGATTTAATTCTTACTAACTCATACGAAGAAGTCAACGTCACTCCAACCTGTAAAACAGAGCATTTATTCTCAAATAAAATTCACCAAACTGCATTAACAGTTCAAATTCTTTCTTCCCATATAACTTTTAGACAATCCTTTAATAATTCTATCGTGTATGATTTTTTTAACGCTGATTATAATAATATAAGAAATGAACTGAATTATTTAAACTGGGAGAAGACTATTAGTCTTGGATTTGGACAATGCTGTTTCATTTTCTATCTAAGTATCTCTTCGTTCTTGATACTTTTGTTCCAAAAATAAAAAAACGAAATAATCTATCTGAACCGTGGCTTGATCCAAATCTAAGGCAACTCAGAAATCAAAAAAATACAAATTCATTAAAAACACGGACATTGTAAGTGATGTACTAAAGGCAAGATATGCAGAGCTGTCTAAAGAGTTTTCAATAAAGTTTCAAGAAGCATATAAATTTTACACCAACTTGATTGGTGAAAGAATTATTAATGACCCGAAAAATTCTTCTTCTTTGTAAACGTCAAGCGTAGATCGACTGGCTATCTTACAACTGTGTTTAAAGGTTATCTTTCTTCTTCCAACCCACGAATGATCTGTAATCTCTATACAGAGAAATCAACATTTTCAAAAGTGGCAAAAACGAGCTACTTTTAAAAACGTTTAACCCACATTTTGCACTTCTAACGTTTATTTTAATTTTAAAAACGAACATTTTAAACTGAAATAGTAAAACGTTCATTTTAAATTTAATAGCGACCATTTTAAAATGAGATTCTAAAAAGTTCGTTTGATTTTTAACAATAAATCTTCTCAAATGCAATAGTAAAATGTTTGTTTTCATTTTAAAAAGAAAAATTTTTAAATTAGATTTTTAAATATTCGTTCGATTTTTAACAACAAACATATTAAAATGCAATAGTAAAACAGTAATTTATATTTTAAGAACGAAAATTTTCATTATTTGCCAGTAGCTCAAAAAATTTATAGAAATTCCCATATTCATTATTAATTAAAAAACGTCTTATTGGTTTTAAAAGTTATAGTTTTATGTCAGTAATTTTATCATCAGCTATGTCCATTTCGTTAAAATTTTTTAAATGATGATACTGTATCCCAGGTCTATAAGAAAAATGGAATTTGTCAAATATTAATTTTACTTTAAAATACTTACCTTTTAGTTGTGGCAGCAAATGCTCTTACTCAAACTCTTTCAATATTTCCTTGCAGGCAATTTGAGTGATGAAATCGAGAATGAAAAATATGTTATTTTCTGAACAAATATCAAATACATAAGTCAATGAAACATATACAACAAACAATTCGTTATTAACAAGTGTTTTGAGACAAAGTATGTGAAACCAACACCCCCCTAGAATTGTATTTATATATTCATTTTACTATGTCATGGTAAAACGTTCGTAGTTCAAAATATGCGTTTTCATTTTTGTATTGCGTAAAATATTTTTAAAAATATTAATTTTATCCTACTATATTATAGTTAAACATACGTAGTTGGTTTTAATTTTGGATGGCGTAAGATGTTTTTAAAAATATTTATGTTACCCTATTTTATCAAAGTAAAACATTCGTAGTTGTTATTTTTAAAAATGTGCTTTTTAATTTTTGCATGGCGTAAAAAATTTTTAAAAATATTAATTTTTCAAAATGTTTTTAAAATCTGCGTTTTTGATTTTTTGTTTTCATAGTGTATGCAGATCACTTTAAAGAAGAATTTCGTCCAATTTTAACCCCAATTCGAACCCCGTTTATGTATTCCAACACGTTTTGGTTTGCACAGTCAATATTGCACAAGAGGACATAATTAATTCTATAAATGAATTAGATCCCTACAAGTCTCCCCGTCCGGACCTTATATCACCAATTCTCCTCGTTCAGTGCCTAGCTCAATTAACTACACAAGTACATTTATTTTTAATAAGTCTTTGTAAACAGATGTTTGTTTGTTTGTTCCATCTTTTTGGAAGTTATCGCATCTTACACCAATTTATATGAATGGCGATAAAAGAGCGATCGAAAACTACAGAGGTATTGCCTTATTGTCAACAATTCCTAAGTTTTTTGAAAAAATAGTACGTTCTAGACTCACGGAGATAGTTAATCCACACTTAAATGAACCACAGCACAGATTCCGTTAAGGAATCCGTTAATATTGTGTAAATATAAAGAAAATATACCGATTTTATTGAAGCATTTGATCGAGTTCATCACGATATCTAAACTAAAACATTAGAAAAATTCGGAATATCAGGTTCTTTATTGAAATGGCTTATATCCTATCTTAGTGGAAGATCGCAATATGTTAAATTTCAGGGTACTCTATTTAATAAGATTATTGTCTCATCAGGCGTACCTCAAAGAAGTCACCTTGGACCACTCGTCTTTAACATATTTATTGCAGATATATCTGAAATTGTATATGATATCCCACATCTCTAATATGCAGACGACTTAAAAATGTACTACTAAATCTGAAGTGGACACAATTTTCTTACAGAATACACTTTTATCCCTGTAAAATGGGTTTAATCAAAATAAGCTTTCTCTAAATGAAAATAAATGCTATGTTATAAGTTATTTCCCGTAAAAAAAAAAATACCTTATAGTAGTTTTGAGTTAAATGGGGTTGAACTAAAAAGGATCAATCACATCGCAGATCTTGGAGTTATACTAGATTTTAGGCTGCGCTTTAATCTTCATCTCAATCATATTACATCCAGAGCAAACAAGCTTCTCGGATTCATTAAAAGACGTGCAAACGAATTCAAGAACGTCTGGGTAACTATAAACTTACATTGCACACTAGTGCGTCCAATTCTTGAATATTTTTGCACAGTATGGAACCCAAGTGCTTAGTGATAGAATAGAATTTATCCAAAAACCATTCTTACATCTACCTTGAGAGGCACGTAAGATCCTCGGGACTATAGAAACCTGCCACCATGTTCACAGACTGAAAGCATTTATGTTGACAATGACATAATGTCGTTGTCAACAAGAAAATCGCCACTGCAACCTGTTATACTAAGTATATTGCCTTGCTTGGCCAAATAAATAAATAAATAATAACATGTTATTGTTTTTAAATCCAATAACTTTCTTTAAGACGTTATATTTTAAAACAATGGCATTCACCTCGTTTTCCAATTCGTTTTTTCTTTAATAAGCTAGCAAACATTAAAATTGAGCAAAAACCAACAGAGTTGTGATTTTTTTATTTTTCATAAGTTTTTCATTGTTTTTTTTTTCCTTCGAATTAATCTTAATATGAAACATAGTCATTTCTTAAGTGGAAACATTTTCTAAAGCTATTCGACATGGGTAACGCTGTGCTGTGTTGCGCTATTGCGTTGAAGCTCTTAAATGCGTTACTGCGCTGATTCACTTGTTTTTAAAAAAGTAACGCAATAGCGTAGTTATACTGATAATGATACGCTTGCACAAGTTGCACGGCGCCTCAAACATAACGATAAAATGTTCGAAGCGAACATTGGTTGCATTTAGAAAGGGAGTTGCGGGGAAGATGCTGGTTAGCGTAAATGTTTGGAGTGCGTTTGATTGTTATGATGCTTCGCCATTCAAAGAATAGTTTTGTCCATATATATGACAGTATGTTGAACGTGTTCGATTTCAAAATTACAAGCAAACTTTGTTGAAATGTTTTAGTTTTGTTTGGCATTTGAATAAAATATGATGCAACTGTATATTTTATCAGAATTTCTCTTTTTTAGCGAAAGAAGACGAAAATCTACTGAAGAGTTAGAAGAATATACGCAATTTTTATTATCTGCTGTTCATGCTATTTTTAAATAATATGTCTGGAATTAGGACGAAAGTAAATTCTATTTTTAATTGGACCTCACAAAGTGATTTTGACATAATAGTATTTGTTGAAACGTGGCTGAATGCAGATTTTTTTGATGGCGAATTCTTTGATCCTAATATTTATCAAGTTTATCGCAAGGACAGAGATGCTGCTAAGACAGGTCTCACTCGAGGTGGTGGTGTTTTGATTGCAGTTAAACGCAATCTTTGCTCGTCTATATTTTTACTGCAGAATAGTGACACGCTACTGGACCAACTATGTGTTACAATAAATGATACCAAAGGTGCTGCTTACGTATGTGTCTCATATATCCCACCAAATAGTTCAGATGACCTATATGCTGCGCATGTTGACAATGTTGTTGGTTTACAATCATCATTTAAGAATGCGGATAATCACTTATGCTTTTTGGGTGACTTCAATCTAAGTAAACTCGTTTGGAGTTTTCTTGCTGATGTGCTTACTCCCTCCAATATCAATAATTCTCACAAAATTTATTTTATTGATAGTTTATTAAGCATTGATTTAGTTCAAATTAATTCCTTTTTTAATTCACTTAACAAAATTTTAGATCTGATTTTTGTTTCAAAAAATTTTAAGTCTCAACTATCTCATTGTTTATGTCCGATATCTCCATCAGGTATACACCACGTTCCACTTGTTTCAGATTTTGAGTTCTATGACTTTGTGCAATGTTTGCCGCAAAATAATTACTTTAATTTTAAATTATGTAATTTTGATCTTTTAAATGCTATTTTTTTCGATACTAGATGGAATAAGATGTTTTTAAATCAAAATGTGGTAGATTGTTATGATTTATTTAAATCTTATTTGTCTTCTATAAGCAGTGAATATATTCCACATTTTTCGCCAAAAGTGTATAAGTTACCATGGTACACTAAAGGTCTTAAAAAGCTGAAAAACTTGCGCAATAAAAATATAAAATTATTTAAGACAACTAATGATCCCCAGTATCACTTAATGTACATTCATTACATGAGAGAATTTAATTTTTTAAATAAATTTCTCTACAAACAGTATATTTTACGTTGTGAGAATAATATAAAAATCAATCCAAAGTCATTTTGGCACTTTATTCAATCCAAACGTGATGGCTCCTGCATTCCTACTTCAACGTACTATAACGGCATTGACTCTTTTACTATTCAAGATACTGTGAATCTATTTGCTGATTATTTTAAATCCAATTATGTTACGGTCAATTCAAATTTTGATATGTCAATCTTGGAAAATGTATACTCATTTTTAAACCTTGGTACTGTTGTTTTGTCTGAGGATGAAATTTCCAGTGCTATGACCAAAATGAAAGTTTCGAATAAGGCTGATAATGATGGTATTTCATCTATTTTGCTTAATAAATGCGCGTTTTCCTTATCTAGGCCTTTGTGTGAAATTTTCAATAAATCTTTAAAGACTGGCACTTTTATAGACTGTTGGAAAATTGGCTCTATAACACCGGTTTTTAAATGTGGTAATAAGAATGATGTATCCAACTATAGACCTATTACTAAGCTATCAAATGCTTCGAAACTTTTTGAAAGTGTTATTAAAAATAGATTATTCTTCTTAGTAAAGCGACACATTTGCCCACAACAGCACGGGTTTTTTGCTGGTCGGTCTACTGTAACTAACTTAGCAGTTTTCTCAAAATTCTGCATTTCATCTTTTGAACTAGGACATCAAGTTGATGTCCTCTATACGGACTTCTCCAAGGCCTTTGACAAGGTTCCCCATAATGTATTATTAGCTAAACTTGCCAAAATGGGTTTCCATTCCAATTTCTTGAATTGGATCCAGTCTTATTTTCAATATAGAGTAGGTTTTGTGGAAATAAATGGTGTTAAATCGCATCACTTCATTGCTTCTTCTGGAGTCACCCAGGGTAGCATTCTTGGCCCTTTACTTTTTTCATTATTTATTAATGATGTAAGTAAATATTTTCATTCGGCAAAATTTTTACTTTATGCTGATGATTTAAAGCTTTTTAGTAAAGTATCTAATCTAAATGATGCTCCTCTTTTACAGAGTGATCTAAGTAATTTGCTGTCATGGAGTTTATGGAATTTGTTACCGTTAAATTTTAATAAGTGCTTTGCTATGACATGCACGAAGTGTAACAGTTTTATAATTTTTTCATATTCCCTCTCTGGTAACCCCTTAAAGAAGGTTAATTCAATTAAGGACCTTGGAATTATTTTTGCCTCAAAGTTCACTTTTGTGGATCATATAAATTATGTTGTTCCTAAATCATATTCCTTGCTTGCTTTTGTACGTAGAAATAGTTTAGAATTTTCTGATTCTTATACTCTGGTTTGTCTTTATAATTCATTTGTAAGGTCAAGGTTAGAGTATGCTTCTTTTATATGGAGTCCTTTCTATTTAATCCATTGCGCTCGATTGGAAAAGATCCAAAAATCATTTTCACGTTTTGTGCTTCGTTCTTTGCACTTTGAAGAACCTTTACCTTCCTATGAAACGCGTATTTTACTATTTGGCTTAAAAACTCTCGAAACTAGAAGAAAGATTCAGTCGTTATTATTTATTCACGATCTTATATCAGGTCAAACTGACTGTGACCAATTATTACAATTTGTTAATTTTAATATTCCTGCTAGAATGTTGCGGCATTACGCATTATTTCATTCTCAAACTCATAGAACTCTTTATGCATTTAATGAGCCTATAAATCGTGCCTTGTCATTGTATAATGAATTATCTAGTGAAAATAACTTTGATTTTTATTTTTCGAAATTTTCTTTTAAGAATTTGCTAAATAACTTGTTTCGTATATAATTTATTATTAATTTTTATTTCCTATTAATTTTTTATTTCAAATAATAATGAATTTTTACTCTTTGTTAAATTTTTTGTAATTTTTGTAATAGTTTGTAAGATATTTTTATTTTTTTGTAGTCTGTAAGGATTCTTTCCAAAGACGTAAACAATGAATAAATAAAAAAAAAATAAATAAAAAGAATATTTTAGTGCAGAACATCACCGAATTTCTTTATTTTCATTAACACATTGTATAATTTTTGAAGACTTGTTGTCTTTTTGCTCTCCAGGTAATAAATTTGCAGTAGTTTTGTGAAGGTCTTAAACAACATATATTTCATTGAACAACTTTTTAGATGGCATCGAAGCAAAAGATACTGTAAAAATACTGTAAGAGCAAATGCTATCAATTTCTAATAAATCCACATGTGGTCTAATTCGTCACTTAAATAAGAAGCACCCATGCCAACAAATTGTCAGGCAAGAACGCCCGAGGTCATCACCTATCCAAGCAACCTGTGTTCAGCAACCACAAAATAATTCATTAACCATAAGTAATGGAAATCAACAAAACAATCTAAGTGCAACTACTATTGGTCGATCAGAAGGCCACCGTTCTATCACTGAATATCTCAGTAAGCCAGTTGCACTAAAAAAACAAAAAGAATTAGACCGACAGTTAATTTCAATGATAACAAAAGAATTTCATCCATTTGGTATAGTCGAAAACCTCGAATTCAAAAGATTTGTTTACATGTTAAATCCTAATTATCAATTGCCAACAAGAAAAACGTTTTCGAATTCAATGATCTCGACTTTATACACCGAATATATTGAAATTGTTAAAACTAGACTTGAAAGAGCTTTCGCAATATGTCTGACTATGGATGGATGGGCTTCCAAACACAATGACAGTTTTTACAGTGTAACGCCACACTATATTGTTGATAATGAAAGCAAAATGTTTTAGCTTCTGATCTTCTGAATGTCAATCATACACCGAGAGACATACTGCTAGAAACATTGGAAAATACCTTATTAGAATGGAAAAGAGATAATAAAATGATGGTAGTTGTAACCGATAAATCCGATGTAAACCGATGCATCTAACATGAAGGCAGCAATTGGAATGGGAAACTGGAAACATTGGGCTTGCTTTGCGCATTCTTTAAATATAATAACAAAATCTGCACTTAAGCAAATACAAATAATCGATTCTTTAACAAAAGTAGTAATGCATATTCTCAGCTTAAAGCCACACAAGAGAGAATGGAGCTCCCAGTATTAAAGCTAAAAAATAATGTACCAACCCGTTGGAATTCGACCTACGATATGATACGGCGCATTTTAAATGTAAAGAATGCCTTAATATCAACTCTAGCGATCATAAACTCGTCTTCCTTCGATACGGGTGATGTTGATGTTTTAAGTAGCGATGAATGGTTAACAGTAGAACAATCAATAAAAGTACTTGAAATGTTTGAGATAATAACAACTGCTGTTAGTGCAGAAAATTACACAAGTGCTTCAAATATAATTTTATATTATAAAAAATTAAATAAGCATTTAACTAATTATCAAAAAAATTGCCAAAACTTATTGCCTGAAGTACAAAATTATATTGAAAAATTAAAAACTGATCTTAATTTTAGATTTAGCAACATCGAAGATAACGAGCTTATATCTGAAGCAACACTTTTGGATCCTAGATTCTAAGAGTTGGGATTCATCGACGACAGAAAGTGTAGAAACGCAATAGGTAAACTGTACACTAATGTAACAAATATAAATACAGAGCCATGCGATCTGTCCCCAGAAAATCTGTCCCCAGAGATCTCAGCCATTTTCAAAGAGAGTAAGAAATTGCAAATGCTCTGGAATGATTTTGATTTCGAAGTTCAGCAACATACGAGTTCTAATATGTAGTTGCTTCTGCTATAAGTGAATTTGATAAATATCTTGCTGAACCAATGTTTTAAATTTTGCAGGAATTGATAAAAATGGAAAGCGTCAAGATCCACTTTATTGGTGGCACCAACGGAAGTTTATTTATCCAAGGCTGTACCAAATTGCCAAAACCAGGCTCTGCATGATGGCAACGTCCGTGCCATGTGAACGAATTTTTTCCCATGCGGGACAAATAGTCAACGAAAAAAGAGAAAGACTTGACACCTCGAAAATATCTAAAGTGGTTTGACCTAAACAACGTATCATAAGTATTTGTGTTTATAATATCTAAATTTTTGCTATGTATTTATTTACTTCTTAAGTTCAAAGTACAACTTTTTATGTTATTTCATGGAATGAATTTTACGCCCCAATTTAATTTTTCTAAATATGATTTCAATAAAAATATGAAAAATTAATTCGATTTTAATTTGATTCCCTTTTTTGGTTTAAACTGCTCTGAGCATATTTTCTTCCTTAATGTTTAGCAGCGATACTTTTTGTTTTTACGTTAAAGCAGAATATTGCGTTAATAGTTTTAAAATAACGCAGTAACGCAAAACCTCAGCAACGCAAAATTGCAGCAATACATTTGCTTCATGCTCAAATTGGAATCAAACTAATATCCAACTTTCAACTTGTCTTGCGTATCAGAAATGTTTATGTTTATCTGTTTGATTGCTAGCATTAACCTTGAACTAAATACAGTTGACAAGTTACGCCTAAGCAAAGAGATAAACAAGAGTCGTCAGTTCAGCAAACTACGTTTTGTGCAGTCAATTTCAATACACGAGGATAAGCAGAGCAGAGCAAAGTCAGGCGACACATTTCAATTTTATCGCCTTTCTTCACATCCATATTTTACTTATCCTCGTGTATTGAAATTAGCTGCACAAAACATAGTTTGCAGAACTGACGACTCTTGTTTATCTCTTTGACTAAGCTTTAATATAGATATCATAGCATGCCAAACTACGTTATGACGCAATTGCGTTAACGCAATACGCTGATACAGTAAACTCCGCTTGGGTTGCTGTATCAACGCATCATTTTTTGCTGCGTTACCCATGTCTAAAAGCTATAACTACTATAGGCACAAAACACAAAAATAGCCGTTAAAGTACGTGGCCGTTACGGAATTCTAAAAACAAAATTCTCATATCAAAAGTATAGCAGTACAAACTTAATTTGCTTTTCGGAAATCTTTTTTCGGACACTGAAAAATACATAAAAAATCGGAAAACATTTATATTTTACTTGAAAAGGCATAGCTAATTCTATAAATATATTTTTAGAAAAACGGTGACAGCGTATTTTATAACAATTTTTTATTATTTTTATAAAACACAGTTTTTGAAGAATTATTTTTTAAGCTTTATGTCAGTTAAGTGCTTTTCAGAACAGCCACCAGCAGACTAGACTGCTAATTCGTCAGTCACCACACAAACTCATCACTAATCATATTTTTCATTTAAGAGCGAACAATTTTTAAATTTCAGGGTTGCCTGACATAATTCAAAATATTTAAAAATCACAACAATTTAAATTTGCACTGCATAAATATTTTTATCATTTCACTTCCAGACTTTTTTTTCATTTTCCGCCACAGTTGTGGGTGTCCCTCTACAAAAATTCATCCTTTACATAAAACAGAGACAATATGCCAACAGTCAGAGCTTTAAAAGAATGCATTCAATTTGATTTAATTAAAACTGTTAACCAGTGAATAGCGAAATAGCAATCCATTCAATGAATGAAAAATTGATTATTTAATTCAAATATTTATTTTTCTTATTCAGAATAATGAATCAATTTTTTATTCATTTGAATGCTACTCACAAAAAATGCAATTCACAAAAAGTTTCAGAATTTTCAATTGTACTTTCTTTATCTATTATTCACTTTTTATTCATTATTCATTTTTATTCAAAATGACGATTTCTTTTTGACTATGTTATGTTTAATTTTGGGACTTTTAAAATTTTTTTTAAATTGTTTTTGCTGTAATTGTCAAAATCGTCAAATTAATAAAATGAAAACGTAGACATAATAAAAAATTTATAATGAATAACAAATGAATGCAAAAATTAATAATGGATAAAACAGAATAATTGAAAATTCTGAAATTCTTTGTCAATAGCATTCATTTGAATACAAAAATTGATTCATTATTCTGAATCACAAAAATGAATAATGAATAAATTTTTTAAATTTGAATGTGAATTAAAAATTTTATTAATGAATCAATGTTGCATTCAATTAATGAATTTTTATGTCGTTATTCTGTTCCACATAAAATTATGAATATGAATGCAGATTTAACAGCTCTAGGCCCAACCAAAATAGACGATTTGCTCCATTTTAATACATTTTAATGTTGTTACCCAAAATGAGCAAACGTAACTGAACGAAACTAAATGAATTAGTTTGACAGGACGTATTATTCCGTAAGAACCGAACTGCTAGCGTAGCAACTCGTCAACAACAGCTGTGCAGAGTGCGTTTTCATTTTATTTCCATCAATTTGTTTCAATTTCACCATTATTTCACTCATTTTTCACAAATCTTTATTAAAAATTACAAAATGCACAAATTAAATAAATAAATAACACTCGATTGCCAACTGATCAGCTGATTCAGACGAGTTGAGGAATTCGTTTCATTTTGGGTTAAATCCGTAAACATCCGTAACGAGTGCAGACGTTCGTCTATTTGCTATCGTCTCGTTTCGTCTATTTTGGTTGGGCCTTCTGCCAAGAGTTTAAATTTTTGGCAATGCAAATTCGTCTATCGATTTGTTGAGTTTGAACACAGCTCGAACCAAACGAATTAGTATTTATTTTTTTGTTATTATTAAAAAATGTATATTATTCCTTTCGCCTAGAATAGAAAACCTCAAAAATGTATAATTTTGATTTTGATAAGGAAAGCTAATCAATTTTTTTTCGGAAGAAAACATCTTGTAGGAGTATCTTAAGTATCGATTTCACCCGAAAGACCAATAATTAATAGTTTTTGGCTGGGGTCTTACTTATACTAAGATCAGAGCTTTTCTATTGCATAAAAAAAAAACATCATTTTTGGGTTACTTAACTTTGTGACACATTAAAAAACTTAAATATTAAAAAATGCTACATTTGGTGTGAACAATTTTTATTTAATATAATATGACCTACTTTGTTTGCTGGATACGGGCCTGCTGATACAAAGAAAACTTCTACTCTTTTCTCTTAAATCTTGTTTTAACTTTAATCAGAGAATTTTTGACAGCTCAACATTTTTTTTAATGAAAATCAAATTCATGTGACTGAAACAATGCAGCTCTACCTCTCAAACCTGTCAAAATCGGGCACAAAAAATGCGCACTTTGACGAATTTTCAGCCTGATGTCGCTGGTCCACAGCAACAGTGACGCTCCAGGCGCCAACATTTTGGTAAACAAAACTATGTCGCTCAACTGAGACTCACGCGGCAAAAATTGCTGAGAAAAGTGTTGTATTTTCATTAATGTTCGGGTCTACGTTGCGAATGTCCTGGCGGCATACCAGAGCTTGGTATTCGTACAGCTGGCAGTCTAAGCTTGTTTATTTAGCAAAAAACATTCTTGGAAGCTTGTAACCATGCCAACAACAAAAACTGTTATGTTTGTGTTAACAACTGAGCGGCTGCTATACCGCTGAGCTACTGCTGCTTCATCCATTTTGCATTTATGCAAAATTGTGTTTATTACACAGCAAAATGGCGCAACGACAAACACAATAACAACACCTGCTACGTAGCATACAATGGCTGCCATCCTGGTGCTATTACTTGTCTCTCTATTAGGCACAATTTGGAGTGCATCCTGTAACAACTCTACGAAGCGTATCTTAACGAACGCACCTTGTTGTAGCTCGCTTGCAACAACATGAAACACTTTTCTGGTTAGTTAAACAGATGATCCTTTAAGGATTTCACGCTTGATAGGAGTATCTTCTTGATGCTTCTGGGAACGTATATTTTTCTTCCTCACAACAACGTGTGCTAGACAGTTTAAGGTTCTGGTAAAAATTTCATAAAAATAAGAGAATGTAAAAAAGCACGAAGCATAACAGGAATTATGTTTGTGGAAAAACAGCAGCAGCAGCTGCTCGTTACTTGTTTGCGGAATAAATTTGACTGATTTTGGTTGCAATGGACATTCATAGTGAAATTTTTTCCGCCAGTTTTTTAACGAGCTCATATTGTGAAAAAATGGTTGTTTGCATAATTTTGGATTATAAAATTTTTATTTTTTTTTTATTCTACAGATCATTTTGAAGAATGCGAAGTTTTTGAGAAATTTTCTTTTATTACACAACGATATTGAAAATTCACTTTTGTATTTGGGTCGAATATAAATATGACATTTGATCTATTGCAACTAGGGGATGGAATCCCGGGATTTCGGGATCCCGGAGTTTTTCCAGTCCCGGGACTTAAAATATAAAATCCCGGAATTTTCAGGATTCCGGGATTTGGTTAAATTTTCAACAAAAATTTATACAAAAATATATTTAAATAAATTATAAAATAAAAATTCATAAAAATATAGTGTAGGAAGCGTTAACTATAAAAATCTTCTTCATCTTCTAATAACTCATTTATAACCACCACTGCTGCCAAAACGCTATACATGCTGTTCATTCGAAAATTTTTAGTTTAATAAGGTTTAACAACATGTGAGATCGTTTAGCCGCAAAGTATATTTTGATGGTATTTAACCATCACACCAGACGCTTTATAAAATTTTGAAACGTATTATTTAAAAAAAATACTGAAATAGTTCTTTTTTTATAACTATTTTTAAAATGTCTTTCAGATGACAATCTATTTATGTGTTATTTTTAAGACTTGATCTTGACTTGTTCCTTTTTAAATAAGTGTATTTGGCCAACTTTTTGAATTTATATAATTCCTTACACTAGTGCTCAGGCTAAATGGTCTGTGTTTTTTATGCAAATAAAAAATGTATTCGATTTTTCTCCTCCTACGTTTAACTGGGTTTTTTCAGCTTCTTTAGGAAATTTTTTTTATTTTAAAACAAATACAAAAAATTATAATGTGGTAAGAATATAAAAACAATAAATACAATTGATTTTTTATATTAACAAAATTATAAGACAGAAGAACTTACGAATTCAAATTTTAAATTAAAATCTACTGTGTCTGTTGATTTTTAATACAAAATAAAATTTAACAATCAAACATTAAATAATCAGTATCTCACTATTTCTTTCACTGTTCCTTTTTATAATATTTAAAAAATTTTTGGTTTAAATTGCATTTCATGCAAAATAAACATTTTAAAAAAAAAAATTTTATCGCGTTTCGTTGCTATTAAAATTTATAGAACACTTTTCTCGATTTCCAAAAAACTATTATTTCCGGTTGCTTCAATAACTTTTAATTTAAATATATTTCTGATTTTTTAACTTGTGTTTTATTGTGAAAAAACAAGATCTTTCGATTATAAAAACTATCAAAAAGTTTTTTCAGTACAGTTACAATCTTAGGATTGCCAAAATAACCCGAAATTGCAGGCCCTAATTGCAACAATGAAAATTTTCCAATTGATAAGTCTATCATAGAAGGGTATAGCAGCAGTGATATATATGTTTATATAAAAAACAACAAATTTTCCAATCCATTATTTTCGTACTATCTTAAAATATTGAAGCCGCCATAAGAACCATATTATTATTATTATCATTATCATTATCATTATTATTATTATTATTATCATTATTATTATTATTATTATTATTATTATTATTATTATTATTATTATTATTATTATTATTATTATTATTATTATTATTATTATTATTATTATTATTATTATTATTATTATTATTATTATTATTATTATTATTATTATTATTATTATTATTATTATTATTATTATTATTATTATTATTATTATTATTATTATTATTATTATTATTATTATTATTATTATTATTATTATTATTATTATTATTATTATTATTATTATTATTATTATTATTATTATTATTATTATTATTATTATTATTATTATTATTATTATTATTATTATTATTATTATTATTATTATTATTATTATTATTATTATTATTATTATTATTATTATTATTATTATTATTATTATTATTATTATTATTATTATTATTATTATTATTATTATTATTATTATTATTATTATTATTATTATTATTATTATTATTATTATTATTATTATTATTATTATTATTATTATTATTATTATTATTATTATTATTATTATTATTATTATTATTATTATTATTATTATTATTATTATTATTATTATTATTATTATTATTATTATTATTATTATTATTATTATTATTATTATTATTATTATTATTATTATTATTATTATTATTATTATTATTATTATTATTATTATTATTATTATTATTATTATTATTATTATTATTATTATTATTATTATTATTATTATTATTATTATTATTATTATTATTATTATTATTATTATTATTATTATTATTATTATTATTATTATTATTATTATTATTATTATTATTATTATTATTATTATTATTATTATTATTATTATTATTATTATTATTATTATTATTATTATTATTATTATTATTATTATTATTATTATTATTATTATTATTATTATTATTATTATTATTATTATTATTATTATTATTATTATTATTATTATTATTATTATTATTATTATTATTATTATTATTATTATTATTATTATTATTATTATTATTATTATTATTATTATTATTATTATTATTATTATTATTATTATTATTATTATTATTATTATTATTATTATTATTATTATTATTATTATTATTATTATTATTATTATTATTATTATTATTATTATTATTATTATTATTATTATTATTATTATTATTATTATTATTATTATTATTATTATTATTATTATTATTATTATTATTATTATTATTATTATTATTATTATTATTATTATTATTATTATTATTATTATTATTATTATTATTATTATTATTATTATTATTATTATTATTATTATTATTATTATTATTATTATTATTATTATTATTATTATTATTATTATTATTATTATTATTATTATTATTATTATTATTATTATTATTATTATTATTATTATTATTATTATTATTATTATTATTATTATTATTATTATTATTATTATTATTATTATTATTATTATTATTATTATTATTATTATTATTATTATTATTATTATTATTATTATTATTATTATTATTATTATTATTATTATTATTATTATTATTATTATTATTATTATTATTATTATTATTATTATTATTATTATTATTATTATTATTATTATTATTATTATTATTATTATTATTATTATTATTATTATTATTATTATTATTATTATTATTATTATTATTATTATTATTATTATTATTATTATTATTATTATTATTATTATTATTATTATTATTATTATTATTATTATTATTATTATTATTATTATTATTATTATTATTATTATTATTATTATTATTATTATTATTATTATTATTATTATTATTATTATTATTATTATTATTATTATTATTATTATTATTATTATTATTATTATTATTATTATTATTATTATTATTATTATTATTATTATTATTATTATTATTATTATTATTATTATTATTATTATTATTATTATTATTATTATTATTATTATTATTATTATTATTATTATTATTATTATTATTATTATTATTATTATTATTATTATTATTATTATTATTATTATTATTATTATTATTATTATTATTATTATTATTATTATTATTATTATTATTATTATTATTATTATTATTATTATTATTATTATTATTATTATTATTATTATTATTATTATTATTATTATTATTATTATTATTATTATTATTATTATTATTATTATTATTATTATTATTATTATTATTATTATTATTATAATTATTATTATCAACCTCAAACAAGCTATCATATCGAGCAAAAAAAGAAAGTGGGAGGACCTCCTAAATGACATTAACAACGACCCCTGGGGGCTCGGATACAAGATTGTTATGCGAAAGCTCGTATCAAAACCACCAATGCTTGAGTTAGAAGCAGATAAAATGGACAACATCGTAAATGTCCTTTTTCCCACGCATGACGTAACAGAAGAAGTCTTGGAGATCCCTCAGGATGATTCGCCTCCACTTTTTACAGAAGACGAGCTCAAGCTAGCCGCGAGAACGCTTAAAAATAAAAAAGCACCCGGCCTTGACGGCGTCCCATCAGAGATTTTGAAAATACTTGCAATCTCGAGACCCAACGTACTGCTAAGCATGTACAACGCTTGCTTAACAGAAGGCATTTTTCCAGAAATATGGAAGAGACAAAGTCTTGTACTCATCAGCAAGGGAAAAGGAAACCCAGAGTCTCCTTCGGCCTATAGACCCCTTTGCATGCTTGACACATCTGGTAAGCTACTAGAAAGACTTCTTAAGCCTCGCCTTGCGACAGCAATTAACATTAGTGGGGGACTGTCCCCAAGACAGCATGGCTTTAGACCCGGTAGGTCTACAATTGGAGCTATCACAGAAGCCCTGACAAGCTTCGAAGATGCACAAACTAGGAACCACTACTCAAGGGGAATCGTCTTACTGGCGACCCTAGATGTAAGAAACGCCTTTAATAGCGTCAGCTGGAAAAATATAATTTTCGCTCTGGAAAATCGCTTCCAAATCCCGTCGTATCTAATGAGAATGATGCGAAACTATCTTAAGGATCGCAAACTTACTTACGAAACCACAAGCGGTCCCAGACAAAAACAGATAACGTCAGGGGCTGCACAAGGGTCAATTCTCGGCCCAGATCTTTGGAACGTAAGTTACGACGAAATCCTTCGTATGGATATGCCCGATGATACATATCTTGTCGGGTACGCAGATGATATCGCAGCTATTATCACCGCACGAGACACCACAGACGCACAAAGAAAGCTCAATCAGGTCATGCTTAGAACAAAAGCGTGGCTGGACTCTCACGGCCTCCAACTGGCTACAGAAAAAACTGAGCTCCTTCTTCTCACAAGAAAGCATATCCCACTAGAAGTAGAGCTGAGGGTATGCGCGAACACTATCACTACCCAGAAGGTGGTAAACTACCTAGGGATAAGGCTTGATAACAAGCTATCCTACTGGGCGCAGATACAATATGCAGCGACGAAAGCAGCCCAAATAACAGCATGGCTTAGCCAGTTAATGGCAAACATAGGCGGTCCTATGCAGAGTAAGAGAAAGTTGTTAATGTCGACAACACACTCCATACTCCTGTATGGAAGTGAGCTGTGGGCTGATGTTCTGAAAACGACACGCAAAAGAAAGCCCCTATCGGCAGTACAGAGAACGGCAGCCCTACGGGTAGCTTCAGCGTACCGCACGGTTTCTGAAGCTGCAGTATTAGTGATCAGTGGAACCATACCAATCGATCTTCTAGCACAAGAGCGCAAAACGTTATGGGAACTGAAGAAGGAACACAATAACGACAGAATGACCAAGCAGGCGGTTCAGCTACAGACCCTGCGACGGTGGCAAGACCGATGGGACACTGACACCAAAGGCAGGTGGACAGCAAATTTAGTCCCCCACCTAGATAGATGGTATAATCGAGAATTCGGTGAGGTAAACTTTTACATCACGCAGTTCCTGTCAGGCCACGGGTACTTTCGAAAGTACCTTCACAAAATGGGAAAAGTAGAAAGTCCCGATTGTATCTATGGCGACGGACAGCTAGATGACGCAGAGCACACCTTCTTCCAATGTGCACGGTGGCAAGCGGAGCGTAACGCCCTTATATTAATAGTAGGCGTTTTCAACGTAGATCGCGTGCTTGATATTATGGTCAGCAGCGAAGAAAACTGGAAATGCGTAGCCAGATGCGTTGAAAATATTCTACGAAAAAAGAAACGCGATCTGGAAGCTGCCGAGCTACCGGTGGAAAGTAGATAGTGGTAGCTTGGCTAGCTGTAGCGAAATAAAGCGCTGCAGGCAGCTGATCTTGACCTATAACTTGAATGAGGAAATGTGAACCTCGAAGGCAAGAAAGGCAGAAGCGGAGGCCCGGACGCGGGTTTTTACAGATGCTGGCTCACACAGCCAAATACAGGGACCACCCCGAAGTAATGCGAAAGCGGTTCCGGGGTGGGAAAAACTCCCGTATAAGAAGGAGGTGGTTTAGTCGGTAGGCGCTAGCAATAGGCGACAGCGGATCCCGACACACCGGTCAAGGGACGAACTTGGCTGACGGTGCGTAACAGGCATTCCACCTGACCTTTTCCGCAAAAAAAAAAAAAAAAATTATTATTATTATTATTATTATTATTATTATTATTATTATTATTATTATTATTATTATTATTATTATTATTATTATTATTATTATTATTATTATTATTATTATTATTATTATTATTATTATTATTATTATTATTATTATTATTATTATTATTATTATTATTATTATTATTATTATTATTATTATTATTATTATTATTATTATTATTATTATTATTATTATTATTATTATTATTATTATTATTTTTATTATTATTATTATTATTATTATTATTATTATTATTATTATTATTATTATTATTATTATTATTATTATTATTATTATTATTATTATTATTATTATTATTATTATTATTATTATTATTATTATTATTATTATTATTATTATTATTATTATTATTATTATTATTATTATTATTATTATTATTATTATTATTATTATTATTATTATTATTATTATTATTATTATTATTATTATTATTATTATTATTATTATTATTATTATTATTATTATTATTATTATTATTATTATTATTATTATTATTATTATTATTATTATTATTATTGTTATTATTATTATTATTATTATTATTATTATTATTATTATTATTATTATTATTATTATTATTATTATTATTATTATTATTATTATTATTATTATTATTATTATTATTATTATTATTATTATTATTGAGATTCGCACTGCGGCCTTAAGATATATTGTGCCCCTTTCTGAAACTAAAGAAGCTCCTTTAGTCCAATCTCTGAGATAAAAGCTAGTATACGTCCCATATCTCTTGATTTTAATGAGTTATCTGAAACTATGTGGTAACCTAGATATTTTTTACTAAAGATTGGTAACAGAAAGCTCCTTTAGTCCAATCTCTGAGATAAAAGCTAGTATACGTCCCATATCTCTTAATTTTAATGAGTTATCTGGAATTATGTGGTAACCAAGACATTTCTGTCGAGCTTAAACAAGTGCGGGACACTGTCCCAGAATGTGCATCGCAGATTGTACGTCTTCCATGCAAAACCTACATGTGTTATCACTTAGAATTTCCAGTTTTGTGAGGTGATAGTTCAACCTACAGTAAACTATCAGCAATCCTGTGATGATTTTTTGATCATTCTTTTTAGCTTCATGCATTCCTTAAAATCTCATTGAGTCATGTGTTCCTTAGCGTAACCCTGGCAGATTTCCCCAGTATGTTCCTCTTTGTTTTCTTCATATTTTCTTATTGAAAGAGAGATTATCGCTTTGCCCGTTTCACAGAATGGTTCCGGACCAACCAGAGGAGCTGATGCTCTCTTCTTTGTCAGTTCGTCGGCAATTTCGTTTCTTTCTACATCTTTGTGTCCCGGAACCCACAGGATCTAGATGCGGTTTTGTTCCCCAAACGCGGTATGTTCCCCAAGACACTCAATCACCAGTTTTCAGGTTAAGTGATGATATTTCAGGGCCTTGTTAGCCGCTTGACTATCAGATAGGATAGCTATTTTTTGATCCGGTATTTATGTTTTAGGTTAAAGTATGCGCACCTGTAAATCGCGTATATTTCCGCTTGAAATGTGCTGCTGTTTTTGGCCGAAGAATTTAATCCCTATAGTCTCCTATTCCGGTATTTTCTTCGGTAAAAGAGCCGTGAGTGTACCATGTAATCATGTACTGGTTTATCTTATAAGTTTCGGATTGACCTTCCTATTTCTCACTACTTATTTCAGTTTGGAATCTTTTGAAAACTTAAATTTTGGATGCATGCTGTCCCTAAGTATAGTAATTTCAAGGTATTGTCTGGATAGAATATTAAATTTCTTTCGAGTTACCCAATCCCATTGCCCGATATCTTCACTAATTACCCTTTGAATATCCCTCTTCCCCTGGGATTGAATGTAAATCTAAAGAGGTGTTAGTTCTAGTAGAACCTCCATGAATGCATTTGGACATGTTCCCATGGCTCCGGTGATGCACACGTAGGCATATCTCTGCAGATAGTTTAGCGAAGCGATGGCTGTATGTTGCTTAGTACTTCCTTCCCAGATGACTGGGGTGCATCCCTAGCTTTTTCCCACAATGGATCTGTAAATCATTCTTTGTGCAGCATTTTTTGATATTTAACTCAAATGTGTTTTCCAAAGTAGTTTTTGGTCTAGAAATACTCCCAAGAATTTATCTTCCCTTTATAATTCTATCTCTGTTCCATCTAATCTTATAGGTTTAAGGTCAAGTTTATGTTTTCTGTTAAATGGTATGATGGTGGTTTTTTCCGGATTTATGTTCAGCCTTACTCTTTTGCACCATTTTTTTGTCAGACTAGAAAAAACACAGGATTTCTTTAAATTTTTCCTGCAGATAATTACTATGTCATCAGCATAACCTAGGAACATTAATCAAGTTTTGGCCAATTCTTCCAGTAGTTCGACTACTACAATGCTCCACTTCAGAGGAGATACTACTCCCCCTTGTGGAGAAACTCTTGTTGTAGTTGCTGTTATAGTGCTGGAGCTAGCTTCTATTATCCTAGTACTAAGCATATTACCCATCCATTTCGTAAGGGTGTTGTTGATCCCTCTGTGGGTAAGAGCTTTACATTCTATATCAAGAAAAGCACATAGTGTTTTTCTTTCATATCATAGGTTTCCTGAAATGCATTTGTCAATTGATATAGTGCAGTCTCTGTTGATCTGCCTGTTGCAGATTGCATGCTGACAGAGGTGTAAAGGGGATATAGTTAAGACACTGTGGTTATCTATTATTTTTTCTAGAGTTTTTACTAAGAAGGATGTTAGACAGATTGGCCTCAAGTAATTTGGGAGAAGAGGGTCCCTCTTCCCTGCCTTTGGAATGAAGACCACTTTTGCCCGCCTCCATGCAGTTGGTATGTAACCAAATGCAATACTGCCTCTAGCTTTTCATAAGAGGATTGAGAAGAATATCTATAACTCTTTGCAGCAGTGTCATAAATATTCCAGCAACGCCTGGTGATTTCAGTGGTTTAACGGTATCCAGCGCCCACCTAAACCTCGGGTCAGCACATATTTTTTTGTTGCATTCTAGCTGTTCTCTTTATTCTGCCTACTATTGCTATTTGTTTTTGTTCTGTCTCTGTGAATGGGATGAAACCTGGTAATGAGTACTAAAGATGAGTTGAGTCTTCTTTTTCTTATCCTCAGTAAAATTCGATGGTTTTTTTTCAGAATGTCAGACGATATACTGTTACCATTGGTCATAACCTTGTATAGTCTTGATGCTTCAGTGGTATGTTCCATGTTTTCACAGAACTTCCTAAGACTGGCTTGCTTTACTGCCCTTATCTGTTTTTCATATTGACTTAGAGCACTCCTGTATTTTGACCATTTCCCGGTTGAATAATCTACGAACAATTATTCTCAGTTTAGATACATTTTTGTTCCATGAAGGAACATCTTTGGCTGAACAAACATTACTTATTAGGTAACTGTCTTTATATGCATCTAAAATAGTATTATTAAAGCGCTCTTTCATTATTTTTAGTTCTAGTCCATTTCTGATATTATGCTTCATTCCAGAATTAGTTGCATTTAATTTCTGATTTTTTAGACATTCATCCCAATTTGTTTTCTTAAGGTTTACATAAGGTTTTCTGTATTGAAGGAGTCCCCTCAATATCAAATCTGATAACTCTATAATCATATATTCAGGATTCGTTTGAAACTCTCCAGTTCCTAATTAGATTCCTAGCAAGAGTATTTCCTAGAGTTAAGTCCTCTTTACGCACCGCGATAAAAAATGGTGAGGTTTCCGCATTAAAAATTTCTCATTTATTGCTTAGTATTAATACTTAAAGCTGCTCAACCCTTTTGTTGCTGTTGGTGCTTCCCCAATCCTCGCTGTGCCCATTTGGATCACATCCGAGTATAAGTGGCAGATTCTTCTATTTTAAGAAGCTCACCAGTTTATTGACTATTTCCGGTGGTGCGATGGCTCTCCTAAAAATTATCTTGCTACTATCACGATCACGCGTAAGGACCCGTTTAACTGTACTGGAACCTGTCTCGCAACCAGATCTGACCAGGTAAGAAAATCTGAAAGACAAATACAAAATAAACCATTTGGTATTAATACCCACGCTCTCGGATTGTCACATCTTATATCTCAGGTAACCTGTGTATTATCACCTGTAAAACCCCTTATATCAACCCTGAAGACCAAGGATTCTTGGACCCGCACTATCCTCTTTAGTTTTGATCTAAGGTTTGTCCTTGCTATTACTGCCGAGGCGAATTTAGCATGGTGGAGATTGATTTGGGCAATCTTAGTGTTGGTCATTTTCATTCTTTATACCAGGTCTTTATACGATGTCATAGCATCGACCACTGACTCGTTTATAGGCAAAGAAGGTCGAGGTTTTGGAGATCTGGAGAAAAAAGTACTAAAAATATTAATAACTACTCAAAGGTGACCTCAGAGAACAATACCTTCAGAGAACAAACCATGCCAGAAGATATTTACAAGGATGTATTAAACTTGATAGTTCGTAACCAAATAGCGATGTTATGGCAAAAAGACCGTTTTGGCTGTTTTTGAGACCAATTTAAAAAAATTTTATGATTTCAAAACATTCTCGCGATAAGCTATCTTATTGGGGGGTGAGAATTTTAACTTTTTACTCGACCCGCCTTACTGCGCAGTTTCAAGGCCATTAGAAAATAATTAAGTGAATAAGGGAAAAATTATAATAGTGAGGTCATCGCTTCCTTCTAAAGAGCTATGGAAAAATCTAAGAAACATTGGAATTGGCAACAAGCCTACAGTTGGCTGTTGTGTTAAAACCGATGCTATGAATGATTTTTTTTTTTATAAATAATAATGTTAGCCATGGTTGAAGAGTTAACAGATGTTCTTGTTGAACCCAACTTTCAGTTTGCTAGGGTTAGTGAAAATGATGTTGTTAAACATATAATGATAATTAAATCGAATGTGGTTGGTAAGGATGGAATTCCGATTAAATTTATGAAACTCATTTTACTTTTCATAGTTAGCCCAATAACGCATATAAACAATCATAAGTTCACTTCCTCCCTTTTTTTCCTTATTCCTGGAAAGTTGCAAAGGTTCCAAAAAATCCTGTAGCCAAAAAATCCCAAGCAAGTGAGCCCAGTGATTTCAGGCTTATTAGCATTTTGTCCTGCTTGTCAAAGGTGTGTGAAGCTATTTTGGCTGATCAAATGTCGAATTTTCTCTTACAAGGCAATTTTTTGTCCCCATTTCATTCTGGATTTCGTGGTGGCCACAGCTGTGCAACTGCCACTCTTAAGGCACTGGACGAAATTCGATCACCTTATGATGAAGGCCATCTTACCCTACTCTGCTTAATTGATTTCTCTAATGCATTTGACGCTGTAAATCATTCCTTACTTTGTCAAAAACTAGAAAATTATTACGGGTTTTGTGCTAATGCTGTTAATCTTGTAAGTAAGGCTTGCGCACGATGAAATTAGTGCACACATAAACTTATATAGCTTTTAAACAAATTGATATTAAAAAAATAAATTTACGTTTTATTAACAAAAATTCTATTCATGATTATTTTAATAACAAAAATATGAAACATTATTAATTATTCATGAAATGATTTACTTTTTCTGGAACACCTCCCATTAAACTTTTAATGGTGTCTTCAGAGACTTGCTTACTTGCCACTGACCATTTACTTGAAAATATTTTGATGTTTTCAGCAACCTGTTTAGTGTTCTTCATTATCCTTTTTGTCAGAGCCCAAAATCTTTCGATAGGTCTGAGTTCCGGGCAGTTTGGTGGATTTGCATACCTGGGTACAAATGTTTCAAATTTTTCTTATCATACCATTCAATAGCAGATTTGCTGTTATGACATGAAGCCAAATCAGGCCAAAAAAAGGTAGAGACCTCATGCTGCCTTATGAATGGTAAAAGGCGTTTTTCCAGGCACTCCTGAATATAAATTTAGGTGTTAATCGTTCCAGTTGAAACAAATGAACTGCTTCGTCTTCCACAGCTACAAATGGCCTGCCATACCAAAAATTTCTTCGGGAACTTTGATTTTTTTGGGTCTTAAATTCTTGCTGGACATTTCCTCTTTGATCGGCAACATAATAATCGACACCTGGAAGCTGCGAAAAGTCACCAAGTACATATGTTTCATCGTCCATAATGCAGCAATCGAATTTTTTTAAGAAATCCCGGTAAAGTATTTTGGCTCGCTTTTTAGCCTCAACATTCTTTTTAGAATTCCTGTTCGGCAAGCGCGTCGGAAGCGAATTTCATCTGGGGGGGCAGTACAAATGGTGGTGCAAAAAAAGTTCACCAAAATTTCTTCACATGAAACATGAAGAAGAGATAAAGAAGAGGAAAATATATAATACAAAAATATTATCGTTGTAAAAAAACTGATATTTTGAATAACTTTTCCTTTGAAATTGTTTATCTAGCTAAAAAAGTGGGGGCAACTGCCCCCCTTGCTCCCCGCTTCCGACGCCAATGCTGTCCGGAACTTTCTGGACTTTAAATGACTTAAGTCCTTCCTCTTTTTTCACTTTTCTGACAAAAGCCTCAGAGCATTGCACTTTTTCAGCAACTTTTCTATCCGATATATTTGGATTTTTCTTAAAAAGAGCTATCATCTTCTTCGCAGCATTTGGGTTTTCAAACCCTTTTTTTTGCCACTTTCTTGCTTTAGAGTAATATTTAACTGTTCCTTATAGGTTTTAATTACACGAGAAACGGTATTTCGCGAAACTTTAACTTTTCTAGCAATAGCTTTGAAAGTCCAATTTGGATTTTCGTTAAATAATTTACAAATTAGTTCACGCACTTCACGCATTTTCGTTAAATAATTTACAAATTAGTTCACGCACTTCTACTTCGCTGCTCATTGTTAAGCCAAAAACTATCGAATGAATTTAAAAATTTACATGAAGACTTGTACACATTTTTTAAAGGCAACCTGATTAAAATTTTTTTGAATTTTTTGAATTCTTTGAATTTGACAAGTAATAATATGTGCTCACGTTTCATCGTGCGCAAGCCTTAGCTACTTATCGAACAGAGTTCAGAGAATAAATGTTGCAAATAAGTGCTCTCAATACAAGTATGTTTGCAGTGGAGTGCCTCAAGGATCTGAGCTTGGGCCTCTTTTGTTTTCAATATTTATAAATGATATCTTTTCCGTATGTAAACATTCCTCCATGGATGCCTATACGGATGATGTTCAGCTTTATTTTTTCCGCAGAACGGATCTTTTAGAAGATCTAAGCTACAGATTGAACGAAGATCTCGATAGTGTCCCTAAATGGGCTATTAGAAATGGTCTTCAACTTAATGCGCTGATAACATATGTGTTACCTATTGCCAAAAATAAAATCTGCTTAAATGACATTCCGGACTTGTATGAAGGGAACAGGAAGCTAAAAATAGTAAGCAACGTAAGAGTCTTGGCTTTTATATTAATTCGTCATTAACTTGTACCGATCATATCAATAGTGTAGTTCAAAACATTTATTATACCCTGCGAAATTTAAGAATGTCGGCGCGGTTTACACCTGTTGATACCAGGCGAAAATTGGTGTTACAAATGCTAATCCCTGCAATAACTTATTCTGAAATTATTTATAGTAAACTAGATTCGCGTTCTGAGCACAAAATGCGAGTTGCGTTTAATCATGCGATGCGATACGTCTATAATATTCACAGGTTTGATCACATATCTCACCTCAAGAATAGCATACTTGGTTGTGATATAATAAGCTATCTTAATGCTCGTAATTGCATATTCCTTCATAAATTGATTCACTTTAAAGTGCCATTGTATCTTTTTGAAAAATTACAGTTTTGTTAGTCAAACAGAAGTTATATGATGATAATACCTAACTTTAATTCATTTATTTTCTTTATAATCTTTATAATTTATTTCTAATGCGCTCTCATTGGCTATGAGCATCTCCAGATCTTCATTATCATCTGCATGCGTGCATGCTGTTGCCTGAACGTCGGTCCACGGGATCTATATATGCTCTTTCATCATCGTTGCTTACACATTCATTTTCGAAGCAAGTGCTCTCATCGCGATAGTCACTTAGCTTTTTGCCAGTATCGTATTCCCATCGCTTGACATCGCGGCTAGCGCTTACAACAGCTGTTCTTATTGAACCGTCTGCGCTCTCTAACGCTGTGCAACAAAATTTTTCAACTGCTACTGATTATTTAATTTATTATCAAAATATGGGAGGTATTCGGACAAAGACATCTCAGTTACTCATGGCATTGTCTCTTAAGGAATACAATATAGTGGCCATCACTGAGACATGGTTGCATGCTGACATTTCTTCATCGGAAATTTTTGATAACTCTTACGCTGTTTATCGTCTGGACCGGTGCCCGCTTACTACAGGCCGAGAAAGAGGAGGCAGAGTGTTGGTGGCAGTTAATAAAAATCTGTCTAGTAATATTATTAAACTTCCTGTTATTGATACTAGTATTGAGCAAATTTGTGTTCAAGTTTCTTTTTCTAATAATCATTCAATCTACTTTTTCTTATCATATATACCACCTAATAGTATTATGGAAGTTTATCAGAAACACTTAGAAAATATAAATTTTTTATCTGAAAACCTAAATTCAAATCACAGTATGATGGTTATGGGTGATTTTAATTTAAGTAAAATATGTTGGATACTTGATGACAAAAACCTATGGCCGTTCAACATAAACGCTGATATTGAAAATTTCACAATGAGCTACTTTTTGTCAAATGATGTCAGACAATTGAATAACATAAAAAATGATTTAAATAGAATTTTAGATTTGGTTTTTGTAAGTAATGATTTAAACGCTGTTTGTGAAAAAAATTTGGCACCTATTGTCAACAACAGCATCCATCATATTGCTTTGTCTATTAAATTCAAATTTTATAAATATAACTCATCTCTTCCTGATGATCCATTAACTCAATTAGATTTTGCAAAATGCAAACTTTGCCGCTGTCAATGAATTCTTAAACTCAGTTGATTGGGCTTCAATGTCTATAATTGAAGATCCATCACTAGTTTATTAGTTCATATGTGATAAACTATCGTTTTCTGTTTCTCAATTTGTTCCCAGAAAAGTTATTCAAGTTAGAAATAAACCACCCTGGTTTAATTCGAGATTGGCTAATTTAAAAAATCTTAAAAATAAAGCTTGCAAAAAATTTAAAAAAAAACTAAAATTGGAATAGATTACTTATATTATGTTCGAATTAGAAATGAATTCGATTTTCTTCATAAATTTCTTTATAATAATTATATTTTAAACGTTGAAAGTAGTTTAAAATTGAATCCAAAATATTTTTGGGAGTACTTGAATTCTAAACGTAAAACTAATGGGTTTCCAATAAGCATGGAATTTGATGGTCTTAAATCCAATAAGTTCCTTCTTTAAAAAATCGGAGAATTATGGTAAATGCTTGTTGGATTACAAAACTTATACATGGATATGTCAACAGTCCATATTTATTGAGTAAATTATATTTTAATATTCCTCTTCGTCCTAGAAGATCTTTTGAGTTACTCCACATGAACTTTTGTAGAACTAATTATTTGCAAAATGAACCTCTTAGAAGCGCTTGCGGTGATTTTAATTTTGTATCTGATGTTATATCCTTAAGTGAATTCATGGACTCAATCAAACATAAAATTATAGATTACCTGCAGTACCGTCGTTGATTATGATTAAGTTCTTTCAAACATATATCTGATGCATCTGTTGATTTGTAAACACATTAATATAACAATCTAAATGAATAAATGGACCTAAGCGTAAAATGGAAAATTTTGGTGAATAAACATCTAAATAATCTGAATGGACCTAAACCTGGGTTCTTCAGTTGCCTCATATCTTCATGATGATTGTAACTACACTTGTCGACGGTACCGTGGTGTCTTGGGTCTTTTTACCTCTTGAAACACTACGTTAGATCGATTTGTAATATATTAATATGAGTGGCCGATAAGACCTAGTTTGTCTTGGTGCCTGCGTAGTTTGTCGAGTAACCCACCCTGTCAAGCCTGGACCTCTCCGGCTTCAGGAAGACAGAACGATATATATTATATATTTACCTATTGGGGTGGTGTTTTATTGGGTATGAGACCTTGTTTGTCACACGACTCCGCCGGATGCAAAAATTGTTGCTAACTTGACCTTGTTTGTCTTGAAAACGCAACCCTGCTTTGCTGTCTGATATTACCGATTTTGACTTAACTTTTTTTTTGTTATTTTTTATACTTAAATAAAACTATATACTTTAAGCAATTTATTAAAACTTTTTAGTTTGTTAATAATACATGATTTCAATCAAAATCATACTTTTTATTTTTGAATTATATTAAATATCTTATTTTATAATTTTAAATTTCCTATAAAACCTGTTAGGGTTTAGCAATCAAATAAATAAATAAATAAATAAATTCTTTAGAATATACATATCTTTTCACAAAATTTTTTCAGAATGTTTACGAAAAACATGCACCGTCTGTAAATGACAGTTATTTAAATTTTGAAGTACCAAATGTTCAGTCTTTGGAGTTAATGATAATTTCTGAACAATAAGTGTCCTTGGCGATTTCACAGCTTGAATCTGGCTTTAAATTTGGTCGAGGGGACTTTCCACCAATGTTTTTCAAGCTTTGTGCCGATAAAATCTCTTCACCAATTGCTTTTCTTTTTAATTTATGCATTAAAAAGGGAATCTTCCTAGAATGTTGGTCCCAATTTATAAATCTGGTAATCGATGTGATGTTAATAATTATAGGGCAATTGTGAAACAATACACAATAGCCACATTATTTGATCATATACTTAAGAACAAATTATTTGAACATGTGAAGGGTGTAATTTCTCAATATCAACATGGGTCTTTACCGGGCAGATCAACGTGTTCAAATTTATTACTGATTTCAAATAGTATTATTAATGCAATGGAAAATGGTAGTCAGTTAGATGTTATATATACTGATTTTTCCAAAGCATTTGATAAGGTCGATCATTCAATACTCTTATGTAAATTAAAAAAGTATGGGTTGTCTGCTGCCTTAATAAAATTTTTTAAAAGTTTTTTAAATGCTAGAAAGCTTTTTGTAATGATTGGTTCGATTTTTTCTGATGTAGCTATTGACGCTTCATCTGGTATAAGGTTCCCATTGTGGACCTCTCTTATTTTTGATCTTTATAAACGATTTGCCTCTTCACTTCAAATTCTCCAGATGTTTAATGTATGCTGATGATGTCAAACTATACTATAGAATTTCGAACATTTCTGACTGCATTAATCTTCAGAGTGATTTGACCGTTTTTCAGGATTGGTGTCTTTCAAATAATTTACTTTTGAATATAAATAAATGTTATATTGTTTCGTATACTAAATGCTCAAATACTATATTACTTGATTATTCTTTAAATAATTGTCATTTAATACGTAAATTTGATATCAAAGATTTGGGTGTGTTTTTCGATTATCAATTAAATTTTAAATGTTATTATGATTTTATGGTTTCTAAATCATATTCCATGCTTGGGTTTATAAAAAAAAACACAACATTTTAAAGATCCTTTAACAATAAAATCTTTATATGTGTCTTTAATTCGTAGCAAAATTGAATACTGTTCTATTGTATGGAACCCATTTTATATTGATAACTCAAACCGAATTGAGAGAGTTCAAAAAATTATGAGCAAATATGCGCTCAAAAAGCTTAATTGGCCTGATGGTCTTCCAACATATGATGCTCGTCGAAAGTTACTTGGCTTGCAATCCTTAAAAGATAGAAGAACGCTAAGTTCTCTTTTATTCGTTTTTAATGTATTATCCGGGAAAATTAATGGCTTACAACTTTCAAATTTGTTCCAACTTTACGTGGCACCAAGGAATTTGAGGCGCAATCGGATGTTGGTGGAAAGGTTTTATAGGACCAATTATGCAAATAACAAGCCTATAGCAAGATTCATACACCTATGCAACAGTTTTTCACATATTCTTAACTTAAATATTTCAGAAAGTTAGTTTAGATTAAACTTATTTATTCTTTTTAACTAGTTTGTAAGATAGGGAAATATAGTCTGTAAGATTGTAAATCGGTAGACGAAATAAATAAATAAATAATTCCCTGAACTCTACCAGACTATTTTTTTATTAGTACCATCAGATTGTGGAATTCATTACCCAGTCACCTTAAATCTATTAGAAATGCAAGAAGCTTTAGGCAAGCCGTTTTAAATCGTTTTGCTTGATTGCAATTATCTTTATATAAAATAAAATAACCAGATTTCTAATTCTAGCTCCCTATTAACATTTCACGATCTATTTCTTACCATAATTCTTACTGTATTTCTTGCTATTTCTTACTATCTTCTTATTATACTGATATTATTAAATAATAATTTTTTCTAAATTTTTTAACTTTGCCGCAGGGCGTTCTCTTATGGAGTGTCGGGTATGATGATCCCGCGGATCCTGAGTGATTGCTCTTGTTTTTAACTTTATGAAAAATGTAATTGTTATTATTAAGTTTTAATAATAAATAATAATGATAAATCTATAGTAATAAAACTCATTTTCTGTTTGTTTGTTTGTTTGTTTGACCTTTATACAAATCTAAACGGCTCAACGGATTTTGCTCAAACTAGGTACACATATTAAGTACATCCCAACTTAAAATGTTACATACTTAGTTTTTGCCACGCCCCCTCTGAAATTTTTCAAGTAACGGTAATTTTGTTATTATAAAACTTTTTACCATCGGAGATTTTTTTGTATTTAATTTACTTTTTCTTATCATATATACCACCTAATAGTATTATGGAAGTTTATCAGAAACACTTAGAAAATATAAATTTTTTATCTGAAAACCTAAATTCAAATCACAGTATGATGGTTATGGGTGATTTTAATTTAAGTAAAATATGTTGGATACTTGATGACAAAAACCTATGGCCGTTCAACATAAACGCTGATATTGAAAATTTCACAATGAGCTACTTTTTGTCAAATGATGTCAGACAATTGAATAACATAAAAAATGATTTAAATAGAATTTTAGATTTGGTTTTTGTAAGTAATGATTTAAACGCTGTTTGTGAAAAAAATTTGGCACCTATTGTCAACAACAGCATCCATCATATTGCTTTGTCTATTAAATTCAAATTTTATAAATATAACTCATCTCTTCCTGATGATCCATTAACTCAATTAGATTTTGCAAAATGCAAACTTTGCCGCTGTCAATGAATTCTTAAACTCAGTTGATTGGGCTTCAATGTCTATAATTGAAGATCCATCACTAGTTTATTAGTTCATATGTGATAAACTATCGTTTTCTGTTTCTCAATTTGTTCCCAGAAAAGTTATTCAAGTTAGAAATAAACCACCCTGGTTTAATTCGAGATTGGCTAATTTAAAAAATCTTAAAAATAAAGCTTGCAAAAAATTTAAAAAAAAACTAAAATTGGAATAGATTACTTATATTATGTTCGAATTAGAAATGAATTCGATTTTCTTCATAAATTTCTTTATAATAATTATATTTTAAACGTTGAAAGTAGTTTAAAATTGAATCCAAAATATTTTTGGGAGTACTTGAATTCTAAACGTAAAACTAATGGGTTTCCAATAAGCATGGAATTTGATGGTCTTAAATCCAATAAGTTCCTTCTTTAAAAAATCGGAGAATTATGGTAAATGCTTGTTGGATTACAAAACTTATACATGGATATGTCAACAGTCCATATTTATTGAGTAAATTATATTTTAATATTCCTCTTCGTCCTAGAAGATCTTTTGAGTTACTCCACATGAACTTTTGTAGAACTAATTATTTGCAAAATGAACCTCTTAGAAGCGCTTGCGGTGATTTTAATTTTGTATCTGATGTTATATCCTTAAGTGAATTCATGGACTCAATCAAACATAAAATTATAGATTACCTGCAGTACCGTCGTTGATTATGATTAAGTTCTTTCAAACATATATCTGATGCATCTGTTGATTTGTAAACACATTAATATAACAATCTAAATGAATAAATGGACCTAAGCGTAAAATGGAAAATTTTGGTGAATAAACATCTAAATAATCTGAATGGACCTAAACCTGGGTTCTTCAGTTGCCTCATATCTTCATGATGATTGTAACTACACTTGTCGACGGTACCGTGGTGTCTTGGGTCTTTTTACCTCTTGAAACACTACGTTAGATCGATTTGTAATATATTAATATGAGTGGCCGATAAGACCTAGTTTGTCTTGGTGCCTGCGTAGTTTGTCGAGTAACCCACCCTGTCAAGCCTGGACCTCTCCGGCTTCAGGAAGACAGAACGATATATATTATATATTTACCTATTGGGGTGGTGTTTTATTGGGTATGAGACCTTGTTTGTCACACGACTCCGCCGGATGCAAAAATTGTTGCTAACTTGACCTTGTTTGTCTTGAAAACGCAACCCTGCTTTGCTGTCTGATATTACCGATTTTGACTTAACTTTTTTTTTGTTATTTTTTATACTTAAATAAAACTATATACTTTAAGCAATTTATTAAAACTTTTTAGTTTGTTAATAATACATGATTTCAATCAAAATCATACTTTTTATTTTTGAATTATATTAAATATCTTATTTTATAATTTTAAATTTCCTATAAAACCTGTTAGGGTTTAGCAATCAAATAAATAAATAAATAAATAAATTCTTTAGAATATACATATCTTTTCACAAAATTTTTTCAGAATGTTTACGAAAAACATGCACCGTCTGTAAATGACAGTTATTTAAATTTTGAAGTACCAAATGTTCAGTCTTTGGAGTTAATGATAATTTCTGAACAATAAGTGTCCTTGGCGATTTCACAGCTTGAATCTGGCTTTAAATTTGGTCGAGGGGACTTTCCACCAATGTTTTTCAAGCTTTGTGCCGATAAAATCTCTTCACCAATTGCTTTTCTTTTTAATTTATGCATTAAAAAGGGAATCTTCCTAGAATGTTGGTCCCAATTTATAAATCTGGTAATCGATGTGATGTTAATAATTATAGGGCAATTGTGAAACAATACACAATAGCCACATTATTTGATCATATACTTAAGAACAAATTATTTGAACATGTGAAGGGTGTAATTTCTCAATATCAACATGGGTCTTTACCGGGCAGATCAACGTGTTCAAATTTATTACTGATTTCAAATAGTATTATTAATGCAATGGAAAATGGTAGTCAGTTAGATGTTATATATACTGATTTTTCCAAAGCATTTGATAAGGTCGATCATTCAATACTCTTATGTAAATTAAAAAAGTATGGGTTGTCTGCTGCCTTAATAAAATTTTTTAAAAGTTTTTTAAATGCTAGAAAGCTTTTTGTAATGATTGGTTCGATTTTTTCTGATGTAGCTATTGACGCTTCATCTGGTATAAGGTTCCCATTGTGGACCTCTCTTATTTTTGATCTTTATAAACGATTTGCCTCTTCACTTCAAATTCTCCAGATGTTTAATGTATGCTGATGATGTCAAACTATACTAGAGAATTTCGAACATTTCTGACTGCATTAATCTTCAGAGTGATTTGACCGTTTTTCAGGATTGGGGACTTTCAAATAATTTACTTTTGAATATAAATAAATGTTATATTGTTACGTATACTAAATGCTCAAATACTATATTACTTGATTATTCTTTAAATAATTGTCATTTAATACGTAAATTTGATATTAAAGATTTGGGTGTATTATTCGATTATCAATTAAATTTTAAATGTTATTAGAATTTTATTGTTTCTAAATCATATTCCATGCTTGGGTTTATAAAAAGAAATACACAACATTTTAAAGATCCTTTAACAATAAAATCTTTATATGTGTCTTTAATTCGTAGCAAAATTGAATACTGTTCTATTGTATGGAACCCATTTTATATTGATAACTCAAACCGAATTGAGAGAGTTCAGAAAATTATGAGCAAATATGCGCTCAAAAAGCTTAATTGGCCTGATGGTCTTCCAACATATGATGCTCGTCGAAAGTTACTTGGCTTGCAATCCTTAAAAGATAGACGAACGCTTAGTTCTCTTTTATTCGTTTTTAATGTATTATCCGGGAAAATTAATGGCTTACAACTTCCAAATTTGTTCCAACTTTACGTGGCACCAAAGAATTTGAGGCGCAATCGGATGTTGGTGGAAAGCTTTTACAGGACCAATTATGCAAATAACAAGCCTATAGCAAGATGCATACACCTATGCAACAGTTTTTCACATATTCTTAACTTAAATATTTCAGAAAGTTAGTTTAGATTAAACTTATTTATTCTTTTTAACTAGTTTGTAAGATAAGGAAATATAGTCTGTAAGATTGTAAATCGGTAGACGAAATAAATAAATAAATAATTCCCTGAACTCTACCAGACTATTTTTTTATTAGTACCATCAGATTGTGGAATTCATTACCCAGTCACCTTAAATCTATTAGAAATGCAAGAAGCTTTAGGCAAGCCGTTTTAAATCGTTTTGCTTGATTGCAATTATCTTTATATAAAATAAAATAACCAGATTTCTAATTCTAGCTCCCTATTAACATTTCACGATCTATTTCTTACCATAATTCTTACTGTATTTCTTGCTATTTCTTACTATCTTCTTATTATACTGATATTATTAAATAATAATTTTTTCTAAATTTTTTAACTTTGCCGCAGGGCGTTCTCTTATGGAGTGTCGGGTATGATGATCCCGCGGATCCTGAGTGATTGCTCTTGTTTTTAACTTTATGAAAAATGTAATTGTTATTATTAAGTTTTAATAATAAATAATAATGATAAATCTATAGTAATAAAACTCATTTTCTGTTTGTTTGTTTGTTTGTTTGACCTTTATACAAATCTAAACGGCTCAACGGATTTTGCTCAAACTAGGTACACATATTAAGTACATCCCAACTTAAAATGTTACATACTTAGTTTTTGCCACGCCCCCTCTGAAATTTTTCAAGTAACGGTAATTTTGATATTATAAAACTTTTTACCATCGGAGATTTTTTTGCATTTAATTTAAAAAAATTTTTGTTATTTTGACATCAAAAACATTCACATATCTTCAAAATTGGAGAAATTTTCAGTATAACGACTTTTTCATAAAACATCGTTGCCTAAGAATGAGAAAAAACGACATGAAAATCAAAGTTTGGTCTTTCGATGCAAATATCTCCGCTGTCCATTAATATATTTCATTCAAATTTTTTTTGTTCAAAAGGTCAATAAAATCACTTCACAAAAATAGGTTGAACTGTACCGTTAAGTCAGTGTATATATGTTTTATGATTATGTCAAAAAAGGTCCAAAATATTGACTTTTTACTCAAAAAATGACTCAAAAATTGTTGTTGTTGTAAAAATGAAATCAATGACATAGCATTTATTTGCAAAAATTCTTCCAGCTAAGCGCAAAAATTATTTTACGGTTTTTGTCATCAAAACAACAAGGGTACCCCCTTTCATTTTTTTCGCGAAATTTATTTTTTCCAAAATGTTTTTATATTTTTTACAAAAAAGTCAAGTCTCAAAAATAATTTATGAGAAAAAAATTACCCCAATATCTCTTTCCAATCAAAAGTAATGGCTAAAAATCTATTTTTCATACCAGACTATTAATAAAACTTAGTTTTGTGTTAAAATTCTCTATATAGTTTGAACGTCCCCATATATCTCTAAGAATGCAGTTGTGTGTCTAAAGTAATTACGAACATTTTGGATTATACAAAATTTTCTTTATAGTGATCATCTACTTATATTTTGCCTCCCCATCCCCCGCCCCCCTCCTGTTAAATTTGTTTTGTTGTGATTGCTCTATTTGTTCTCACTATTATGTCACCGTTGTCAATTAGTTCTTTATCAATGGTACTTTAAATGTTGTATATATATCACAATTTTATCGAAAAGATGACTGTGAATAAGAATGCTGTAAAAGTTTATATTTTCATGTAATCAGTTTAAGCTATATGGCGATATAAAAAAAAATATGCGCATCTGGTCAGCACAATTATTTCATTAGTTTTGATCTGTGCGTTAAATTCACAGATAGATGGCGCGACATGTGTAAGATGTGTGGGTACAAACTAAACGTACACCTTGCGTTGAATAGCTGAATTATGTTTTTGCAAAAGTTTCTTCAAATTTAACCCCACACGATTGGGATTACAGACAGGTGGCGCTATTTTCTGCTTACAGAAGAATATCTGATGTTCTTATGCAGCTAGCAGATAAGTTTTGCGAAATATTTTGCGAAAATGCTATTGCTACCAAACTTTTAAAAAGTAAAATAATGCAGTACTGCCAGTTTTTTTTTAGAAATTTTAGTAGGTACAATCATTTTTAGCACAACGAATTTTCATAAAACATTGATAGCTAATAATGAGAAAAAAATTATATGAAAATCAAAGTATTTACTTTTAATGCCAATAACTCTGCTGTTTTTAATATATTTCATTAACATTTTTTTTTTTAAAAAGTTCAATATGTTTTTTAATATAAATCTTTGTTTAAAATGTCCATATCTCAAGGACGCATTGAGTCCCATCATAATTTTTATTTTGTTGAAAAGGTAATTGTGCTTGCTTTAAGATTGAGTAAATATAAAAATTCTTTTTAATTTTTAAAATCTGTTTTTCGTACCACTTCTTTGAATTCAATTAGCTCACCGCAAGAGATGGAACCACCAACAACAAAAATTTTCCTAAACTTTTTTGGATCAATGTTCGTTCAATTACCTAGCAAACGGTGGATAAATAAAATTAAATAAAATAAAATTCAAATAAAATTCAACATGTTTTTCATTATTCCCGATTTTAAAAAACATTTAATCGAGAAGTGTATGTTAAAATGTTTATATAAATGACTCTCGAGTAACACCGGGTATATCAGCTAGTCTATTAATAAAATTTATTGACTTTGTTATAATGGCATACTCGTTAAATCTGAATATAATATTATTGTTAAGCTACTACCTTTTTATTTTGAAAGAACATGTTCTTATTATACTAATATTGAATATCAAATAAAATGAAATGAAATGAAATAAAAATGTCTTGAATGGTCTTTGTTAAATTAATAAGTCCCAAACCACAATCAATTTTAATCTCGCCACAGTAAGCCACATTCGAAACTTTTCAAGTCAAGAACGCGCGACTAAAGCTTTTGAAAATAAATTTATTTAAGATTTCCAACAAAGCATTCGAGTATTGGTGCTGAACCGACCAAGTCAAATGCTCCTTAATAGTATCGAATGCTTCTCAGAAAAGTTTTTTCAGTGCTTGCATCTGGTGAAGTGAGGTTGAGATTGTAAAATTATCTTTTTTTAAAATTATCAGAGTTCCCTAACGCGTATCTTTGTTATTTCACAGATTTCATTGGCAACCCCAATAAATTTTTCGCAATTTGCATAAAAATAAACAACCATATTAAAGCATTTGCAAAAATAATCTAAAACCCGATGAGCTGTATTTGCGAAATTCTCGCCTGCCACAATAACATACAGTTCCAAGTCGTAACAAAAAAAAAATTATAAAATTTATCTTGTGCCACTTATAAATAAATTTGCAGTTTTTAAATAAATATTAGCATAAGTTTTTGTTGGTACAACAAATCCATTAGATAAACACCTAGCAGCTGGTTCTTCAATTTAGAGTAGCCTCATCTGACGCTGCAACCGTCAACGAATGTCTGTCTGGCTTCCGTTTAAGTGCAATTTAAATGTTATTTCCTGCACTCAGACAGCAAGCAAATCAAATGGTAGTCACTCACTCAGCTAGTAAGTCAGTCAGTCACTTGGCGCAAAACTGACTGATGACCCTCATGAAAATTCACAGCTCGAACTGCCTCACTTTAAAAGACTGTTTTTTAGTTTTATTTTTTTTTTCTCTTCTCCACTCTCTGGAACTTAAATTGACTTTTATGCTTTGGCGTTTAGAGCGCGTTAATAATTTGCATCATAATCATCAACTTTGATGATTATCATCATCACCACCATCATCATCGTTGCCATAAATAACCGTTGCTGACGGCACTATTTTAGTGCAGCAGTAAGTTAGCTGCTAGCAAATGTCTACAATTTTTTAGGTAGGTGGATTGGCGGAAACTATTTAAGAGAAAACTTAAAAAACAACAAAATTTTTAAAAGAAGGCTAAGCTACAAATTTCATACCATCATTTCTGTTAAGTTCTGATGAAGATTTATTCATTGCTCTCAATTTTAGTCGAGTGTGAAAAATGTTTAGTTAAAGTATGATCAGAATGAGTAGAGGAGAGGAGTAGATATAAAAATAAGCTTTATAGCCCAAACAGAATAGGCATAGCCAACACGTAGCGAGCTGTCGAAAACGTAGCCAACGAAATGTTGTGCACAGAATAGAATTTGTGTTGATAACGCAGATAGAGCTTTATGCTTACAATATTTTGTTATTTTTTACTAAATTAATATATACAGCCATTTGCATACAATAATTTGTTTGTTTTTTTACTAATTTGGACTAATGTTTTAGTCAATTTTAAGTTTTCTAATTTGAACTATGTATTTTGACATTTCGCTACCGTTGGCTGCGGCAAAAGTTAAAAGTTCGTCAACATTTTTGTGTCGGCTGCGTTCGCTAAGTGTTGGTTATTTTCATTATGTTCATTTCATAGGGTTGCAAGGCAACCAACTTCTATGTTGACATTTTTTCTGTTGGCTGCGTGTTGGCTATGCTTATTCTGTTTGGGCTATTAGATTTATGAACAATTTTATGATTAACGAGTAGACGCGGTTTTTATGAATAATGAACTTGTTTGCCGTGAAAAGAAAACTATTCAATACTTGAGGGACAAGCATTATTTATGAGATGTTCATAATTAATGATAATATAGCTAGAAAAAGTTTGACGGGAGAAGTTTTCAAATAATGTATAGTACGTGTACGTAGCAGAAGTAAATGAGTTAATCAAGACTTCTGTTTCATCATCAACACTATCACTAGCTTAGAAAGTGATCTGTTATAAACTCTTCTTGTTTATTAGAGTATTTTTTAAGGTATATGTCACATCGAAACCGACCTAAACTTAAATAAATATTGCTTGCTTTAATGGTCATCGTCGATGCAACATCGTCTATGTTAACGCTGCACAGTACACTGTTTTGTAGTGGACGGAATTGAATCCGTAACTCGAGTTTGAGGGTACGGAATAACGAAATTTTGGATTTAGGCTATTATGGGGTGTGAACAGTGTAAACGTCTGAATTTTAAGTGTTTTTTGTTTATTTTATAAAAAGAAATCAGTTTGATGGATTCATACCAAACTTTGTACACATCTTTAGAACATTTATAAGTACTTAAAAAAAAATTGCATTTTTTTTTTTTTGCATAATGGTCCTTTGAAAATGGCACCTCTTGAATCTGGCCTCAGTGGTGTTAACAGCAATTCGTTCACATGGATCAACTGAGGACAAAAAATGAAATAGATTCTCAAAATATATAGTTTTGGTTATAGCCGGACGTAGAAGATTTTCAAAATAATCTTTAGAAAAAAAATGGCGACCATATGAAAAAAAAATTTATATGCAGTTTTTCAATGGAAAACTGTTTATATAGATAAAAAAAAAAGTTAAAAAAACAGCTACGTCAGGCTAAAGAGAACGAAAACTGCAATTTTGTCACTTTTTAATACCCAAATTCCTCAAAAATTCCTCAAATTTTAATGAAATTCCTCAAAATTTTTTTTTCAAACGATATTTTATTTATCAAGTAAACATAAACAAATATATTTTCTATCTTATAAGATATCTATATTAACCCTTTGAGGATGACAAGGAACAGCTGTAAATTTTTTTTGTGGAATTGTCATCACCGATGGCATATTCCTTTACAAAAGTGAATTTGAAATTTTTTAAATTTTTTTTCACTATAACTATTGAAAAAATCCGAAAAAACCAATCCGGAAAAATGTATATTTTACTTTGTTGGAGTAGCTTAATAAATATTTTGACGTAATTTAGATGAGAAAATATATCCGCTCGTATTTTAAAATCGTTTGTGGTTTTCATATCTATGGAAAAAAATATATTTTGACTTTCTAGTTTTTTCTTTCTCTTAAAATTAAAGTAAGTTCGAAAAATGGCACACGTTAAAAGCCACATTGATTTCTCATCCTTTAAGCCTTACTTTATGAAAATATCTAGAAAATTGTGCTCACACGACTTCAATGTGTAGATGGGTTATTTTTCACCCACTCGTATTTCTGAAGAAAAAAAAGGTTCGCTTTTGAGAGGCATTTTATTCCGACGAATGAGTCCAAAGAGGTTCATTGTTTAGTGCCGAAAATTAACTTTTCTATCCGAAAAGGTTCAGAAATGAATTAAAAAAAGAGAGTTTTGCTGCACTGGGTAGTCTACAAATTTCGGATCCGGTAAGCTCATTATCATTCCTTTCAACGATTGTTCCAAATCTGTACTCAGTTTCCTCCTGTATTGTAAAATTTTCAAGATACAGGGTGTTTTGCGTTTTTGGCACGTATTTAGTATTATTGATCTAGAATCTAAACTGCTCACCATAGAATCAAGGGAAGCATACATGGCCTTAAAATGGCATAACGCCTAAGCAGAGAATTCCACAGAAATCGCAGGCCACTTTCTGTAAACGCCAACGTATGTATTTTTATCAAATTCTTAGTACACCAAGTATTTTCCATCCATTGTTAATATTTTTTTCTCTGAGGAGACCCTCGAGTTACCAAAAACTGTAGTTTTTGTCATACCCCAGTCAAAATTTTACCAATGGTGGTTTAACAATCTGCGACAGATGCGATAATATGACAAACACAACAAAATTGAACAACTTTTATTGCGTCGTTTGGTGATGATATCAATAAACGTTGCTTAACTTTATGTCTTTTTAATTTTATAAAAAAGTAATATAAAATAATAGCTAAAAGTAGGAATATAAAACTCATTCTGAAAATACAAGCTGTCAAAATGGTGTCTGATGCACTACCACGTCAGAAGGATTGTGAAAATTAGGGAACATTAGTCGCAGAGAGTTAAAGTGGCATTTAGTTTTTACAATTTCTTACAATTTAGTACATTTACTTAATATATTGAACATTTTTAGGTTTGTCAACTTTTGGGCACCTTCCCTTTCGAAGATTTTTCGGTTCTAATCCCTTAGCTGGTGCAGTTTTATGTATTTTGCAATGCATTAACAATACAATAACACACTCTCAAAAATAATTTGTTGGCGTTAGGTTACAGTAAATAGATTTTAACTGGGGTACTCATAAAGTAATTGTTTCAATTAAAACTCAGTTTACTTAACTGTAATTAAATAAGCATAATCGACTTGCGGTTTTCTCGGTCATTTGTAATCAAACATTTAATAACACGCACAGCACAATTGATCAATACACTCACAGAACTAAACCCATTGCCGCAACCGAAAAATTGCCCTACTTACTTTGTCGATTGTCGGCAATTTTCTAAATGCAATTGCCACAATCGCCAATTTCCCAGTTGAGCTAATTGCGTCATTCCGTTGCGAGAACGGAACTGCAGACAAGCTTTTGAGCCATTCGGTTGTGCACAACGAACTTTTTATTGCGCTTACCAGATGTCAGTTATATGAACCGAGTCTTCCCATCGTTTCGACTTACGAGTGTGAAAAATACACGATGAAAATAAACATGCTTTGTTGATGCTAATTTTGCAAATTTGCATATTTTTAAGAAGAAATAAATTAGATTTATTTCAACTGCAGAAGTTTTATTTATTAAAAATTGAATCACTTCACTTTGAACACTTAACCAACCACTTGCAGCGAGAATACCGACCGAACCATAAACAAAGGCGCGACGAGCAACATAACGAGTGTAAAAATCAAACGACGGAAACAAGGATTGCTTTGTTGTTTCTTATTGTACATTTGCAGTTATTTAAGAAGAAATTAATTTAATAAATACAGACTGCACAAGTTATATATATTATATATTAGATAAAATATATTTTTTAATTAATTCCTTTACCTAAAAACACTTCAACAACTTGCACCGAGAACACATACTAGAAATCAACCGAATACTGAACAAAAGAGGAACGAGCAACATAGCGAGCGTGAAAAAAGCGACGGTTGTGGTTAAGGTGACCACATGTAAGTTATTTTTATTGGCTATTCGTTTGTTGCAATTGACTTTGGTGGCGGTGCAACTGAATATTGAAACATCGTTGCAATTCGGTGGTAGCGCAAGATAAATTCTATTGACAGAATTAACAATGCGGATATTTCAACTACTCCTTTTATCCGTAAATCTGTAATTGTACTGGTCAGTTGTTTTGGATAAATTGAGATTGCTTAGACGGGAAGTAAGTTGAAATGGCAAATTCCATTCAGTTCTTGCAACTTAAGCATAAATATTGAGTGTTAACCGAATTGTTATTTAGGCATGAAGTTACAATAATAAAATAAGCATTTACGTCAGCCGAAAGTCGATTATGCTTATTTAATTACAGTTAAAGAAACAGAGTTTTAATTGAAACAAACACTTTATGAGTACCCCACTTAAAATGTATTTACTATAACCTAACGCCAACAAATTATTTTTGTGAGTGTAGAAGCTATGTCAAAGCCCTACCAAGGGCTGAAATGGCCAGTTTATTTTATTTTATTTTAATCGACTTGCGGTTGACGTAAATGCTTATTTTATTATTGTAACTTCATGCCTAAATAACAATTCGGTTAAAATTCAGTATTAATGCTTTAGTTGAAAGAACTGAATGGAATTTGTCATTTCAACTTACTTTCCGTCTAAGCAATCTCAGTTTATCCAAAACAACTGTCCAGTACAATAACAGATTTACGGATACAAGTAGTAGTTGAAACATCCGCATTATTTATTCTGTCAATAGAATTGTGCTTACGTTACCACCGAATTTCAACGATGTTTCAATATTCAGTTGCACCGCCACCAAAGCCAATTACAACAGACGAATAGTCAATAAAAATAACTTACATGTGGTCACCTTAACCACAACCGTCGCTTTTTTCACGCTCACTGTGTTGCTCGTTCCTGCTTTGTTCAATATTCGGTCGATTTTTAGTCGGTTTTCTCGCTGCAAGTTGTTTAAGTGTTTTAAGGTAAATAAATTAATTAAAAAATATATTTTATCGAATATTTAATTAATATAACTTGTGCAGTTTATATTAATTAAATTCATTTCTTCGTAAATAACCGCAAATGTGCAATAAAAAACAACAAAGCAATCTTTATTTCCGTCGTTTGTTTCTTACACTCGCTTTATTGCTCGTCGCGCCTTTGTTCATGATTCGGTCAGTATTCTCGCTGCAAGTGGTTGGTTAAGTGTTCAAAGTGAAGAAATAAATTAACAAATATATTTTTATTCAATATTGAATAAATATAACTTGCGCAGTTTACATAAATCTAATTGATTTCTTCTTAAAAATATGCAAATTTTCAAAATTAGAAACAACAAAACATGCTTATTTTCATCGTTTGTTTTTCACACTCGCTAGGTTCATATAACCGAGTTCTGGTAAACGCGATAAACAGTTTGTTGGGCACAACCGAATGGCTCAAAAACTTGCCTGCAATTCTCACAACGGAATGACGCAATTAGCTCAATTGTGAAATTGGCGATTGTGGCAATTGCATTTATAAAATTGCCTACAATTGACAAAGTTAGTAGGGCAATTATTCGGTTGTGGCAATGGGTTTAATTCTGTGAGTGCAAGGATCTCTTTAACCCTTTCAGTGATTTACCCAATATATTGGAAATGTCAGTAAGTTATTTCTATTTTTATTTTGCAACGCCTTTTTCAAATCAAATCATTTGGTTCTATGAAAAAAAGATGAACCATTATGATATAAATAAATTTAGAGAGATATTTGACATTAAAGTCAGTTGGATTTTCGATTTTGTGCCGAAGAAAAGCAACAAAATTTTTTCACCTATTTTACAAGAATAAAATCAACCGGACATAAATCAAATATCGGGTTTTTTTAACTTTTTACGGCTTTATTGATAAGAACATTAAGAGGGTTAAAAAAATCTAAAGGGTCTTTTCAACCCTTTAGATTAAACAAAAAAATGTTTGTGCCGAACAGGAGCAAAACAATTTTTTCTTTGTACAAGCTTGCAAAACGTAAGTAGCGCAGGTAAAAATCAGAGTAATATTTTGTTCATCTTTTAAGGACCTATATAATGGAAAAATTACCTCAAAATAATTCTTTTGTTCCTAGTTTAGTGTAGCCATTGAAAGGATTAATATGTTATTGACATCTTCCGATCCCTTGTTAAGTTCGTGTCAGGAAAAAACCTTCAAGAAAGCATAAATCTAAGCCTTCTGATATGCTAAAATTTCTTATCGTTCATCCAAATTCTACAGATCAAAATGATTCTTTGAATTCTGTTTCAGATCGTGCGTAAAATTGTGATTAATTTATTTCTTTATGTTTGTATATTAGGCTGGGTCGATTTGTATGTAGGTAAACAAATTTATTTTGCCTGTGCGATTTTCGGAACCGGCATGAAAAGTTATTAACCCTCGGATGGAGTATGTCGTCTGGCCAGACGGAATGGTTTTTCTTTTTTGAATAACTTTGTTTCTAGTTGCTTGATTGGAAAAGACTCTCGTGATTTTTCGAGTATATTTTCACTCTTTATAACAGGTAAAAAATCGAAAAGTTCTGTGAATGTTTGCAGTGATAACTTTTGTCACAAAGTCAAAATCTTTATATATGGACTACGTCGTCTGGCCAGACGAAATGGTTTTTCCTTTTGAATAACTTTGTTCCTAGTTGTTCGATTGGCAAACGCTCTCTAGGGCTTTCAAGTATATTTTCCTTCTATAAGAAAAGTATAAAATCGAAAATTTCTGTAAATGTTGATAGTGATAACTTTTGTCTCAAAGTCAAATTCTTCATACGTGGACTATGTCGTCTGCCCAGACGAAATTCATTTCTGGTAGATAAGAGCGTGATATTTGGTTCAGTTTTATATTCTTCTTTTATCCTGTGTTCAGGGTGCACTTTAACCTATCACATCTTAAATTTTCTGAATGTTTTCTTTAGAAATTTTTTCAAAAAATTGCGGGTCATTTGCACAAATATTTTCAAGCACATTTAAGTATGTTAGTTGGCACTTTGGGGTATACCTACAGCCTTTAATATTCATCGTACAAAGAACAAATATATTCCAAAAGAAGAAATTCATATTCATATTCGTATGAGAAAATTTACACACAAACTGCTTCAGTAGCTGCTTATGCTATTGTTATCGTTGTTGTGGTTGTTGCTTTGGTTCGCAATCGTGTCGTTTGTTATTGTGCTGCTTTTGTTGTTGCTATTAATATGTATTAAAGCTCTGCAAAGAACCATCGAAGTACACCAGTTGTGTGTTGTTATTTTTTCTTATATCTACTTGTATCTGTTTCGCTCTCTAAGCATTGAGTATGCATGGAATATTTCTCTTTTAGATAACGAAGGTATAGGTATGAGAGAGAGTGAAATTACCAAGTATCTAAAATACAAGTTTGAGCACATACAGAACAAACAGATATATCGATAATACTGTTATCTTTATTTGGAACATCTGGAGTATGTGAGGTAGCAAGCATAAAGAATAAAGAGTTATTTCGCTCTACAACAAAAAAAGAAACAGTTTATGTAAGTACAAAACATTTAAGTACTTTTTTATGTTTTAAATTTGCCAAAAAATACGAAAAACGTCCATTCACAGAAAGGCACTCACCATAACTTTCTTTTAGTAGAATAGAAATAGAAAAACACAACATCAATACAAAGAGAACGATCTGGAATATCCATATTGAATGGATATATCCATTTAAAAAAGGTTTAAAACAGATACTCCACTTAGTGGAACAGATAAAGAGAAAAAAAGTTTACACTATAATGAGAGCCAGAGAAAGAGATGATAAGCTCTCTGCTCATTCCAAAGCATATAAGCATATGTTCTGTTCTACTCCTTATTGTATTTGTACCAATATTATCAGGTTTTTACTTGTTATATCTGTTTGTACAAGTAGAACGGATGGTTTACTGCAGACCTTTAATATGTATGTAAAATGTACATACCTAGATGAAAAAATAAGCAGTCCTGTTGATGGAAGGAATGTGGCAGGTTATAATATTAATGCTAAGGGCCAGTTTTTTAGTACGAGTTTAAAGTCTAGTCAAATTAAACCGAGCTTAACTACCCAAAATTGGACGTTTAAACTCGGTTTAGGCAAACAATAAACACTTCATTTGATAATTTAAGTCAATTTAACTTCAACGAATGCTAAATTATCTAGTTAAACCTTGTTCAAACATCCAATTTTGGTGAATTAAGCTAGGTTTAATTTGATTAAAATTTAAACTCGTACTAAAAGAATTGGCCCTAAGTTAAGAAGTACTTTTTTAAATTTTAAAAACTTCCTCTTTATTTCTAAGGCATGTGCATTAGCAAAAGTATTATGTTTGCTAATGCAAAATTTCGGTTAATTTTAAGGGACAACAACTTCAATTATTTCATGATTCTTGTAATTCACCGACACTTTGTGTTTTCGTCGAAGCACTTTTGATAGCAACAATTTTATGTATATTATTTCAACAAAATCACACCTGTGCGAATGACTCAGCTGGTTAGGGTTTTAGTTTTTATTCATGTTTTTTGGAATCTTGAGTAGTTGTTTCAAATCCCATTAGAGACATGATTTTTTTTAATGGCTTTCAGTTTTGTTTTACTTTTTTTTTAGTTTGTTCTGTTTTTTTGAGTGATTTCGTTCTGTTTTCTGCAATATCTGCTTATAATAACAAAGCCAACGCGTTCTTTTTCTTACTCTGTGATCGTACGTTTATTCTAAATGAAGCAAATTAAACGACGATTAGTTAACAGTTGCAATGGTCGAATGGACAAGCATATGCAATTACACTCACGCGGCCGCGGTTCAAGTCTCCGGATAATGGTAATTTTTCAATTGCCTGCAACATTACTTGGAAATTCAGCAGACATGCTTGCCTCCTTACCAGCTTATATCTTTTTTCTATAGGAATGTCCTAGGACGGCATGTCTGTCAAATGAACTGCCATACCAGCAATGCAGCATGCATTTCATGACATGATTGCAGCATTAATGCCGTAAGATGCATGCAGCATTGCTGTTTCGGCAGTTCATTTGGCAGACATGTATCACTTCTGCATTCATACCATAAGATGCATGCTGCATTGATGCTACGGCAGTTCATTTGACAGACATGCCGACCTAGGACATGTCTATAGAAAAAAGATATAAGCGGGTATGGAAGCGAGCATGTCTCCTGTCCTTCCGAGGCATGTTGCCGGCAGCAGTGGTAATTTTCCAATTGGATACATATATATTAGGGCGGGTCGATTTAAAAATCGCCCATTGCCCAGTGAAAATCGTATTCTAGGGATCAAAATAAGAAACTTTGCCCGAGGAACTATACTTCTAAAACGAGTTCTAATGCCCCAAATTTAGACTTTTGTCCCGTAGGGTCAAATTTTGAGAAATCCCTCTTTGACCCATTTAGAGTGCCCCAATCGAGTCCAAATGTATGACCGACCCCCACTAACTTTGGAGGGCCGATCAACCCATGCCAGTGGCACACCCCCTGGAACCCCCTGGGGTTCCCCATACAAACATTTAAAAATCACCATTTTTGGCACTTTACATGAAAAATCAGACAGTGGGTTCCAGGGGGTGTGCCACTGGCATGGGTGGATCGGCCCTCCAAAGCTAGTGGGGGTCGGTCATACATTTGGACTCGATTGGGGCACTCTAAATGGGTCAAAGAGGGATTTTTCAAAATTTGACCCTACGGGACAAAAGCCAAAAATTGGGGCATTAGAATTCGTTTTAGAGGTATAGTTTCTCGGGCAAAGTTTCTTATTTTGATCCCTAGAATACTATTTTCACTGAGCAATGGCCGATTTTTTTGCCTTCCCACAATTCGACCTGACTATTTTACGTATTACTACTACGTTTGTAATACTACGTTTGCGCATACGTTGTGCTTTGACAATTCTATTTATTTTTTAAATATCATAATAAATACTTTATATTATGTGTTATTTATATTATGCATTATATATTGTGCATTATATTTTTTTCATATTAAAAATGTATTTTGTTAGCTAAAATTTAACTTTTAAATTACTTTTTAAGTATACTTTTAATTACTTCTAATTACCTTTTTAAGTAAAATTAAATAATTCATATTTTTCCGAAACATTTATTTCCATTTATTAATCACAGTTTTGAATTACATTTAAGTTTACCAACATAAAAAAAGAACAATAACAACAAATTCATCACTCAATATACCAAACGAAAAATTATTATACAAAACAAATTTATTTTTAAATAATTTCATTTATAAAATAAAATGCTTTAAAATGGTTTTGAAAAATATAAATATAATAACTATCAAACATTTAGAATTTGTATTTAAATCATATAAAATCAACATAATATAATATTTTTCAATAAAATATAAATGAAAAAATTCAGAATTTTTCTCTATTACTGTATAAAAAGAAATTTGTATTCTATACTTACGATACTATCAACACTATGTCTTTTTTTACCATCACGGCTGAACCACTGATGCTATCCACCTTATATTCAGAACATGTGTTCGTGAGGTACTCCGAAATTTTTTATATCAAAAAAATATTAATGAATAACACGAATTCTAAAAAATATTATACCTTGAAATTTGTGAATAATTTTCTTTAGGAATTTTTTACGATTAATTTTTTGATAAAAACTTATAAATGAGAGACTGGTTTTAGGTTGAATCGGGTACGAGGATTTCATATCTGGCATCAGTCATACAAAAAATTCAGAAAATTTAAGATGTGATAGGGTAAGTGCACCCCTATCGCCCCTATCGCCTTTTTTTAATAACTTTTCATGCTCGATCCGAAAATCGCCCAGGCAACAGGTTTGCAAATCGACCCAGCCTAATGTGTATCAATATAAATCTCTCTTACGAATTAAAGTGTTTTATGAGTTAAATTTTTATTTTATATTGTTTCAATAGAAAAAAACTTGAACTAAATAACAATTTAAATAGTTAAAGAATCTTGGAAGTTTCATAAAAAAACGGTTTAAACAAACATTAAATCAGAATCGTTCTAAAAAGATAAAAAAATACTTTTTACTTAAAAACGTCACATTTTCTTAATAGTGAGAATTTCATTACCGTTTTTGTTTTTAAGGCCCAACCAAGCTATGCTTAAGCAAACAAAAGTATGAGTGCAAAAGCACGCACTTACACAGCAATATATGAAATCGCCCACGTTTTGTCTGAGCATTCCTTTCGTTCAGTTTTTCAACTTTCGTTTACTTTTTGTAACTTGAGAGAGAGAGTGCTTGACATCGTAGTTTGCTGAGCAGAATAAGGTTGCTTACATTATTGAGAATGTGTTTATTTTTTTTATTTTATTTATTTATTTATTTAAAGAAAATAAGACAAAATCTTTAAAATATAGTAAGAATATCGATACATAACAAAATAACAAGTGATAAGCAACAAAAAAAAATAATTAAAAATTTAACTTAATACAATTAATGTCATTTAACTAAAAGATCTAATCAAAATAATAATTAATTCAAAACAAAGATCGAAAAATCGACAAAATCAAGAATAACAATAAATAAAGATTAAGTAATTTTAATTGTATTAACTTTTTTTTTAATACAATGGCATAGAATTAGTGACAGAGAGATACTTAAGAGAAATGTTGGAAAATTACATACTTAAAGTTGCGTTTAGTTGTAATACTTTTTATACTTAAAGACAGTGAATTCCACAATCTGATGGTTACTTAAAATTTTATTGTTTGTATGCCAAATTTTTCAATGAAAAAGTTAGTTTTTTTTTTTGTGCATATTTAAGCAAATTATGGAAAATTTGTATCGTTTTGCTTTGAAATTTTTGCCACAGCTTATAAGCCAAGCAGCACTATAAACATGTTTTTTGTGTTAGCTGATGGCAACCCTTTGGCAACATACATACGTATACAAATATTTTTTTTCTGTCAATTAAAAAAAAATACGTTAATTTATTGATTCAAAATTAATACAGATCCCAATTTTGTTGAAAAACTTATAAAAAGTGTCCAAAAACATAAAAACATTTATGAAAAAGCTGACTTTTTTAAGAAATTTTTCAAAGAACTTTTGAACATTTTTCATATATTTTTGTCAAGATTTTGTAACCGTTTGACATTTTGTTAAGCATGAAATCTGACAACTTGGGCAACTTTTCTACTTAATCATTCCTTTCGTTAACTTTTCTCTCAGACTTTTGTTCGCATAAGCATAACTTGGTTGGGCCTTAACAATCAAAACTCAACATTGAAATTTTAAAAGTTGCCTAAGAAATCAAAATTAAGTTGAAATTGCTTATGTTTAAGGAAACTTTTAGGCAAAAGCGGTTAACAGCAAGGCATATGTTAGGAGATATTTTCTAAAAAATTATTCTATATATACCAAAAATATTACTTGCCTGTTAATTTTACATCATTAGTATAAGAAAAAACACAACACAAAAGCGTGAAAAGAAAACGATTAAGCAATGCGTGCCAGCTGCGATGATTTCTCAAATTACTTAACACTTTAATTAAATGTACTTATTATTAAAATTTTGAAGGGAAAATACCCCTTAAATGTGCCGTAGCACAAATATGATATCTGAAAACTTTTTTCATAAAAATCGGCGCATTACTTTCGGAGTTTACCTGGAACAAAAAATGTCCACTTAAATCTTGTATATTATATGATGGTATTTATGATGGTATTTCTTATTTATAATATATCACCTGTTTTTGCAGATATTTAAAAAATTTTGGGTACCATAAATCACCCTTTTTTTTTACTTTTGAATTTTTTTTTTTTAGTCGATAAATTTATTTATTCAAATTATTTTTTAATTTTAAAGTTTCAAAACTGAAAAGACAAACTAAAAAGTAAAAGTGGCATAAAAACTAGCTGAAGTAGAATGCACCAACCTGAATTCGCTTTAAATCAACCTTTTTCAAGTCCTTTTCGTCAGTCGTCTACTATAAAAATTTTATCAAAAAGAAAACCATTCTCAAAATATTTTTAATATTATTTATAGGCTTTTTGATCATATGTTTATATGCAATTAAAAACACAGTTTTAATTCATTTTTTCCCGACGTTTCGTTGGCTATTTTCCAACATTTTCAAGGGATTTTTTATTAAATTTAAAATTATGTGTGTGGCATATTGGTAAATTTTTAAGAATAATATAAAAATTTTTGACAAATTTACAGGACTTTTGCAAAAACTAAGGAAAAAACGATGTAAACACAATAAACAGATTTGTTACACTCGATGTGCTTACATCGTTTTTTCCTTAGTTTTTGCAAAAGTCCTGTAAATTTGTCAAAAGTTTTTATATTTTTCTTAAAAAGTTACCAATACGCCACACACATAATTTTAAATTTAATAAAAAATCCCTTGAAAATGTTGGAAAATAGCCAACGAAACGTCGGGAAAAAATGAATTAAAACTGTGTTTTTAATTGCATATAAACATATGATCAAAAAGCCTATAAATAATATTAAAAATATTTTGAAAATTGAATTTGATCTAACCTAAACATTAGAAAACCATTCTATTGAAAAACTTATATCTCTCATATTATAGCTTTTGCCAAAGCAAATTGCTTGAATTTCCTTAAAACAAATAGATTCCTTTTGTTCACAACAAAAAAAACGATCCTGCCTCAAAGGTTTTTAATGACCTTTCATTTAATTACAAAAACCTCGTGGCACCATTTTTGAAACACTTTTCATATATAATTATATTGGTTTTTGTATTTACTGTTCTTTCAGAGTTTTTATATTTTTACATGCAATATTAAAATTTTTCTTTTTAATCAGCCGCAATTAGCAGCACTTCCTGCCAAATGGAAATTAAAATTTTTCCGCTTGTTGATTTATTTTTATGACCATCTTGTTTGCTTTATTTTCAGTTAGGCAACCCTTTTCTTCTTAAATTATTTCGTCTAGATTACATAAGGATACGCTTGGAGCGTTGAGAATATCTTCAAAAAGTGGAAAATGTGCTACAATGGGTGAGGTGGGAGGTGAAAAGGCCACATTTTAGATTTTCACAAAGCCTAAAGGAAAGAAAATAAATTGCTATTCTGTTAAACGATTTAGGAATTTTTTTTTTCACAAAATGAATTCAAAAATTAATTGAATTGTTAAATCAAGTTAATGAAAACAAGAAAACTTAAGACTTAATTAAGTTGCTGGAAAAAAACTCTAACAAAAGAGGGTTCACCAGCTTAGCACTTTAAATATACAAAAAAAAGGACAAGAAGTAAACAAAGCGCTAAAAAATCGGAATATTCAATGATAAAATCTACAAAAATTTAAACATTAACACAGCATTTGGCTGGACTACCTTCTTGGCGCATTTTGAAGGTTTCATTAACCGTGTCTAACCAGCATTTTTTATCTTCACGTATTTATTAAAATACATGTATTTTTATTATTTTTTTTTTTGTTGTGTGTTGAGAAATATTTTAAACTATTACTTTCAAGGCTCTTTGGATCATTATACGTTATAAAACTCTAATCATATTTGATTTTGGTTTAACTTTTTAATCGAACTCAGGAATATAATTGTTTTATTCTCTCTATAATGTTTTGATTTCAATAAAATCGAACACGATGAATGGTCATTTTGGCCAAGACCAATCTGCCAATGCTGTTCTTATAGCAATTCTCTCACGCACACTCGACTAAACAGCAAGCTTTAATTTGTCTGAACTCGATAGTCACGTATCAATACAATATTGTTAACATATTTACACCCACAAAGGCTGAAGATACACGCTTTAATAATTTACCGTTTACATTACTAGCCCTTAGTGAAGAGGAAATATCAACAGTTATGTTCGTTGTGCACCAAAAAACAAAAACTTTTCATGGCACAAGAGCACATACCATGCGTCTCCTATAAACAACATCGTGCCTCGTAGTTTATTTTTAAGGCATCTTAACTTAGTATCTAAGCCACATTCTTGCAGTGCCATAAAATGTGACTCCACTCCAGCGAGGGGACATTGCGAGTGAAAGGAAACGTACTCGCACAAAGTCAAACCAACTGCACTGAACTTAACTGAGGTCGAGTTAATCTCGAGCCTTCCTATGGGAGCTATTTTCCGATTTCACACATAATTTTTATATGTTTTTGTTGGTTTTATGTTTTTGTTTTACTATTTTCTTTTTTTTGGCATTATTGTCTACGTGTATGTGCCATGCACAATGTTTCAGCATTATTGACATTGGTGGCACACATAATATTTAACATGCTTCCTCTCGCAGTAGACGTCAAGGACACTTAATAGATGACCATCTTCGATATAAATTTAGAGTTTGTGAAATCCATGTTGCTCTTAGGTGGAAAGCCATGGCAGAGATGCACGAGTGGCAAAGTTCATCACCTGCAGATGGTGAGTGCAAAGATTTTGAGAGGCAGAGTTTATTTAGAGGAATACAAAATGAAATGAGCTAATATATTCTAGTAATGAAATTATTATTACATTATTATGGTTGAGCACAGAGCCGTATCTAAGATTTTTTTCGGAGGTGAAGGGGTTTGCTAACAAATTGCATCTCGCAACCAATAAAAATAAAAAATTAATTTTTTTTTTTTATTATTTAAAATTTATTTTTAATTTATTTTTATTGTTTTCATTTCTAAAATAAGACTTTGGGGTAGAGCGAGGGTGATTTGATAAAAAAATAAATTTTTATTATTTTCACTAAAAATTTAACGCATCCCTAAAAATTTGATAGCGGATATTGTTCCTTAATTAGGCGTTCCCATGTTATATCCTGACCTTTGTATTTCCAGTTCAGGTTGAATTGTGCTCACAGCTGTATTACTAGAATTTCTGCTTGGAAGATGCTGGGTGTTGTCCCCATAGGTTCAAAGTGCTTGGTTCTTGGCCCGTACACCCCTGCGCCTATACCTTTTATGTTTTGGATCTATCCGTATACCATATACTGTGTGGTTTCTTAAATTGCGATATCATCTCGCTGCCCCACTCTTTCTTGGTACTAAGCTTAATTTCGAAATGTTTTTCGAAGTTGTACCTTTTTACTATATCGTCTCTTGATAGATTGATGTAAGGGGCGTGCTTTGCAGTATCCTCCTTCTCTCTACTGCTGATAGCAGTGTGACCAGAAGATTTTTGAAAAAATATGCTTTTTGTTAAAAAAAAATTTCAATTTTCAAACTTTCAATTTTTATATTCCACAAAAATATTCCACTTTCCATTTCAAAGATATACATATATCTAAATAAGTCTAAATATGCATATAAAAAACACAGAAGCAAGTTTAAATACATTTATTCATTTGATTACTATCGCACTTAAATTTATAAAACATAATTTAATATTAAATGAATTATATTAATAAGACGTAAACGAAACATATATCAGTTGCTTTGTACTTTACAAAAGTCTTTTCAAGAATTATATTCTCTTAAAAATAGTCAAATACTTTTCTCACAGAGAAAACTTCATTTTTAAATTAGAAACATATAGGTGTATAACATATTGTCACCTACAATATAAAAACTCCAACAACGTTTTTAATTTTTTGTAGGAGAAGCCAAAAACGTTTTAAAATGGGACATATTTTAGATTTAAAAGCCGTTTTCTGGACAAATACCTAAAAATATCTACTTAATAAATGAAATTATGAAGAAATTATGACCTTAAAATCTACTATATGTGCTATTTTAAAACGTTTTTGGCTTCTCCTATAAAAAATTATAAACATTGTTTTGAATTTTAAGTAATGATACACAATATACAAAACAAAAATTCTGGCACATCTTCGAGGTCAATTCTTAAATTGTTGCTTGTATTATTATCATAGAAATTCGCATTTCTAAATTTTTTTTATTAAGCTATCTGGTATTTGATAGGTATTTAAACACTTTTTTTGAACATGCAGCCATTTTATTTAAGAGTTTTTCTTGCATTCTATTTCGAATTTTCGTTTAAATAAGAAAGATTCATATAACTAAAAATTTTCTCAACCTGAGCATTGCTAAATGGTAAGCTAAGCGAGAAAAGCACAAATTTTGATAAATCTTCAGATTCCGAACTTTGATCAATAACTTTTTTTCTGCTTTGTTGTTTTGAATCCACATTTTAAAATAGTTCAAAGAAATAGCTATTGTTAGCAATTATAGTGGTATTCACGATGTGGTGCATTTGTGATAAATTTTTGCAAAATTTACAATACTTACAAGTTATAGTGAACGAACCTTCAGTAAAGTACATATTGTATTTTTAAAATCCGCTGATTTTTGCATGTACTTCTGTTTGGAAATATTAATTTAAATCATCATTTAACTAAAGGAAATCATACAAAAATTGGAATGAAAGAATAAATTATATTAATTCTTATTAAATAAACTCACAGCGTAGCCTTTAGCGTGCTCCATGCTGAGTAGAAATGCTTGTACAATCAGCTGATCTAATACACAACGAAATTCACACCGAATACAATAGTGTTCCATCGTTGTATATTTTCCACAGGGTTGTATTTTGAAAACTGTGCATTTTGTTTTTGTTATCTTACAAAATTTACTACAAATATCAAATTTATCAAAAATACTCAATACAAGAGAAAATACAACACATCGTGAATAACCCTAATGTTTTCTTAAGTAAATTACTTACTGCTGTAACATAATTCTTAAAAAATCCAACCAAACAAACATATAAGCAAATTTACTTCACTTTATAAGCTGCGTGAAGTTATTAAATGAATTGCAATAAAATTGACAACGAAGAAGTTAACCACAAAATGAATTCCTTATATTACGTTTTACAAGGTGGTTCAGAGATGAAAAAATATAACGTGTCGATAGCCAAAAAATAACCATTTAGTAACCAAATAGACATTTTTGATTGCAATTTTTGTGAATTTTGAAAAATATAATCATACGAAAAATATTCCACTTTTTATGCTGCATATTTTTATAAAAAAAAATATGCTTCCCGAAGTTAAAATATGCCAAAGTGGAATATAAAATTCCACTCTGGTCACACTGGCTGATAGTTTTACCTAAGCCAGTCCCCTCTTTAGCAATGCATAGCAGAGTTCGCGTATCTACTCCCTCTATGACAAGGTGTAAGGATGTTAGGTCCAGAATTACTTCTAGTGCTGCTGTAGGGCAGGTCTTCATGGCATCTGTGATGCATACGCAGGCCAGTCTCTGAACCTTTGTTAGCATATTCCTCATTTAGGTTAGCTTGGTTCTTTTAGCCCATGCTATTGCACCATAGGTGAGGATGGGTCTCACCATCATGGAATTTCCGTGCCATCCATTCTTATAGTTCCGAGATTTGACAGGCTTCTTTTGTTAGTAAAAGGTACTATGGTAGTTTTCGCTGAGTTGATATTTAATTCCACTGTGTTGCACCATTCCTTTGTTACTGACAGTCCTCTCTGTATAAGGTTACAGAGTGTATCCTAGAACTGCCCTCTCGCTATTAAGGCGATGTCGTCTGCGTAACCCTGACATTTTGTGAACAGTGAATAACACTGTTACTATTCTTTGGATCCCAGGACACAAAGGAATACAGGGTAACGAAGAAGCCGATAGTTTAGTGCGACAAGGTTCAGCCACAAAATTTATACGACCAGAACCACTCTGCGGATTGGGCACACATTCTATAAAAGAAGAACTAAGAAGGGGGAGATGCATAAACGTTCAAACCCTTAAAAATGCCTCCCAAAGCTAAGATAATCCAAATTGCTCCTCAGATATTTTAACACTCAGAGAGCAAAATTGTGCATAAGCCGTTTCTATGAAAAAGCAGAGAAGACTCCAATACACCTACTTACAAACTGCGACGCCGTGGCTCGCAGACGTAAACTAGCACTGGGGAGCTATGAGCTAAGTCTAGAGCAGGTTTCATCCCATGAACCTAACAATATTCTCAAATTCATTAGAGAAATAGGGCTGGATGAAATTCTGTAATCCGCCAACCCAGCGGAGCTTTGAGAAAGAGGTACAATAGATCTCATTTAGGTCGCAGTACGCATCTCCACCATACAACATTACCATTAACATTATTCTAAAATGTGCTTACCAAATCGTTTTCTTGATATGGAGTGAAACGGAAAAAATGGGAAAGTGTTAAATATTCCTACTTGTGAGGAGGATTTGACAGGGCCTTAGGAGTATTTAACAGCATGAAGTAGGAACTCGTTTTCCACACGGTTTCCAGAAGGAATCTTCAGCCGATAAGTTAATGCTGTTTTGTTTATGTAATATTTGTGGCCAGTACTTGTAAGCGTTTCAATCTTATTTTTAATGTAGAGTAGTGCTTTTTGAAGACCTTCTTCATCAAGAACCCTTTTAGTGTGCTTTCTGTCGTATACCTTAGGCATATTATACTAAAATTTTAATTATAAAAGCACTATAAAAGAACAAATCAATAACAGCTCTAAGAAAATAGTATAAATATTTTAATATTTGATAAATCCTCCTACTTCCTATCCTTTAACCAATCTTAACCTTATATGTATTTACCCTTTAAATTTACTGGCACTATCAAATACTATTACACAACTAATCTATATAAATAAAAATCAAATGTCGTTCGTTGGTAATTGCATCAGTTGAGAACGGCTGAACCGATTTGGATAATTTTTTTTTAAAATGTTCGTAATAGTCCAACTTAGGTTTTAACGGAAAGAAAAATTGACCACGCCCACTTTGCGCCCACTTTTTTTTATTTATCTAAAATCGGAAAACGGCTGGACCGATTTGGATAATTTTTTTTTAATGTTCATAGTAATCCAATTTAAGTTTTGTCGGAAAGAAAAATTGACCACGCCCACTTTTGCGCCCACTTTTTTCAATTTATCTAAAATCGGAAAACGGCTGGACCGATTTGGATAATTTTTTTTCAAATGTTCGTAGTAATCCAATTTAAGTGTTTACTGAAAGAAAAATTGACCACGCCCACTTTTACGCCCACTTTTTTATTTATCTAAAATCGGAAAACGGCTACACCGATTTGGCTAATTTATTTTTTAAATGTTCGTAGTAATCCATTTTAAGTTTTTACTGAAGAAAAATTGACCACTCCCACTTTTACGCCCACTTTTTTATATATACCTAAAATCGCAGAACGCCTGCGCCAATTTGGCTAACTTTTTTAAAATGTTTGTAATAGTCTACAAACGTTTTTACAGAAAGAAAAAATGGGCGTTGGACAAGGGGGCGTGGCACTCTCATACAACCCAAATTTGCGATATCGAATAGCTTTTTAGTTACAGACCGCACAGGCTCGGAATTTAATATTCAAACTCAATTTACACATTAAGTTTAACTGATAACATTTTATGGTGTTGGACAAGGGGGCGTGGCACCTCCCATACAACCCAAATTTGAGATATCGAATAGCTTTTGAGTTATAGTTCGCACAGCCATGGAATTGGGTTTTCGACCACAATTTACACGTGCCGTTTTACTGATAAAATTTTATGGGCGTTGGGAAAGGGAGCGTGGCACCTCCCTTAAAACCCACATTTAATATTTTGAATAGCTTTTGCGTTATAATTCACACAGCCCCGGAATTCAGTATTCGACGACAATTTACACGTGCTGTTTTACTGATAACATTTTATGGGCGTTGTACAAGGGGCGTGGCTCCTCCCTTGCAACCAGAATTTGCGATATCGAATAGCTTTGGAGTTATAGACCTCCACAGCCTCGGTATTCGAGCACAATTTGCACATGTCGTTTTACTGATAACATTTTATGGACGTATGGTGTGGCAACCTCCCATAATTTGCGATATCGCATAGCTTTTCAGTTACAGCTCGCACAGCCTCGGAATTCGGTATTCTACCACAATTTACACGCCATTCAGTGGGTGTGGCATCTTCCATACAACCCAAATATGCGATTTGCGATATCGAATAGCTTTGAAGTTATAGCCTAAGAATTCATTATTCTACCACGATTTACACATGCCGTTTCACTAATCAAATTTTATGGGAGTTAAACAAAGGGGCGTGGCACCTCTCATTCAACCCAAATTTAGATCAGCCCAATGCAGGTTCACTGATAACATTTTATGGAAATTTGGCAACGGGGGCGTGGCAGCAACGCGCCAGGTTCCAGCTAGTAATGTAATAATCTTTATTGGTTATTTAATAGTTAAAATTGCTAAGAGCTAAAAGAGTAACGTATAACCAATACATTTCACGAAAAAATATAAGTAGGCAAAATTAAGAAGAAAGCACAACAAAAAAATAGATGCGTCGCTGGTCACACGGGAGAAGTGAAGCTTTTTCGCTGTTTCATAAGTTTGATAATTTAAAGATGTTTTTAATAATAAATTTTTTACAATATTGTTTTTTTTTAATAATTCTAAAAAATTATTATTTGAACACCTTTTGTTAAATTAAAACACAATTATGTGCTGTTTGTTGCCTTCAAAGCAATGTTTTTCTACACGCAGAGAAAAGACATGGTTGAGACATGATTACTGCAATAATAATTTTTTTACTAAAATTAAACACAAGTTTTTGCCTTAATAAAGTCATTATTTACTAATGGTGGTACCAAAAATAACATTATAGTTGGAATCATAACATCATGGAAATCGTCAACATACTATGATTGCCTCAACTATTAGTTGCAACAAAAATGTTGTAGCTCTGTCAATCATGATAAATGTGAATATTATTATAGAGACAAACATATTAGAATTTTGAATGTTTGTCTGAACTATTCTTTGCTTGTTAGTAAACGAAGCAGAACCTAACCAAATATCGAAAGAATTTATTGTGTCTGAACAGTTGGCAGGAAAAACTTTCACTTAATTCATACACAATAAGTTTTATCGATATCTGGCTATGTACTGTTTTGTTTGTCAACTGTTCAATTATTGTTTTTTGTTTTAAATCGCCTTTTCCTAAAAACAGCAAGCAGATAAGTGACATTTTCGACTTTAACTGTAGCAAACATGTTTCTATTTACCGTAAACATATTTTGCAATTCTGACCATATTTTCTTTATCACAAATATGGCTATTTTTGTGACAATGCACTTAATGTACCATGTTTATGAATGGTATTAGTCAGGTGAACGGTAGTAGCGGCTGTGGCTTACTGGCAGTGTGCGTGGCTCGTAAGCGAAAAAGCCGCGGTTGAAACCCCAGCTCGGACAGAAAATTTTATCAAAAAGATTTTTCAATAGAATTAATAATTCTGTTCAGCCTAGTCAATGGCAAACCTTTGGAGATATTTTATTTAATAGCTGTGGAAATTGGGGTGCATGAAAATAAATAACATTCAATAATATTCTGGATCCTAAAACTAAATTCATAATATAGTTGTTGCAATCATTCAATTTTTGACCCAATAAGAGAATAATGATTGTTTCAATAATATTTTGGTTGCTACAAAAAAGTTCCTTTTCTAAATATGGTTGCTGTAATCATTTTATCATGATCAAAGAAAATATTATATGTTTAAGAACATGTTAGCAACAGTCATAATCCGAATCATACTATGATCCTCTTAAAACATGGTTATTGCAACTATATTTTTTCTCTGCGTGTACTACTTTACAGAAGCAAAGTTTCAAAAAAGTGACTGCATTGATTCTGCAAAGACTTGTTTGTTGTGCTCTTTGCTTACTTCTTTTTTCAGAAAAACCTTCTTCACGCCTTCTATGGCTTACACCAGCAAACTGTTGGAGCCTAGATTGATTCGTGATAAAGAAGTAAACAAAGAGCACAACAAACAAGTTTTTGCAGAATCAATGCAGTCGCTTTTTTGAACCTTTGCTTTTGCAAAGTAGTAGAAAAACATTAGGGCAGTTCACGATCTTTGCATCATTGCAAATGCAAAATAAACAGCCTTTACAAAAACAAAAAGCATACGTCGCAAAATCTTTTCAATGCTTTTTGTTTTTGTAAAAGCTATTTATTTTGCATTTGCAACGATGCAACAAGATCGTGAACTGCCCTATTGCTTTCAAGGCGACATACAGCACATTGTTCTGTTTTAATTTAACAGAAGGTGTTCGTATAAACCTATCAAAGTGGATGGTACCGCAGAAACCACAGAAGACTACTGATGAGTTGATGTAGCTATCAACAAAACAGTCTGTTTAGTCTGTTTGGTGGTTTGTTTTGCAAAGAACTTGTAGTTGTTGCAACCTGTTGCTTCATGAACTTAATTGGCAGTAAGCTTAAATATAATTCTAAAAAATAATATTTCTAGAATATTCTAAAAAATAATATTTTTTAGAATTATTAAAAAAAAACAATATAGTAATTAAATTATGCCATCACTACCTTTTCATGTAAAAATTTTTTTTATTAAAACACTAAAACTAAAAAGTTTTAAATACCATAATGTTAACTAAAAACAATAATATTCCCATCAGTAAATTTATTACCTTGCATTATTATGTTACATTAATTTTTAATTATTTTTGTAAATGTTAATGAAATTATTGGTTTTTAACATATATAATATCAAATGTATATTATATAGGTGTAATGTTATCGATATTTCTAGCAAATATCACATCAATAGTTGTCCTAAACGTGTTGTGCAAATATTTGGATCGCTTTTCATTCTCAAATTATATTTATCAAAACGGCATTGTTTAAGGCCTAGAATTTGCATGAAATTAATTTTTTTTTTATTTTCAAAAGTAAAGACTTTCTGACGTTATTTGCACTTCTACCGTCGGCTTAGTAGGTGTCCAGCCACAGTGTTTTAGTCTTGTAGATTTATTCCCCTTATACTCATTTATCTCGAAGCTACTTTTTTCGGCATGGTGTTGTAGAAAAAACAAAAACTAAAAATTATTCAGACGAATCATCTTAAATTTAAATATGCTATTCATAACATCAGTGGCTATAGCTGGAACTAGAGTCAAAGTTTTAGTTTAAAAACATTGTATATTTTACACTTAATAGCCGGTAAAATACAAGCTGTTTTAAGAACCTAATTTTCAAAAGCGCGTCATTCTGTCAATTTTCAATATTTTTTTAGTGCCAGCTGCACTCGTAGTGATTATATGATATTCTTGGCTTTTATTTTTCAGATAAATAAAAAAGTTAAAATCTACAACACCGCCTTTTTCCTATAGAGCGTCTCATTTAGCTCAAAAATCAACAATTTTTTAAATAAAAAAAAAATATTTTTTTATGATGAATGAGTGTAACAATATACGTTAAAAGTTTAAATATCGTTGTTTAAAAGTTGAACTTTTTAAAAAAAAAAATCCTAAACATACCTTTAATGTTCAAGCGCTAGACCACCGGACTTGCCTTAAATGCCTATGAACATTCATGTCTGAATTTGTAATTAAAATCTACACCTAAAACAATTGGCAACTTGTGATAATTTTCAACCCGTTCAATGGAACCTTGCTACTTTTGTTGTTTGGCTAGCTAATGCACATTGAGTCTGTTAGAAATGCATCATGATGCGCAAACTGCTTTTTAGCATAAGCAAAATGTTCGAAAAAGACCCACTTTGCTGCACTGCAACCTTCAAACATTCTAAAATGTAATTTTTTTTTTATCAAGCGTAACTCATCATTCCAATAAAAAAAAATCACGCTTAAAAAATGCCAGTTGTGCGCACACTGCAAATCGTGATGCTTTTCCGAACAGACCCAATGCTTTTTATCGATTATTGTGATCTGCTACATCATAGCTTCGCGCATTCACAATAGAATATGTAGGATAGCTAATGCACAATCCTTTTAATAGATAGTACTTAATATTGAATGAACCACTCAATGTAACGTAGGTGTTTGGATTAGATGGTATCATGTCGAACTATCAATCGAAAGGATGCGGGTTCGATTCTCATTGGTGTCATAGGAATATTTTTAATTTTATATTGTCTTGTTATAATTGACGCAAACAAAAAGCAACAACAGATCTAAGAAAACGTTGTATGGAAAAAGTGTGTTTTTGAGATTTCACTCACTTAATTGAAAGCTTGATCTTTTTCTTTAAAAGCATATCTACGACATGATGGGTCGCCAAAAATCATATAGTAGTTCAAACGGTTGAAACTTGCGTCGCTGATGGCGCATACAGCGGCGAGTAAGCACATGCATTCAGTACAGTTGAAGCATGCGATGCGCAAGTTTCAACCTTTCGAATTAGTCCAATATACAATATAAGTAACGAATTTGCTTTCCAAAATTTTTCACTAAGATATAAAAGAATTTCGGAGTAAGTGAGAGCAAACTTCGACAGGACCGAAGTTAAATACGCCCACATCCGTATTTTAGTAGGTATGTATGTATATTCCAAGTTGTCAATGTTGTATTATTTTTATGACGCAACTTTTATAGAGTGCGATTTTTATCCAAATATTTTCAACTTAAAACTCAGAGAACATACTAATTATCAAAGCTAATCTGTAAAATATCAAGTTTAAACCATTATTTAAAGTCACTTTGTATTGCAGGTAGGTAGAGTTTAGGTTTTTTTGCGAAATTCCAAACATCAAGTGCATAATTAAGATATTCAGGAACTAATATGCAAAATTTGAAGTCATTAATAATATAATTTTTGTTTCATTTATAATTTCATTAATAATTTTTATGGAATTTTAGGAGATGCTACAGTTTTGGTAAAGTCATTTTGTATGGAAGGTAGGAGTGGTTTCATCAGATTTTGACAAACTAGTATCACCTGTGGCCGAAATTTGAACAAATTTCTGAAATTTCAATCGATTTTTTCTCATTCTGAGGCGATGGACTTTGCTTTAAGAAAATGTGTTGTACTAAGAAAATTTGAGGTTTCAAACTATCGCAATAATTTTTATATCAAAATAGCTGATATTTTTTAAAAATATTATGTATAAAAACATTATCTAAAAAAAAAACTTTCGTACACCGTCATTTTTCACAACCAGGGCTCTCATCACGTAATTTTTAAAGCGACTATCGTTTGAACGATGCTATCCGACGATATCGTTCTTAGTTTGCTTCATATAAGTCCATCGCTATCGTCTCGTCTATCGTTGTGTTTTTTACAGTTTGAAAGGCTCTGCAAAACATATATTCAGTGCCAAAAGTGATATTTACTTTTGTGTAGAATTTGTTTTTGGATTTGTTTGCTTCAAAAGTGAAAATTTAAGGTAAAATGTAAGAATATTTAATAAGTTATATTGATGATAATGTTTTGAAAATATATTATTCGGCAGCGACACCTAAGTAAATGGAAATATTGCTACACTTTATTGATGAACATCCGTAGCTGGGCCATCCAGCTGCCATCCAGGCCATCCAGGAACGACATTCCATCTATTTGTTAAGAACCACTTTAACAAACAAGCGCCCAAAACATTTTAAAATATTTTTATTATTTCCAACCAGAAAAATAGCCAAACGATACCAAATTAGCTATCGCGGTAAGCAATCGTTTGTTTGCCATACATGAAGCAAGCAAATCGATATCGTTTAGACGATGCATAAAATTAAAGGTGGCGTGATGTTAAAGTATCGTTAAAACGATATCGTCAAACGATTCTCGTCATACGTGATGAGAGCCCAGGCTTTTCATACAAAAATACGTTATACTGAAAAAAGCTATAGTTTTCGAGATATCGTCACAACTTTGATGTCAAAATAAAGGGAAATTTTTAGAATTTACTATTTGTAAGAAAATTCACCATCATTATGTATTCACTCTTGTTGTATAAAAAAATGCTTATTGTAGGGTATCCGTAAGAAATGGCGCAAAAAGTCGGAAGTACTTTTTGCACACCTTATCAAAGTCTAAAATTCCTTCTCACATTATGTTCTTCCATCTGTTACAGTTTAGCTTTTATTTAATAAATGCTCTTTTTACGCACATATTCCAATTCGAAGGTCACCAATCTAAAATTTTATCATACTGTGCAGCCAGATCTTTCATTTTATACCTCATTCACCATTCTGCAACTTCCTAGCCCTGAGATTCCTTACCGAAAATAATACAAGCTTACGACGTTAATATTTCGGGTCAGAGGTCATAAATTTAAAATCTATTTTTAAATTAAATAAAATTATTAATTTTATTGCACATATAGGGCGCAGTACCTTTCGATTGATATAAGTTTCATTGCCCTTATTCTAAAATTAATATCGAAAAAGTGTACGACAACATTTGATGTTTCCCTATTAATATATAAGATTTCAAATATATGATGAATATTCACTCCAAAGTTTGTGTAAAAATTCTAATTAATTACATTAATGTTAGTGGCATTTAAAAAGATGTTACACTCACAGAACTAAACCCATTGCCGCAACCGAAAAATTGCCCTACTAACTTTGTCGATTGTCGGCAATTTTCTAAATGCAATTGCCACAATCGCCAATTTCCCAATTGAGCTAATTGCGTCATTCCGTTGCGAGAACGGAACTGCAGACAAGCTTTTGAGCCATTCGGTTGTGAACAACGAACTGTTTATCGCGCTTACCAGATGTCAGTTATATGAACCGAGTCTTCCCATCGTTTCGACTTACGAGTGTGAAAAATAAACGATGAAAATAAACATGCTTTGTTGATGCTAATTTTGCAAATTTGCATATTTTTAAGAAGAAATAAATTAGATTTAATTCAACTGGGTTTTGTTTGTCAACAAGGATTGTTTTGTTGTTGTTTTTTATTGTACATTTGCAGTTATTTCAGAAGAAATTAATTTAATAAATACAGACTGCACAAGTTATATATATTATATATTAGATAAAATATATTTTTTAATTAATTCCTTTACCTAAAAACACTTCAACAACTTGCACCGAGAACACATACTAGAAATCAACCGAATACTGAACAAAAGAGGAACGAGCAACACAGCGAGCGTGAAAAAAGCGACGGTTGTGGTTAAGGTGACCACATGTAAGTTATTTTTATTGACTATTCGTCTGTTGCAATTGACTTTGGTGGCGGTGCAACTGAATATTGAAACATCGTTGCAATTCGGTGGTAATGCAAGAAAAATTCTATTTACAGAATTAACAATGCGGATATTTCAACTACTCCTTTTATCCGTAAATCTGTAATTGTACTGGTCAGTTGTTTTGGATAAATTGAGATTGCTTGGACGGGAAGTAAGTTGAAATGACAAATTCCATTCAGTTCTTGCAACTTAAGCATAAATATTGAATGTTAACCGAATTGTTATTTAGGCATTAAGTTACAATAATAAAATAAGCATTTACGTCAGCCGAAAGTCGATTATGCTTATATAATTACAGTTAAATAAACAGAGTTTTAATTGAAACAAACACTTTATGAGTACCCCACTTAAAATGTATTTACTATAACCTAACGCCAACAAATTATTTTTGTGATGTTACCGTTTTGATAAAGTCACTTCGTGTGGGAGGCGTAGTTGTCATTCAATTTTCCTCATTCTCGAACTTGGTCTTAGTTTTTTGAATATAAGCATTTATTTTTAATTTCATTATGATGGATTCAAAATTGTGGCTGTAATCGTGTCGACAGACAGACAGATGGACATGGCTAAATTGACTCAGGAGGTGATGCTGATCAAAAATATATAAACTTTTCTAAATATATAAAGGTTTGTAACCACGCCTCCTTATTAGCGTTACAAATGTATGTAGTGACAAAGTAAATATCCCCTAACGCAGTACGCGTGGGGTATAAAAGTTATTTTCATTTCTAATTTGTGCCTATATTAATGACAAAACATATGAATAAAAACATATGAATTGTGGAATGGGTAGAACCCAAAGCTTTCAAATAATATAAGTTTCATTCGAATTGGTTGTTTTAAGTGCGTAAAATGGGGCTTAAATTTGTGTTCGTTATTTTTTACGTTTCCTTAGGATTTTTTTTTTCCTGAAATATTAAATCCGTGCAAAAACTGAATTTCAAAAAATCTTCAAATAATTATCTACATTAAAAAAAGTTATTAAAAAAAGAGCAATAAAGTAAGAAATTTAAAAAAAAAATCAATTTCGAAAGACTATTAATACTGATTACGGGGTGATCAAAGTTGAAAAATACTAAGTTTTTGCAAAACTTTGAGTAAATTTTATATAGTCTATACTTAAATTTAAATTTTAATTCATTTAAAGTATCACTAATTTTCTGTACAACTGCTTCTTAGTGAAGTCAGTAACAACCTATCTTAGAAGCAAAAATATAAATAAAAACGCAAACCCTTGAAACATGCTTTTTACCCGACCACAAAATGTTTTGAGAGATACAACCGGTAGAAGAAAAAAAAATTGTAAAGGGCCTTTTATAACAGGGGGGCTCACATTTATTTTTGTTAAATTATTTCTAGATGGTGTAGCGATTTTTTTATAAAATCTCATGGAATGAATCTATTTTAAATTTTATTCTATAACGTTTCCATTGACATTCATTTCCAAAAAAAGCCAAATATGCATCAATTAAGAAACCTAAGCATATTATTAGTCAGCTCAACAGTTCCCATTCCTCATTTATGTCTATATTTTGGCAACATTTGCCAAATATTAGCATTTCCTCTATTCCAATCACTCATACGCCTCAGTGTCAGACACACACAGCTGTACACTCAACCAGAGCGTTTCAAAATGATTTTAATTGAAGTTTCTTCATCAATTAAAGATCAAATATTAATAATGCAATGTTTTGTTATATTAACCAATAAAAATTAAACTAAGCAAGCAGCTTACTGACAAAACTGAAACGCAAGTGAACAGAGATACTGAAGGCAATCGAACGAAACTCAGGTTGCTGTCATAATTGGCAACAAGTGCTCTACATAAATTACTACTGGCCTGAGTAACATGGCACCAGGCCAAGTTAACCGATATTATACGACATCTATAACAATAGCAACAAAAACAACAGCAACAACAACATCAGCAACAACAACAATAAGCAGCACACTTAAGCCTTGCCATTCATGTTGGTTTGGTTTTATGCTTCACGTTGGTTCTTTCTCTTGTTATAGCTGTTTGTTGTTGTTGTTGTTATTGCTGTTTTAGATCAGTGTTAAAGTGTAACGGCATAAAACAGATGGTTTACTTAAACGTGACCACAATACAATTAAAAGCACTTACACACAAACTTATTTAAAGCCTGTCTAAAAAAGCTAACAAAACAAAAAAAAACACACACACACACAAAGCTGTTTAAAACTTTTTACATGTTAAGCCAGGTAAAAACAAAATAAATAAAAAGAGTTAAAACAGTATCAACTGGAGGCTCGTACGCCGTAAAGGAAAGTAAAAGTTTAAACGTTTATTCAATTCATTTGGTGGCCACAAGTTCAAGCGGGAAAGCTAGGGTTGGTTGTGGTTGGTAATGGCAATGTGTAGAGCTGAAATAGAGGAGAGCTTAAATTATTACGACATCAGATACGTCATGGTGGCACCTGCTACAAGAATAAAAGCGAAAGTGTTGTCGTAGGGCTTTTTTTCAGACTAAATGATTGAATTCTTTTTATTTTTTTTTTTATGGCTTTTTGTTTTTCTTTTAAGCTAGGCTTACAGTCCAAAGGTTGGCCATAATTTTTCTTTAGATCCATTATGTGCGAAAAAATAAACACTTTGAATAGGTTCATATGGTATTGAAAAGTTTATGAGCTAACTTCAAAACAGCTGGTTTTCAAATAAAAATTATGTTTTTTCTAAATTAGTCCATAGGTTGGTCCACCTCAAAATGTTTTTAAATGGGCTAAATTTTTTTATAGGCATTCGGCCTAGATGTACAACTAAAGTTAAAATTAAAATTTTAAACTTCGACCGATCGAACAACATTTTTAATTAATTTTATTTTTTTTAAGAGAAGCTTGCAGGTTGCCACACCAATACTTTTTTAATCATTACTCGTTATAAAATCAACATATACACACGGTTGGAAAGGAAAATTAAAAATCAACAGTTCCAAGCTAGGAATTATTTAAACTAGTATCGCCTGCAATCTAAATTTGACCAGCTGGCTTGTAAAGCAGTGAACAATAATAAACACTAACGTATCTTATGCCAAACTAATGTAGCGTAGATTAGAAAGAACTTAACATTAACTCCCAACACCCTATTTATTTACATATTTTATTTTATAAATTTAAGCTTGTGCTAGTATATATGGGCATTTCCGTAGCTACGCACGTGACAGTCGTATGACTTTAATGAGTGAAAAAACAAAGAAAAATTAAACTTACAGTTTTCTTATTATGGTTTACTAAGCGCACTGTACAAGGTTTAAAGGTAAGAGTTGTCAAAAGTTCGGCTATTAGATAGTAGCCACAAAAAATGATGCGTTAAGTGATACAAAACAGAAGTGCTTTTTACATGCATCAATATAAACGAAAAAGTTTACGAAGTTTTTACATGTTTTTTTATGAAAGTTTTTTTGATATAATTCGAAATAATGTTACTGGGGTATTCATAATTGGTAAGAATAGATATTTCCCTTAAAATTGCAAATAAAGGGTGTTTTTTATAGAGTGATACAACTTTTTACAACAAAGTTAGCATCACTGCTTTATTTGACCACTCATTTAACAGCTGATAGTTGCTTTTTTTTTTCCTTTGCACAGAGGAACGCGTGCAAACTTATCGTGCACTTCGTCCATTTTATGGCGTACATAATCGTCCTTCAGAGCTGTTAATTCGAAGAACAATATATCGTTTTCAGACCACATTTACTGTTACTGATAATGTGCATCCCGCGAGACGCCGAACCGTGCGCACTGAAGAATCTGTTGCCGCTGTACAGGAAAGCATTGAAGATGATCCTAATCAATCAATTCGTCGCCGTTCTCAGCAACTGGGGTTGTGTCCTTCCACTTTATGGAAGATTTTACGAAAAGATCTTGGCTTAAAACCTTTCAAGATTCAACTTGTGCAGGAATTAAAGCCAAACGACCATCGTATGCGCCGCCAATTCGGCGAATGGGCTGAAGCACAAATTGATATTGATTTTGAATTTCCATGGAAAATTTTAATTTCCGATGAAGCCCATTTTTGGTTCAATGGGTACGTAAATAAACAGAATTGTCATATTTGGAGTGAGGAGAATCCACAAGCTTTTGTCGAAACATCCACAGAAAATTACTGTTTGATGCGCTTTATGGACTGGCGGAGTCATTGGCCCATATGTCTTCAAAAACGATTATGGTCAGAATGTTACTGTCAATGGTGAACGGTAGAACATGATTCGAAGTTTTTTCGTACCTCAATTAGCTGGCATTAATCTTGCTGATATGTGGTTTCAACAGGACGGAGCCACATGCTACACAGCGGGCGCTACAAGTGATTTACTCAAGGAAACCTTTGACGAAAAAATAATTTCACGAAATGGCCCAATTAATTGGCCCCTAAGATCGTGTGATTTAACCCCATTGGATTATTTTCTTTGGGGTTATGTAAAGTCACTTGTCTACGTCCATAAACCACAAACAATTGAACACCTGGAAATCAACATTCGAAGAGTTATTGGCGAGCTACGGCTGCAAATGCTGCGAAACGTTTGTGAAAATTAGTGTTCCAGATTGCGCCTTGAACGCGCCAGCCATGGAGGCCACATGGCCAAAATCATATTAAAACGTCATAAAATTTTCTATCCAATAAAGAGCACTTTATTGATATTAAAAATATATAACTATGTTTTATTATGATTTAAACTTGTATCACTCTATAAAAAACACCCTTTATTTTATAATTTCATTTTTTTATTGGACTATAAAAATATATAAAATGTAATTCAGGACCGTTACAATCGAAAACTGAAAAAAATTTCATTAAACTTTGTCTTATAGTAGTATTAATTATATTTATAAAATTTCAGCTTTCTCAATTTTTTCAACTTTTGTCACCATTTTTCAACTTTTGTTGCCATTGATCATGTTTGCTGCCATTTTTTTAAATTCAAATTGAAATCAGCTCTCATTACTCTCACAATATAAATTTTAAAATTTTTTTTCTCTATTATGGAGGCTTAAAAGTGTTTTAAGTAACATATAATTTCTCAGTCGTGGTAGACCTTTTGGCGGAAATGCCCATATGGGTTATTTATCGTGGCAAACTGTATTTATTTTTTTTTTTTTTTTACTAAAATGTGTTTGTATGTACTAGTATGCTAAATGTTGTTGTGGCATTAATTTTTATCATTTATATTAGTTAAAATTGAAAAAGTTCCTTCAGAAAAATCCCGCCTAAAAGACTACTGAGAATATATTGAGTAATGCTTGGTTTTCACTATGTCAGTTTTATGACGACGTAAAAATTAGTAACATTAACTGCATTATTCTGTATCACGAACAAGCACACCAACGATGAGAAAGACAAGAGAAGTAATACAATTTTGTATGGAAGATAATATTGCTTCTCGTGTCTTTCTCATCGTTGGGGAGCATCTTCGTGATACAGAATAATCCAGTAAATATCACTTAAATATAATTTGTATACATTTTTTTCATAGCTAAATTCAATAAATTAGTTGTTTTTTTATAGAAAAAAAAAGCCAACGTGTTTTCATTTTTTATTTGATTGACAACGAAATTTACCATTGAAAATGACATAGTGAAAACCAATCATTACGTTGTGTAGCATAGATAACACCATACATAGCATTTTAGCGTTCAAGATTATGTTCTTTGTCATTTGACAGCGTTACTTGTAGAGAGATCTTTCTGCCACGATATATTAAAATTATAGCTTCTCTGAGAACGCTCCTCAGAGGCCTCAAAAGTGTGAGCTGATCTCGTTATTTTTTACTCCCTATGTTTCTATTTATACCTTACCCGCTACTATACCGGGGTCGCTCTAGAAAAACCTCAAAAAATGTCATAAGGTATTAATTGCTCTCCTTGGGAAATTTTACCAATTTAGTACAATATATACATACATCTATACATACATTGCATAGAAAAATGGCTTTTATAAGATATCCGTAAGATATACATAGAGAAATAAGGTTGAAGTCTGTTTTGTATATTAACTAGCAGGCCCAACAATCGTTGTACTGCCCCAATTCAACCAAGTTCTTTCTAATCTTTTTCATCTTGTGAATTTTTGAAAAGAGTAGAAGTGTCCAAACAACGTGCCATTCGAGCCACACATGCCACACTTTTCTTTTTGAAGCTTCAATTCGTGACTATGAAACCCATCTTAAATTAAGCATTTATATTTAATTATGGGTGGTAAAAGGGGGTGTAGCTATTTTTTATTAACTGAGATATTAACCCTAATAACTTATGTTGTATGTATATTTATTTGGTGGTGTTTGGGTTCCTGATATGATAAGAGACACAGCCTGAACAATTATGTATTACGATGCCTCAATAAAAAAATTTGCCATTGCCACCTACTGAATCTTGATCTTTTTTATGACAACTGCCAGTGAGCTAATCATTTTGAAATAACCTCCAAAAATCATGTTTTTCGTAAAAATTTCAGCTTGTGTGGCTGTTAAAAAAAAGTATAGCAGTGAGGGGACTGCCGACCGAAGCGAAAACCTATATATAAAATATTAGTATTCCCTGGAAGACTTTGTCCTGCCACGGATCGCTTTACTGCTTTATAACAATTTTCATGCTAATCGGAAAAACTTTTTATATTTGCACTCCCTCAGACTTTGATTATATCTTTCAAATATTTTTTATTAAGATAGCATTTTTATTTTATAATTACACCAAACTATATTATTACATTTAAATTGAATATTGCTGATATAAAAATAAAATACAGGGAGCACTATTGAATGAAAAATAATCCTCATAAAATAAAATAAATTTTCTATTTTACAAAATAGAAATAAAATATTATGTATTAAATATACAATATTTGTTTTAAATATTAAAGTTCTTGCATTACATTTTTCGTTTAAATAAATGTGTTTAAACAAAAACTTTTATTTTAAATTTAACTTTTAAACACTTGTATTTAATTGAAATGAAATTGTTTCAAGCTCATTTCAAAAACAAATTCGTTTAATATGAACACAATTTCATTTAATTTTAGCACATATTTCCCTCAGTGTACACATAAAAAATGTATACATAGAATTTGTACAATATTTACATAAATTTCAATGAATTTCACTTACATTGTTTTCACTGTTTTTGTAATGACACACATTAATAAGTGAATTATATTCAAAAAAAGATACTACAATTCAAGAACAAAAATTTTTGGACGATGCAATCCCAGTCATGATAAAACTATTATTAGGTAGCCTTGACAACTACTTATTTTCTCACGAGCTGCGACCATCAAATTTCGCACAAAAGAAAACAAGATAAAGTGCGTGTGTCACACATATGGGCAGTTTTCAAGGGAGTCAATAGTTGGCAACTGTTTTTTTTTTAAAATTTCAGTGAGAAACCTTTGCAATTAAATGATCCATTCATAACAGGTGACTCCTCTGAATGCGGCTAATGTGTGTGACACACGTTCTCTATTTTGTTGTCTTTTGTTTGACACTTGATGGTTGAAACACGAAATGTCACTCCTACCTATTACTTATTATACCATGGTCCCAGTCAGAGAATATGCTCGCGACATTTATAAAACTACAAATGTTTTTATGTTGGTCATGAAACTCAAACACACGCTCTTGAATATTTGCTACCAGGCGCTCAGCTTTTTTCGTTTGACGATTTTGACAGATTTGTAGGTATTGTCGAAAAGGAATCAAAACAAACACAGAATATAAGGGGTACTTTTTAAAGTCTCTCCTTATCGAGCCTACCTGGGGCCGAATTACAGCATCCGTGATCGAGCAAAATTACGAAGAGCACGACGAGACAAGTGCCTATCAATTTTGTACAATTTTGCTGTAATTCGGCCCCTGGTTAACATGCCTTGCTGAGCGCCTGGTAGTCAAGATCCAAAAGCGTCATTTAAAAACCTACTCGCTGTCATGGCAGAATAACCAGGTAGGGCCGGCTCGCTTAGTGCCCTCACGCGTTAAGGGCCAAATAGACTACACAGACTGTTTGCGCAAACAAGACTTTTTTCTCGTCATAGCGACAACCATACACTACACAAACTTTGTTTGCACAGTCTTGATTTTTTAGTTCAAATTCTATTAAATTTTTCTTTTCTGCTTTCATTTTTATATATTTTCCTTCACGCACGTCTTCACTCTATAAAACTTTCGGGATTATGGCAAGTCGGTGTGATTTTCACTACCCACTATTCAGACGGTTTGCGCAAACACAACCAAAAATTAAAATATTTTAATTTTTGCGCAGACATCTGCACAAACCTAAAACAGCCAAATGCACTGTCGAGCAGTATGCGCAAACACGTGTTTGCGCAAACAGTCTGTGTGGTCTGTTTGGCCCTTTAACGAAGAGTGGAAAATGAAAAGGTTGAAATAAGAATATTATGTTTTCAAATTGTAAATAGTGAGGGCACGTGTGTTAAGTTTGTGTGAATTTGAATGAAAATATTATAAAAACAGTGTAAATAAAACTATAAAATGCCGAGGAAGTGTTCAAATTGCAAAAAAGCAAGAAAACCAGTTAAACCAAAAATCAACTGCAAAATATGAACACAAAGAAACTCGAGATGAACAGCTGATTTTGACAACTAGCTCACTTTTCTCTGCTTTCTACTTCATTCCTCTCCGAGTCGGCCCTACTTGGTTATTCTGCCATGCTCGCTGTCTGTATTGATGACGAGAGTTACTCGAAAAATCACGATGACGCAAGCCAAAGATTTACCCTCTACCAAAATCGTTCAACGCGCCTAAAGAAGTTTTCACTTCAAAAAATAAACAAATTTTGCTACATACAATATTTTGAAACTTTTTTGAAAAAGATATTACAAATATATTCATACTCTCAGCTAATAATGCTGAGCTCAGTAATGTTCAAATAAATTTTCTTAATTACTTTTGTAGAGTTTTTCAACAAAAAAAAATACAATGAATTATATACTCAATAACAGCGCGGAGATATGTATTAACGTTGAAAGTCAAAACTTTTAATTTCTGATTTTTTTTTCTCACTCTTAAATAACGATGTTATACTTAAAAAGTCATTGTACTTAATATTTTTACATTTTTCAAGATATGAGAAAGGTCTTACTGTAAAAGCAACATATTTTATTTTAATTAAATAATCATTACAATGCTGCACGTCAAACTCGATGAACGGTGCCTCATTAAACTTGTCCAATAAAGCCCAAATTTTGTACGACTTAAAAAATAATAATGTGCAAATTTTAGTATGTTATTTTGGTTGTTTTAAAGATTTTTCCCTTAACTATGATATACATACATACATACATATGATAACATAATAAAGATAATTCAAGAAAGGACATTAAAAATGCCGATACTACAAACTAACATCAAAAGGCACGTATTCTAGAGACAAATTTTCCTGTTAATACTCAAACAGACTTCCATTTATTTCCTTTTATTGCTTGTTTATTTTCATTAAGTCGAAAAAATTAAGCATCAAACCGATAACATTAAAAGGCAAAAGGATTGAGGTTAACCTAAAATAAATAGAAAGACACATAAAAGCAAAAGGCTAAACAGACAACAATATAAACAAAACAAAACAAAAACATAAAAAAGAACATTTTAAGCTACCTATAAAAATAAAGTGAAAAACAATGGCATTAAAAAATTTTAAATTGAAAATAAAATTACCAAAGTCATCACAAGAATAAATTAAGGCAGAGGTCTGCAGGTTACGCCGGTATATGTTATAAGTTTAACCACCATGCTTTTTTATATCATTATTATTATTATGTTGGAGCGGTAAATATTTTAAAATCACCAACACTTTTAGTGATTTTCAGTGAGATGTAAAAGTTTAAATATAGAAAGTAAATAATCATGGACCTTCAAGATGCTTTTGCTCTCCAAGTAACGGCAGACTAACGCATAATATTTTTGACAGGTGGCAACCTTAACATGAACTCACCTTAAATGCCAGATCGATCTGTCAATGAATAGTAACGTTACGGTGTTCTAAATTAAACAACTTTTGGTCCCAGTATCAAATTCATGTATGGCTGCTTGTTAGGGTTATGTTACTCATGCTAACAGCCATGCAAATGGAGGTGTCATCCGAAATGAATGTATTCTTATTATTTTTCTCAAAGAGAGTAAACTGGAAAAGTCCTGAGAAGAAAATTGCGTAATGTATTGACCTCTTTCATACTTGCCGCGTATGTCCGTCAAATGTCCGCGTCTCTCATCCACGAGATGGCTCTTTCATACTTGCCAAAAATGTCCACGTCTCTCATCCACGAGATGGCTAGATCAAAAGGGAATAGCAAAGGCATGCTCGCAGCACTTCTATGTCGAAGTGGTGTAAGCATGTGCAAAAAAGTCCAACAAATATTTTGTATGCATGTGTTGAGTTGTGGGAATGAAGGTGCCGTTATTTTTTCAAGAATAGAAACAAAATTATTACATAATCCAGAAGCTCACGAAGAAAATGCTGAAGATTTTTATCACTTGTATTTTTTTTAATATATTTATTTAACTTAATTTAATTGAACTTGTATAAATATCCCAAGAAATTAAAAGATCACAAAAAGTAGTGTATTGCGAGCTCAAAATGTCTATTGAGATTCTTTTTATAAAAACAGCTGATTTTATGTGCGAGTGCCAGGCATTCTTGTAGTACCAGCGACCAGGTTTGCTAACACGCCTGCACACGCATGTCAATTTGACGCTCCTGTCTCACCAAATATTAGTGTGTGAGTGAGCGGACAGCATGTTCTGCAGCCCTGCTTGTAGGCCTGCAAATAGAAGCGAACGCTGCAGGCCTGCACTTTTGTACCGTTTCATACAAAAAAATGGTAAGACTTGGGCACATATTACACGATGATCGTTGATCGACATCCAGAGCGCATGAACAATTGTTAGGGCGATCAAGATATGTTTATTTTTGAACGCTGTACATGACAGCAATCACAATCGAAACAGTGTTGCTGAGTGGCAAAATTTAAGATGTGTTCACTTTTAGCAGCTAAAAAGTACTAGAAGTACTGCTTTTCGACTGAAAGGTATTAAAAAAAAAGTTGAATGAAACCCTTATTTTTAATAAGAATTCTTACTGGAATAAAGAAAAAAACAAGACTTGATCGCGAAGAAACGATCATCATGTGACCTACCAACGATCAAAATGTAAAAGAGCGTAAAAAAGTGTTCATTGAACGCCGATCAACGATCATCGTGTAATATGTGCCTTGGATGCGAGCGTGGAAGTAGTCCGCAAGTTCAAATCTACTGCGCGCAGGCCTGTTTGAAGGCAAGTAAAGACATGAAATTCGATACTGGGATATTGTTATAAAAATGGATAGAGAAGAATTTCGTGCCTTGATTAACCCTCCATCGCTAACCTTAGGGTGGAATCCACCCAGTCACAGTTTCTATGCAAGATTTCTAATACAGTACATGTGTGACGAACTAAAAGTCAAACTCTAATCTATATTAAATATTATTACTTTAATAATATTCAGTTTCTAGTGGTCTCCGAGATATAAGCGTGTCAACTCAATTAAAATAAGAAGTGCTTGGGAGCTTTAAACCCAGGTCAGTTATTAAAGAATTTTTTTTTTGGTGAATTACACACAATAAAACGGATCGCAAAACTAAAACTATGTGCTCTAACTGTGATTCATACACTTGCCAAAGACGCTTAATTGCAACTTGCAGTAACTGCAGTAAGTTCTTCAACGCAACGCCTTATCAAACATTGGAAGCTTCAGGCGGTAGTTTCTCACAGTGTAAGTTGTTTACATTAAGCAGGACTTTTTAACTGGAATATTTGCTCTACCGAGAAAAAGTACTTATATAATTTTTTTTATATACTTTCAGCATTACAATCATGTTTAAAATATTTCACTAGCCCTAAAACTGCAGATATTATTTACAAGGATGCGAACAAATTATTTTAATAAAAACTTTTTAAAATGATTAAAATAACCTCGAATTTATTTAAAACCAACACTTTACTTAGGTTAAAGCAATTATATCCTTATACCTGATAATTTCTTATGTGAGTAAAAAACACCCAGAGTTAGTTTTTTCATAACTCAGCAATTGGTTAGTGATCCAGGGTTAAGCATTACTTTTTGCGTAACATAAGTGTGAAAGAAACAAAAGGAAAGCTCGATAAGTATTACTAGTTGAAACCCGGTGCTTTGCTGCCTCGCCTCCGTTTTCAAACGCCCATCAAATATAATCTTGCTTGTGTAAATTGTGGTCGAATACTGAATTCCGTGACTGTGCGACCTTTAACTCAAAAGCTATTCAATTTCTCAAATTTGGGTTGTATGGGAGGTTCCACGCTTCTTTGTCAAACACCCATAAATCAGTGAAACAGCACGTGTAAATTTTGTTCGAATACCGAATTCAGAAGCTGTGTGATCTCTAACTCCAAAGCTAATCGATATTGCACATTGGTTCTGTATTAGAGGTGCCACACCTCATTTTCCAATGCAAAAACTCTCTTTTGTATGTGTTCAATAACTTCCTAAAGTTTCATGAAAATCGGTAAAGACATATCAGCAAAATTACCAAATTTTAGTCTTCTACGGTTAAAAGTGGGCGCAGATATAGTTCGACCACACTCATTTTTTGGAAAGTTGTCGAGAGTAAAAATATGAATAACCAAATTTCGGTATTTAGATATATTTCACCCACGCCCATTTTTTGTACGGTTGCCGACAGTAACCATCTGAACAAAATGACTACATATTATTTTTTACGATCGAAATCGTCCGATATATACCCTTTTTATTGGTTTGTGGGCCTTCTTGTCCAATCGAAACCAAACATCATAGGATCACTGAAAATTTCATAGAGATCGATTCAACGGTTTTTGAGTCTATACATGATATACAAACACGCCCACATACACACATCCATTTTTATATATAAATCAAAAATTATTAAAACTAAGTCGAAATATTATTAAATCCCCCCCCCCCAACGTTCTCTGATTATTTTTTTTTTTTTTTTTTTGGATTCGACCGGAGGTATGAAATCTTCCAAAGATACGTATACCCGTCCTATACGCATGCACGATTCACATTCTAAAATCTGCCCGAATCAGCCGGGACAAACAGAATGCACCTACGTACTAAAACATACCCCCTATTGGCAATTAGGATTTTCCACTAAGCACATTAATTGACTTTTCAGTGGAATTTAAAAATTGAATATATATATACGCGTATTTAAGTATACTTGATTCTATAAAAATAAGCAACATGGAATTAAATAATAGTAATTATCAATTTAAGGTACCCGAAAAACAATCAAAAACATTAAACTCATTTTAACTGGTTTGCGGCCATTGTCCAACCCAAGGACCTACGTGGAAATGAGATAAATCTCATATCCGCCAAATCAAAATCCCAATTAGTTGGATATGCATTTGGGCCAACGCAGGCATAAACTTGTGTGGAAAAGAGATATACTCTGGCACACCAATCCAGGTGATAGTTTGAGATCAGTCTAATTTCAAATCAGGAAACCACGTGAGCACGTAAATCCCAATTCGATTTAAAATTAAAATATTGAATAATTAAAAAGTAAGTTTTAAAAACGATTCATATTTGATGGTGCTTACTTTAAAAAACTTAATATCGAGACAAAAAGAAGAAACAGAAAAATCTCAATTACCAATATTACATTGTTATAAAACTTAGGTATAATAGGATGAAATTAAATTGATTTAATTATTTAAATGTAATATAATTTTTCGTTTTAAGACGTCTACCGAATCAGAAAAATTAATCATGTTTAAGTTATCATTAAAATCACTGCACATACATCGTAAAGGTTCATGAAGAGCGTAATTAGAACTACACTGACTCAACTTGAAAAACAGAAAATGTCTAGTTCCTCTCCTTTGGATATTAAAATTTAGAGCTGAGATGAGATATTCCGAATTAATCTCGCCACGAAGTAATTTATACAGAAACATGACATTAAGCATCATTCTTCTGCTTCTAAGGGAAGGTAGTAAAATAATTTTAAGGCGTATTTCATACGATGGAAGCATAATGTTGGGGTTCCAAAGACTATGACGTAAAGCAAAAAGTAAAAACTGTTTTTGAACGGATTCTATGGCGTCGATGTAGACATTATATTGTGGGTTCCATATGACTGATGCATATTCAAGAATTGGCCTTACGAGAGAGGTATATAATAATTTAGTAGTAAAGGGATCACTGAATTCTTTAGCCCATCTTTTAATGAAACCAAGGACTCCTCTTGCCTTATTTATCACCATATTAACGTGGAGATTGAAGCGAAGTTTTGAATCCATAATAACACCAAGATGGAGAAAACTGGAAACTATTTCTAAGTTAGTGTTATTTATAGTGTAATTTATGTTACTAGCAGATCTTCGCGAGAATGTCATTTGCTTACATTTTTTTAAGTTGAGATTTAATATATTTAAGCTACACCAGTCCACAAGTCTATTTAGATCAGATTGTAAAAGATGTCGTTCTTCGGTTGATTTGTAACAAAGAAAAAGTTTCACGTCATTTATTTAATTTTAAAAATTTTGGTGGTCATCTGAAGTGAAAATTCCTATTTTTCAGGAAAAATTCCGCTATTTCGTAAGTTTAGAGCCCCCTTAATTTAAAAAAAAAATCTGAAACTTACAGTTAGAGGAAATAGTTTTATATGTAGAAAAAATTAATTTCGCAAAAAAAAATTGTTTAGATGACAAAAACAGTAAAATAATTTTTGCGCTTAACTGTAAGAATTTTTGCAAATACATGCTATGTCATATGAAAGGTTGTCAGATGTGCAATTTTAACTTGATTTTATTTTTACAGCAAAAATTTAAAGTCAATATTTGTGACAAAATCATAAAACATATATTCACTAACCTAACGGTACAGTTCAAACTGTTTTTGCATAGTGGTTTTATTGAACTTCTGTAAAAAAAAATTCGGGATTTGGCTTTCGATGCAAATATCTCCGCTGTTTTTAATATATTTCATTAAAAATTTTTTTGTTCAATATTTTTTTTTTAATATAAATTTTTGTTTAGATGTCAAAATGTCCATATCTCAAGAACACATTCAGTCTCACCATAATTTGTATATTGTTGAAAAGGTAATTTTGCTAGCTTTAAGATTAAATAAATATTTAAACTAAATTTAATTTTAAAAATGTGTTTTTCGTGCCCCTTCTTCGAGTTCAATTAGCTCACTGCAAAGAATGGAACCCCTAAACACAATAACTTCCCAAAACTTTTTTGGATTTAAGTCCGTTCAATTACCTTTCTAACGTTAACTCAAACCTAAAATTCATCACTTTTTCATTATTCCAGAATTTAAAAAAAAACATTTAACCGAGAAGTGTTTATTAAAATGTTTATATAAATTACTCTCGAGTAACACCGGGTATATCAGCTCGTAATTAAATAAAATGCACTAATATTTAACTCTCTTTGAATAGCAGCGGTGCCCATGTAATTATTTTGAAGCATTAAGCCATTTTTTACCCGACTACGGTGAAGCAAAAGGAGTGGTATATGTGTTTGACCGGCACATATGTATTAGGGAAGTCAATTTTGGATTTCGGGATCCCGAGATCCTGGTTGATTTAAGCCCCTTTTAAATCCCGCGATTGTCTTTCCTGGATCCCGGGATTTTTAAATAAAAAATTTATATTACAAATATTTATGTGAATGCAAACATTTCATTTTAAGTTCAATATATTTCAAATATATTTATGAATATAGAATTCGAAAAAATTTTTATTGAGGCTGAAAAAGATTGTTAGGACGATGAGTGTAAATCACTGAAGCAAAAACTTTGCAAAGTTTTAGAAGAATTTGCAACATCGGGAAGTCAGCTATGTATTTAAAAATTGTTAGATATTTTTACTTAGGAAATAATTGTGTTTTGTGCTGAAGGCAATCGTGATAGAAACTTACAAATTGCTTACGATTATAGTACAACTATTTCTCCAACTAGCATAGAAACAGAACGGTGCTTCTCATCAGCGGGCTATATTTGTAATAATAATCGAACAAAACTGTCCAATAAAAAATAAAACGAGTTGATCTACTTATAGTAAAACTATAAAAATAATTAAAACAAAAAATTTAATTTGAAAAGCCTTTTCCAACCTTAATTTGCCTTAAAGCATAGTACTTTATTTGCTTGCGTGAAATTTCGCTGACAACATTCATTTATTTGTTGCATGAAATTTCTGACTTAAAGTTTGTTGCGAGGAGTTCCTATGGCAACATTTCTCAGAGAGTCTCAAAGAGTGAGTGGGGAAATTTCATATGATTTCTCTTTTTTCACTTCAAAATAATAGGCAGTGCAATTAAATTGTCGTGAAAAAATGTTGCTCAGAAACATTTTGGGATAATTCCACGCAGCGGAACAGAGTACTGCTCTGACGAAAATGATGTGAAAATGTACACGCTTGTTTCGCAGCTGTCATATTTTGTATACAAATTGAACACTTCCTCGGCATTTTATAGTTTTATTTACACTATTTTTATAATATTTTCATTCAAATTAACACAAACTTAACACACGTGCCCGCACTATTTACAATTTGAAAACATAATATTCTTATTTCAACCTTTTCATTTTCCACTCTTCGTTAAAGGGCCAAACAGACCACACAGACTGTTTGCGCAAACACGTGTTTGCGCATACTGTTCGACAGTGCATTTGGCTGTTTTAGGTTTGTGCAGATGTCTGCGCAAAAATTAAAATATTTTAATTTTTGGTTGTGTTTGCGCAAACCATCTGTATAGTGTGTAGTGAAAATCACACCGACTTGCCATAATCCCGAAAGTTTTATAGAGTGAAGACGTGCGTAAAGGAAAATATATAAAAATGAAAGCAGAAAAGAAAAATTTAATAGAATTTTAACTAAAAAATCAGGACTGTGCAAACAAAGTCTGTGTAGTGTATGATTGTCGCTATGACGAGAAAAAAGTCTTGTTTGCGCAAACAGTCTGTGTAGTCTATTTGGCCCTTAACGCGTGAGGGCACTAAGCGAGCCGGCCCTACCTGGTTATTCTGCCATGACAGCGAGTAGGTTTTTAAATGACGCTTTTGGATCTTGACTACCAGGCGCTCAGCAAGGCATGTTAACCAGGGGCCGAATTACAGCAAAATTGTACAAAATTGATAGGCACTTGTCTCGTCGTGCTCTTCGTAATTTTGCTCGATCACGGATGCTGTAATTCGGCCCCAGGTAGGCTCGATACGGAGAGACTTTAAAAAGTACCCCTTATATTCTGTGTTTGTTTTGATTCCTTTTCGACAATACCTACAATTCTGTGAAAATCATGTCAAACGAAAAAAGCTGAGCGCCTGGTAGCCAATATTCAAGAGCGTGTGTTTGAGTTTCATGACCAACATAAAAACATTGGTAGTTTTATAAATGTCGCGAGCATATTCTCTGACTGGGACCATGGTATAATAAGTATTAGGTAGGAGTGACATTTCGTGTTTTAACCATCGAATGTCAAACAAAAGACAACAAAATAGAGAACGTGTGTCACACACATTAGCCGCATTCAGAGGAGTCACCTGTTATGAATGGATCATTTAATTGCAAAGGTTTCTCACTCAAATTTAAAAAAAAAACAGTTGCCAACTGTTGACTCCGCTGAAAACTGCCCATGTGTGTGACACATGCACTTTATATTGTTTTCTTTTGCGTGAAATTCGATGGTCGCAGCTCGTGAGAAAATAAGTAGTTGTCAAGGCTACCTAATAAAAGTTTTATCATGACTGGGATTGCAATGTCCAAAAATTTTTGTTCTTGTATTGTAGTATCTTTTTTAGAATATAATTCAATTATTAATGACGCAAACAGTGAAAATAATGTCAGTGAAATTCAATGAAATTTATGTAAATACAAATTCTATGTATACGTTTTTTATGTGTACACTGAGGAAAATATGTGCTAAAATTAAATGAAATTGTGTTCATATTAAAAGAATTTGTTTTTGAAATGAGCTTGAAACAATTTCGTTTTAGTTAAATACAAATGTTTTTAAAGTTTAATTTAAAATAAAAGTTTTTGTTTTCAAAACAATGTTTTTAAATATACTTTTATTGTAAAAAATTTTAAGTTTAAACACATTTATTTAAACGAAAAATTTAATGCAAAAACTTTAATATTTAAAACAAATATTTTTAAAATATTGTATATTTAACACATAATATTTTATTTCTATTTTGTAAAATAGAAAATTTATTTTGTTTTATGAGGATTATTTTTCATTCAATGGTGCTCCCTGTATTTTATTTTTATATCAGCAATATTCAATTTAAATGTAATAATATAGTTTGGTGTAATTATAAAATAAAAATGCTATCTGAATAAAAAATATTTGAAAGATATAATCAAAGGAGTGAAAATATAAAAAGTTTTTCCGATTAGCATGAAAATTTATATAAAGCAGTAAAGCGATCCGTAGCAGGACAAAGTCTTCCAGGGAATACTAATATTTTATATATAGGTTTTCGCTTCGGTCGGCAGTCCCCTCACTGCTATACTTTTTTTTATATTTTTTGTTCTTTAACCCTTTCAATGGCTAAGATAAACTAGGAACAAAATAATTTTTTGAGGTAATATTCCTATCATTTAGGTTCTTAAAAGATGAATAAATATACCTTTCATTGTAACTTCCGCTACTTTCATTTTACAAGCTTAAAAAAGCTTTAAAGCTAAAAAAGCCATAAAAAACATAAATTTGATCTTTGTCAGGTTGATTTTTTATTATAAAATAGGCTAAACAAATTTTTTACTTTTCTTCGCCACAAAAACGAAAATCCAACTGACTTTAATGTCATATGTATCTCTACATTTATTTTTTATCATGTTGGTTCATCTTTTTTTCATAAGCCTAAACGATTTGATTTTTTTTAAAATGAAAATAATATAAATAGTGGCTTTGCAAAATAAATACATATAAAAATTACTTTCTGACGTGTCCAATATATTGGGCAAATGCACTGAAAGGGTTAATGTGCTAGTCATTAATATTATTTATGTTTTTTGTGTTTATTACCAATAAGGGTATTCACAATTGTGTGGTATAGTAGTATGGTTTTTTTGCCATAGTAGAAAATCACAATATGAGCACCCTTTAAAATAGAGTTTGTGGTGGGGAACCTCCCACTATAGCTGTTTGTTGCTACGCAAATAAATTAACTATCCAATTTGATATCCTTTATTAATATGTGGCATAAAAAAGTTTAACTTGCACTTTAACTTCTTTAACTTTTGCAATTAGAAAATAACTGGCATATAAGTTTATGGAACTTTAAAAACCACGTTCGTTAAAAATATCATTGATAAAATGACCACACTTTTGGTTTTTAGAGATTTCATGTAAAACAATAAAAATATAAAAACCACTCGGTAAAGTCTGGTACAGCACCACGGGGGTCTTTTAACAACACTGAAAACCACGCAAAAGTGAATATCCTTAATGAATTTCGTTTGCATATTTAAGTTTCAAGCAATAAATAACAAAAAATTGTATCAAAACGTTTTGAATTCTTTACTACTTAAAATTTTCAATACCGAACTAATCCTGGAATCCCGGGATTTAGATTTTCAATCCCGATAATCCCGGGATCGAGAAAAGCTTCTGGGATTGGACTCCCTAATATGTATGTATGCATGTTCATCTGTTCCACTCTCACTTCTAAACTACTTATCACAATTTGACAAATGAGGTATCGTTAGAAACGTTTTGATCGTCAACTGGTTAAAGGCCATGTGACTTCACATTAAATTAAAAAAGCGCCCTCTAGACGACATAAAAAATGTAGTGAATACCATTTATCTAAATACATGATTAATTTTTATGTTAAAAAACAAAAATCTAGATTTTTCTTTTCATTTTTGCGATAATGGAAGCAACAGGTACATAAATATAGCAACCAAAAAGTCTTCGTTCAGTTTAAAAATAAGTTATTTAACCATTAGAAACAGTGGGGACAAATAAAATTTAGTATTTTGTTGGATAGCCACGTAGTCTTAATCCGGATTTGATTTCAGATTTGGCCTATCACATCTGGTTATTGAGATATTGTAACCTAAAAAAATTCAAACAATGTTGTTTTTGGTTATATGTTAGAGCATATTTAAGAAAGGGATGGAAGCGACTGCTAGTACAAGTGCAAGTTGATTAACAAGATGTCGTCACATGCGAAGATTCTCGCTTCAATTGCAGTTTTATTTAATATTAAAAAATTTGTAAATTTATTAATTATGTCACAATAAACTATATATATTTAATTTACCTTAATACTTGCTTCGAATTTAGCTTCAATTCCATTTTAGTTTGTAAACGTAAACAAACTACTAGTGTTGCTGATAGTTAAAATAGCAAATATTTCATATTTGAGTTCATATTTCATATTTATTTGATATCAATTAGTACAATAAAATACAAGAGATCTTTTAACAGTACAACAAAATAATATGCATAATTATAATCAACAGTTAACTTAAAATTTGAATACTTTGAATAACATAAAATACTTATTATAAAATTATTATTTTAATAGTGCAACAAATGTACATGTATAATCAACTTTTAACTTAAAATTTGACAACTTTAAATAACTTGAAATACTACATATATTATTTATGATTTTAATAAAATGACAGTCTTATAAATATAAAAAAAAAGTATAGCAGTGAGAGGACTGCTGACCGAAGCGAAAACCTATATATAAAATATTAGTATTCCCTGGAAGACGTTGTCCTGCCACGACCGCCTTACTGCTATAAAATAATTTTCATGCTAATATAGGGTTTCGGACTATCCTACATGTAGGATGGATTTGACAGGTCAGATGGACATGTAGGAATGTGCGAAAGCTCATACTGCAGCTCATACTACATGTAGGATGAAAATCAAAAAGTTCTCAAAAGTTCCGCCATGATCTTGTTCTTCTCTGTGCGTCCTTGTTTGTAGATTTCCTTGGTAATTGTTGTTGGCGCACTTAACTGGAAATTTTTTGTAGACGTTGTGAATTCTAATTGTGTAACTACAGTCGGCATAGGAAATTAGAATTATTTTTGTTAAGAGCTTACAGCAATTTAATAAATTTTTTATATATATTATTGAAACTATTTCTTTTAAGCAAAAGTATTACCATATCAAAAATGCATATAATTTAAGTAATTTATTTAAATTATTTCATTATTGAATTAATATAAAAAATTAAAGCTTATTTATATCTACTTATATCATGACACTAACACAATATACATGTTCACCATTTCTATATTGCGTTGTGTATTAAAAATAGAATATTATAAAATTAAGAAATATCTATAGCATATAAATTATATATAATTCATACAAGAAATTGATGCTAAACAGTTTAAAAAATAGAATGCATAGGATAAGCAGACTTTAGTTATCCAATAACTACTGAAAATATTAATTATTTTACAGGTTTATTACGTAATTGTTATTATATAAATATACATAAATACTCTTTAAATTTCCTCAATGAGCTAAATTGTTCATATATATGAACTATATATATGTATATATATTTATGTATGCATATATATGTATGTATGTATTTCCAATACGGTAAGACTTTTACTAAAAACAAATAGATTTACCAATATTATATATACACTTTAATTATACACTTATATTCTATCGATGTCATATGCTGACTGTAGCTTCAAATAAACATCTACAAAAAATTAAAGCTTACTGTACAACAATAACTACTTAGCAAATTTACAACAACAACGTAAAGAGAATGACAAGATCCCAGCGATTGCGCAGCTTTAAAGGGGATGAACCGAATTGGCGGCTATATTTTCTGTTTGCCTGCTAGCAAGATCTCAAGTGGAGGGAGGTATTAAAAGAGACTTCAGAGCAAATTGCTGAAATAAAATGAAATTACAATTTTTCATATATGTATTTTGTTTGACTGTCGTGAAGTCTCTTTTAATGCCTCCACTTTAGATCTTGCTAGCAGGCAAACAGAAAAAATAGCAAGCAAAGTGCTATTTATTTTTCGCCGCCAATTCAGTTCATCCCCTCTAACGCTGCGCAATCGCTCTGATCATGTCATTCTCTCTGCGTTTTTGTTGTAGATTTGCTTGGTAATTGTTGTTGTGCAGTTAGCTTTAATTTTTTTGCAGATGTTATTTGGTAGTTACAGTCGGCATATGACAATCGAAGTATTTTTATAACGCTTTATATATATATGTACATAAAAACACACAAAAAACCTGCAAAATAAATTTATATTTACAGTTGTAATTGAATTACTACAGTCTGCTTATCATAAGCGCTCTTTTTCTTACCGCCTAATGTTGTAAATCGAAAACGCAAACAAACGACAAGTAAGACACGAGAAGCAACACCTTTTTTTATACAAAATTCTATTGCTTCTCGTGTCTTGCTTGTCGTTGGTTTCCGTTTTCAATTTACAACACTAGGCGGTTAAACTGTCTACGTACATTTATTATATTAAATTATATATAATTTATATACTATATCTATTTCTTAAATATTCTTATTTAAATACACAACACAAACTATATATAGCGTGCATGTTTATTGTGTTATTATATAAAGAGATATAAAACAGATTTAAATTTTTAAATTAATTCAATTATGACATAATTTAAAAAAATGATATGAATTATATGTATATATTTTTGATATAGTAGTACATTTTGTTAAAAGAAATAGTTTCAGCCATTTAAACAAAATTTCAAAAATTGATTTAAACTCTTATCTAAAATAAATCAGTTGTCATATGCCGACTGTAGCTACAAGAAAAATCTAAAAAAAATTCCAGCTAACTGTACCATGGCCAATCTACAACAACAACGCAGTGAGAATGGTGACACACAGCAAAAAAGACAAATTTATATTTTCTATCCTACCACGACTGAAAAGTTTCCTTTTGACACTTACCCTTTACACGGAGGTTACACGAGACAGTACCCTATCGGAAATTTTAAAGTGCTTTATTAAAAAGCAAGTAAAAAGGTCTTCACTCTGCCTATGAATAGTGCTTTTGAAAAGTGCTTTGCTCCTGCTACAAATTCAGCTTAAAAAAAGCTGTTTGCTTTCAAGATTCTTCGTTCTTTTTCGTTATATACTCTGCTGACTAATCGTACTCTCATCACTAACATCGCTTGTCGTTTTCTCATCATTATTCATCACTAGTATATGCAAAAAGTTTAATTCGTTAAAAAATGTTGCAGCAAAATAGTGAAAAATAAGGTTAAATCGTTTATAAAGTAAAAAAGATAATAAAATTTAGAGTTGGGTCGTTCCGGACCTGCATAGTTCATGGAACTATGTTCAGTCTCGGACATAGTTCCAATCATTCCATCTGTACGATTAAAGCATGTTCAAACAGTTCCGATTGCAATAACATTTTTTTAATTGAGCAACATCTCTTTCGCACTTACAAATTACAAATTAAAAATGATATATCGTCATTCCAGTTGTGTGCATTGTTCAGCATTGCTGTTTATTTTTGCTTTTAACATATGAAACAGAACAATCACGAAATGACATTGAGCATGCTTTTGTTACTTTCATTCTTATAAAGAGAACTGCTGGAACTATATAGTTCCGCGAACATGCTTAAAGCTGATGAACTATATAGTTCCGCGAACATGCTTAAAGCTGATGAACTATATAAATCCGTGAACATGCTTACAGCTGATGAACTATAAGATGCAACTGCAAATGATTTTCAGCAACTTTATAAATTTGCAACATGAACTTTATTTACTAATTGAAATTATTTACTAAATGATAGAAGTTAATTTTTTATATAAACTAAAGAAATGTTTTTCTTTAATTAAAAAATATAGAAATAAAAAAAATATTGAATTGTTCTGCAGTTCAAATAAACAAAGGAACTAAATAGTTCCGCGGACATGCTTCAAATTCCCTCTGTAGTTCAACAAGCAGACAAGCCAAATAGTCTATACAGTTCAAATAAGCAAAGGAACTAGATAGTTCCGCGGACATGTTTCCGTGAACTAGTTCCTTTCTTCAAAAGAATCGTTCCATGTCCGTTCCGTCTCTGGAACTGTTTAGCACAAGCCTAATAAAATTATAGGCAAGTGGTTAGGATATTCAAAACGTAAATGTAAAATATTACATCGGGCATAAATATACGCCATCGAAAATGAAGTCACGAATGCAGGTGCGAACAAAGAAAGCGCTCTTTCCGAAGGGAGTGCAAAGCGCTTTTTTTAATCACTTTTCATAGCGAGAACAAAGTTCTTCTTTCCAATGACATGACAATGTTAAATAAAGCTCTATTTAAAGCGAGAACAAAGCGCTATTGTGGTTTTGAAAAGTGCTTTGAAAGTGGTTTCGAAGCGCTTTGTTTCCTAAAGGGTACTGTTAAGACAGTCGCAACACATTCACAAATTATTACTGTCTGCTCTGCTGCTTAAGTTTTTTGTAGACAGTTGGCGGGACAGTAGCTAGGAGAGTAGAATGATATTTAGCATATCAAGAGACAGAATACGTGAAAATTTAATAGAATTAATTGAAAATTTGCAATACTTTGGAGTAGTTTTAACAAAAATTTTCTTCATAAAATAGATATTTTTTACTATTTTGTCTACTGTCTTGCCAACTGTCTTACCAACTGTCTATACTCTTTTTCACAGACACAAAGTTTGACAATTAAAACGTATTTTTCACTGTCTTAACATTACTGTCTCGAGTAACCCCCGTGTTATGAAAAAATTTATTAATAAAACAAAGATAGTTGACGACTCTAAAAATAAAATGCCGCAGTGGTGAAAAAAAAACAAGTGTGAAAATTGTCAAACTTTGTTAGATGATATATCTGTGGTCACAAGGAATAACGACTAAACTCAAAGTATCGTAAAAAACGATATTTTAATTGCACGAACTATGACCAGTTTTATTGAAATATATGAACCGTTACAAACAAAATATGTGCAGACATAAGTGATGATCAAATCTGGGTAAAAAATGGATATCTGTATACTTCCAAAAATTGGCAATAAAGTAAATTCCATATCGCTTTTTTACGATATTTTGAGTTTAGTCGTTATTCCTTGTGACCACAGATATAATGAAATAAGAGCATGCATGTAATTATTTGAATGTTCAACATATTCCTTTGTCACAACTTAAAGATTAAAATGTTAAAACACTCAATCCATACATTATTTTTTCTTGTTTGCAAACGAAGTTCCAGCAGAAAAAAGCAGAAAAAGAAGAAGATCGTTCCATTTTTAAATCTCACCATGCATAGCAGCTGTTTAAGTAAAAGCAAATTTTTCAAAAATGTTGACAAATACAACAACTGAAGAAATTGCCAAACTTAAAAAGCATATATAGACCAATATAAAGCGAATTAATAATAAGTTTTGGTTGGAAACATCTTATTGCAACCTAAATTAAGTATTTATATACTAACAAACAGATTATATGCATTAATTTCAGGAGATGCCAAGTGATTTCCTTGTGAGCTTGCGGCCGATTAAGAACAAGAGTGACGATAATTGTTGATATTTTTATGCACAAATACATGCAAACATTTTTTGAGATTATGTTTTTTAATTTTCCTATCTTGTTATCTTTGCTGTCTGTATTGATGACGAGAGTTCCTGGGAAAAATACGATGACGCAAACCAAAGATTTACACCAAAGAGACTAAAAAACTACTCATTTAGTCTCTTTGTTTACACTCTACCAAAATCGTTCAACGCGCCTAAAGAAGTTTTCACTTCAAAAAAATGCCAACATGTTGTCATTTTCAATTTGATTGACAACAACTAACCACTGAATATGACATAGCGAAAACCAAGCATTAAACGTGTCCATCCTTTTCATATGTTTAATAATTAAGCCGTTTCTGTTAAACTATTGCATTTTAAGCCCTATGTAGTGATTTAAATTTTTTTTTTTTTCACTTTGAGCCGGTATACATCTCTTTAGTAATTTTGTGTATATTAAGAAAAATCAGATTATATTTGTTTAATATGGAAGCCTGCAAAGCCTTAATTGTATCTCATTAGATACTCATTTATTTAGCAAACTCAGCTTGTTTATCTTGTGAATCGTTTATACAAACCACAAACATTCTGACTGACTGACTGTCTGTCCACTTGCTGGTAACTACATACATACCTACTTGCATACACACAAACATGCATACTTCCGTTAGCCCAGCTGTCAGTACATATGTCAACCAGTCTGTCCGGCATTCATGATGTTCGTTCATTTGTTAAATTGTCAGCAAAACGTGTGAAATATTAAGTTTTGGCATAGCTGCTGGCTGATCTTATCGCAAATAGTTTATAGTGTCAGTGTTGTTGTTCTTGTTGTTGCTGCTGCTGTTTTTATTGTTGATGATGTTAGTTGTTGTACTTGTGCTTCTATTAGTTGTGGTGCTCTCCCAGCGGACAATCTATCCAGCCCGTTGAAATGAACAAAGTTGGCAGCGCAGGGGAGTGCAGGGCAGTGCAGGGGCGGGCGGTCTTTTTAAATACTTCCTGCGCCTTAATTGTACATACATAATGCTTGTGATGCTGATTGATAGGCAACCGTAATGATTGGCCAAAGTGTTATCTGTATTGTATTTAAATTAATAATAAGCAACATTGCTTTGAAGTGGGTGCTTGTGCTGTTATGGTTGTTCTCTTTTTTTACCAGTTACTTATAATGGCTTAAATGATGTTTCATTTTTGCTACCCGCAGCTACTGTTGTTATATCTCAAGCGGAATGTAATACAGGAGCGTTTCGAAAATATTGTTAAGGGCTATTCACAATTAATGCAATGGGTGCAAAAAAAGCTTGGGAGCCTATTATAAAAATATACATAGAAATGAAATTACCTTAAAAAATAAATGAATTCTTAAAGAAATACTTTAACTTTTCAAAGCAATTTATTAAAAACGAAAAATCACCAACGCCTTCGAAACTTCTGAAAATAAAATTAACACTAACTTACTTAGGGTATAGACTTCACTTCGTAATTTTTCGAAATCGCAAATTTACGACAAGTTAAAGTGAGCGACTGCTTTTCAATTTTTTTACGAAATATTTGTCAAACTGACAACGCGCAAACTTTTAATTTATGGACACCTTTGTCGTTGCCGTTGAATAGTGAAAAATTAACAAAATAAGTGAAAAAACTAAATTATATGAAATATTTTCGAAGAAGATCTTTCAGGATGTTGTTTTTTCTTATGAAACGCAGTTACTTGTGCGCACTGAGCACATCTTTTCTTCGGAAATTTCCGACGATTATTTTTCATCAACTCAATAGATGATTAAATTTAAGCAATCTTCGGAAAACAAGAACAACAACAATTGCACTGAAATTTTCGTAAAATTCCGATTTCGGAAAACTACGAAGTGAAGCGTATACCCTAACTATTTAAAGAGTTGAAATTTTAACAAAAAATATTTGTATTATTTTGTTGACATTGCGAAATACAAGTAGCTATATTATGCCGAATTCTAAATTCGGATTCCACCATTTGGGATCGCAAAACTGAAACGAACTCTTTTTTCAAATCAAAAATAGTTTATTAGAGACATTTTGACTCTTCTGTACTTTTTTAACTCTAATCAAGCGACAAAAATCGCATTTTTTTGGTAATTCTAAAAACACATTTTGCAATAAACAAACACACATTTCAATTCTTACGAAAACGATCTTGTTGAGCGGTATATATTATTTCCATCGATCTAACACTTTGTAACAACATTGAATTAATGTGAATACATTAAGCATAAGCAATACCTAAACTCAGACCCAAATAATGCCGGCTATAACAGCTAGTCTCTAAGAAATCAAGGTCAAAAGAAAACTTAACTTAATGCTTAAATTTTTAAGTAAAAAAAAATAAAAAAATTACAGAATTATTTTTCTGCTCCGCTCCTGTGTAGAGAATATTTCTCAAACTTTCTTTCTTTTGTAATAACTACATTTTATATCTGCGTCCAAACGACTACTTAAATAAATCTAATGATGGTCTTCGGGCTCAAGTTAATAACAATCCTGCATCGTCTCACGCCTTAACCACTAGCTTAACGCAACGGTCTCCAGAGCATGCAGAACAATGAGTGGTTAGGTTATGTTTCTCAGTTGTATTGCATGATTTCAAGTGGGAGTCATGGCGAGTGTGTCACTCAGATTCTGAGCAAATAAACGTTATTCATTTCAATTAATAGTATGTTTCAAGTCTTTTCAACTGGCATATATATTGTAATAAATCTTTCTATGAGAGCTTGTATTCCATATGGTTAATTAAATGACCTGTAAGATACATCTTTGCTTTGTTGGAAATAGTATGCTACACTCAGAAAAAAGTTTATCGGAATATGAGAAAAAAGGCATCATATTAAGTGAAAAATGGTATTGACTTTGCTCCAGAGAATGCTTTTCTCTAAATGTGATCCCAAAAATTCCCTAAAAATGGCAAAAAGCTTCCATGAAAAAGAGAAATATTTTCTCATAATAAAAGACACCTTCTCTCTAATAGAAAAATATTTCTTTATAATTATAATATAATAATATAACCGTTTTCTTTATTGTGTAAATTTTTCCCGAAAACAGAGAAATATTTATTTAATTTTAATAAATGTTTTCTTTAAGTTGCATTAATAGTTTCTCACAAAAAGTAACACTTTCTCTAAAAGAAAGATATATTTTCTTAACATTGATACAACATATTTCTATATTGCGTACATGTATCTTTTAAACACAGAAGTATATCCGCAATTACGATTAAAAATTATTTTTGTAAAGCATTTGTTTTAACTCAGCTCTACGCAAAGTAGAAGTATTAATATCAAATTGTGATTCGGTTTTAAAAATATTAGTTAAAAATGTGTTAAGAGGTAGAATTATTGTTGTGGCATTGTTTTTCGGGACTCTTAATAAATATTCCAGAAATTTATTCTGAAAAACGATTTTGTAAATGCATCCAAAGAAACAGTAGTAATAAAAAACATCACTTTTTGTAGCTATGTTAAGTAAAAAAAAACCTTTTGAAGGAACAATCGTCATAATATGCAGAATATGCAACACTTGCTTTTCACAACATTAATCAATTGCGCTCACGCTTTCTTTTTTTTTCGTACCTCATTCAATATAAGAAAAATGTATCGATTTTTGAGAAGAAGCCTTTTTAATTTTTGAGAAAGGATTTGTTGTTATTAAAGAAAATATTTATCAACAACAATAGAGAACATTTTTCATTTTCTATAAATTTTTCTCTGCAAATGAGATTTTTTCAGTGAGAGAAAAATACTTATCATTATTAGAGACATGAAATATTTTCATTTCCCACAAGGAAGGAAATATTTCTTCGAATATGTGAAAATCTATTATAACACAGTGACGCAATATTCCACTTTTTGACTCCAAACAAAAAAATCACTTATCCCAGCCGAAAGTACTCGATGAGAGGAGAAAAGTTATTTCTGGATTTTGTTAGATTGGTTGCCGTTCGTGTTTTATGAGCCTCTATAGTTTTTTCGTCAAATTTGATTTTAAGCACTTTTTTGCAATTTTCTTCTATTTTTCGCATGACCATAGCTCGAAAAAAGCTGTGAATTTTTATTTGCAGTCTTCAGCAAAGTTGTAGCTCTTGACTCGGCCAGTTGGAAGTTGACTAAGTTGGAAAAATTTCATCTTCATGCTCAAAACCCCAAAAATGTCGAAAAAATTACCACTTTTTTCACCGATTTTTTCCGTTTTTCGACTACATCTCTTAAACTATTGAAAATTTTACCAAACAATCAAGGGAAGAAATGTAGCCTATAAAATTATGAACAACTTTTCACTATATACCAACTTCATACGACCACTCCTTGATACGGATTTTGCATTTTTTTTTTCGTTTTTTATATCGAATTTGGCGAAAAAACTATAGAGGCTCATAAAAAACGAACGAACGAATTTTTGTGTTGTGTTGTGTAATTGAAGTAAATTTTATTTAAAATAAAGAAAATTTCTATTATCGAAAATAGAGAAAATTTTTATAACAAAAAGATTGGTGTTTTTTTCTGAGTGTAGCATTAAGGAAACTTTTAGATGTGAATACAATGTAAATCACATCTATGAATATGAAGAGATTAAATGAATTATAAGAAGTTGATTCACGAGAGGATACAATCAAGGATTTAATAAAAGGACGTCATTAGATTGAAAAACAAGAAGTGGTTGTGAAATATTCAGCTGTTATAATGTATTATATGAAGTTTTTCATTTTTTATTAGCTGCTTAACCGTTCTTGTATTTTCTAACTGGCCATTGAAAATTAGGGCGGGCCGATTGTAAAAAATTAAGTTTTGACATAATAGGGCAAGATTTATTTTCTTTACAAAACTTTTTAACTTTTATGTCATTATGTCAAAATTTTGTAATGGAGCCCCCCTCACCGTTCGTAACTGTTGCCAAAAATTGAAATCTATAGGTCTTAAACAAAGTTACAGGAAAACAAAAGAAAAAAATTTCATTTTAATTATTGGCCATTTAGCTTTTTACTAACATAAAAAAGAAAGATGACAACATATTATAATACTTTGACATAATTATTGTGTTTAGAGACCTATACTTCCGTCATAAGGAAGAGTGAGGCATCCAGCGTGAAAATCAAAAGTAGTTCTAATTATTTTTTCTTAATCATCTTTCTTTCATCTTCAAGAAAATAAAAGCAAAATTATATTAAAACAATCACTCAAGCAAACAAAGCAGATACTGCGTTTTCCCTATGTATTTTCAGTTAATGTTGTTTTTAAATGCATTCACTTTTTTATTTTTGTAACCCAAAAAAAAAAAATTTTTATGTTTTTATATTACATTATATTATATTACTTATTAAATTTGAGAGAGGTCCAAAAAAAAGTGTTTTTCGGCGATCACTGCTGCTCTTCACTATGCAGTGAAAAAATAAAAAAATAAAATAAAATAAAATAAAATAAAAAAAAAACAGGGATCATTATTTAATGAAACAATGCACCGGATGAACGAAGGGATTTTTAAAATTTTCATTTTCCGAAAAATGGCGGATGTTGAACTTCAAAATTGCTCATTTTACCAAAATCTCACTCATGCTTTCGACTATAAAATAAAAAAATAACCGTTAAATAAAAATCTATCGTTCATCAAGAGGACAATTATGTATAAAATAATTGAAAAAAATGTCAAACTTATCGGTTAAGCCGTTCTAAAGTTACAGTAATCACCGATTTCTAAAACATGGTTTTGAGATATACGCGCTTAAAGTTTTGACTACGATGTGCATGCAGATAAAAAACCGCTATTAAAAGTTTTTTAAATTAAAATGCCGACTTGTCTGACATTTTTAGAGAATACGTTTGAAATATTCTACATTTAGAAAATTGAAAAAAAAAATATTTTTTCTCCAAATATGTTGAGCTTTTTTTGAGCTCTGCATTTATATGTATCTCACTTTTCGCCTTGCCTCGAGATCAATGTTGCCAAGTCAGTGCATTAAGCAATAGATCTAGTGCTTTGCGATGTTGCAATACGCGTTTTTTTTAAAAAAAACTCTTAGTGAAATAGCAACAAGACCGGTCGTTTTTAGTTTGAGTTTAGTGCTTTTAGTGCCTTTTGATTGTTAGTCAAAAAAACTTTTTTGCAGCCCTTAAATTAACAATATGAAAAAGTTTCCGATGATAGAACCGTAAAATTTTGAATGGAAGTGGGTCAATTCAGAGATACACTTGGAAATAACCCCTATCAACTTTTAGCTGATTTTTACATTCGTCTTTTAACTTTGCCTTATTCAAGTGCAGAATTTGAAAGAGTTGTTAGGGGTCGTCCATAAACTACGTTACTGATTTTCCGGTTTTTTTACCCCCCTCCCCTGCGATACTTTTCGTAGTGCTTTTCAAAACCCCTCCCCCCCCCATAAAGTAACGTGACATATGAAATTAATTCATTCGAATGATTATATATTTTGACTAGCTCTGACAATTTTCACTAGTATTAGTGACTAGTATGACTACCCAGTGTGCCAAACGGATCTGTTACGAATCCGTAACGAACTCACTTCTTCGTACATTTTGTCCGAAACGGATTGCGTTTGGCATCCGGAACGGATCCTTTTTCGTATGAAATTCCTCTCTCCGTTACGGACTTCAGTTACGAATCCGTTTCGGACTTCAAATACGAATCCGTTTCGGACTTCAGTTACGAATCCGTTTCGGACTTCAGATACGAATCCGTTTCGGACTTCAGATACGAATCTGTTTCGGGCTTCAGACACGAATCCGTTTCGGACTTCAGATACGAATTTATTTCGGACTTCATATACGAAACAGACGTTTCAGACTATTTTTTTTAAATAATGCGAACTCGCAACGGACTTGTTTGACGCATTCAGCTACAGATGTTAAAAATATAGGTTCTCTAAACAAGTTTGACGCATTCAAATTCGAAAACTTTTTGCAGGAAATTAAACGTAAATTAAAACAAAAAAAATTATTTTGTAATCAAATTTATAAGAGAGTAGTGGAGGCTACTTTAAATGGTAAAAAAAAATAATTCAAAATATCAAACAAACGAGTACAATGTTGGTGAGTTCCAGGATGGCTCATACTTGTTTCTTCAAACAGCTAAACATTATTTTTCATTGATGCATCCCAATAACTTTTACTGCTATAATGACAAAGCGTACAAAATGCACGCAATTAAAAAAGTTTCTGAAAAATATCTTGTGTACGGCTATCACATAGTCACATTTAACTTAATCACTAATGATAATTATTTAAAAATTCTGACAAGTACTTTTCTTCGATTTTAAGGAGAGCTTGAGGAGCACGAGCCTAATGAAATAAAAAAGTTGTTTAAAATAAAAATAAGTACACAATTGTATTTCGTATCCCTAATCCACTGAAAATAAAATAAGAAATTGTAAAACAAATTTAAGACTGTCATTTATGTTAACGTTGTGGTAAGTTTTTTGACGAATTCGTAACGGGTTCGTAACGGGTCCGTCAAAACATAAGAGCGATTCCTCTCAAAAATACGAATTGCTTTTTCCATTTTTTCGGATCCGCCTCGAACTCAGAACGGACTTCAGAAACGAATCCGTAACAGACTTCAGATACGAATCCGTTTCGGACTTCATATACGAATCCGTTTCAGACTCGTTTCGCGGATTCGTAACGGGTTCGTAACGGGTCCGTCGAACTATAAGAAAGCGTAGTGCGTACTGACGGACTCGTAACGGGTTCGTAACGGATCCGCATCCGTTTTTGTGCACATTGGGTAGATACATTAAAGGAACAATTGGAAAAAAATCAATAATTAATATCATCTTTTTTATCGTCTGTAAAAGCTATTCCATCTGCGATCCAAGATTCGATGCTCTCAATCACTGTGATAAAAGAAGCTGGTAGCTTTGTTGAGGATTCTTCAAAATAGAATTTTTCATCGGATTCTATGTCGACCCATTCAGGTGAATCCTCATTTCTAACTCAAACCCTTAACCCTTAACGGCTGCACCCGAGCTGCACCAAGTTCTGTGTTTTTTTGTAAATGCTTTCTGAAAATTGATTTATTTAAATAGTATGTTTTATTCCGATTTATTGTAAACGATATAATACAAACTTATGACAATTCATAGAAGTTTTAAAAACGAAATGCAAGCCGCAGGTAGGACACGACCTTGAACCGATTTCTTCTTTCTGAGAAGGACAAGTACATGTCATACGGTATCTCCTTTGATCAAGAACATTCAGGCCTTAACGTCCAAAGACCTTTTGCCTGTCGCAAAAGCAAAGATCCAAATTTTTCAGACGTGTGCTGAGATGGTGAAGGAATATCAAAAGGTTCCTGTGTCCAGGGAAAAGGTGGTGGAAGAAATCGTTGAAACAAAAGTTAACATCAATTAAGACGATCAAACATAAACATGTAAGGTTAAAAATTTTTGAAATGATTGTGTTATTAATTAGAGGTTTTTCGTCGATTTTTTTAATTTTTGGTAACGCTACAATATCTAAACACTTTCCCCCCCCCTACCGTTACTTATCGTAGTGCATTTCAAAACCCCTCCCTCCCCCTAAATTGGTAACGTAGTTTATGGACGACCCCTGAGTGCTATGAACCGTTTTAAAACAAAAATAAGACATAAAACTGTCACTTAATTCTTTGAATTCATTACAAGTTAAAAATGTTATTTTATTAAAAATAAAGCTGTTATGATTCTTTTAAATACCTGAGAAACTATTTGCAAAAGTAATTCTAATAAATTTATAAAAAAGCGGATTTTTATATAGAATGGTAATATTGGTCAGAAGATGATGATGATTTTGATGAAGTAGAAATATATTCTAGAATTAATTAAAAACATTGAACAATTTCGGTATCCATTCGCTTCCTGTCTGTTTTGATAAAAACAAAATGAATAAGTTTTTTATGTGTAAAATGAAATAGGTATGTAATAATAAATTATTTTTTTAGTGCTTTTTTTTTAAATTGCGCTTTTTGTTTTTCAACTTGATGCTTTTTGCCTTGAAATTGCTGGCAACACTGCTCGAGATCATCTGTTTTTTTTTTGTTGCGCTGTGCTAGGTGAGCGTAAATAGAAAAGAGAAGAGAGTAACATAGAGTCAATTGAAACTCTCGCAACGCAACAACGTGAAAAGAAAACGATGAAGCAGAGCGTGGCCGCTGGGATGATTACTTAAAAAACTTAATACTTTAGTTATATATACTTATTATTAAAGTTTCAAATAAAAACTACCCCTAAATAAATCTGTAGCGCATATATAATATTTTGAAATTTTTTTCATAAAAATCGGCCCAGTACTTTTGATGTAAAGTAATAACAATAATATTGCACTTAAATTTTATGTAATAGTATAAAAGTATAGATATATTCATATATTTCAACGCTAAAAATTCGAAAATTTTTTGATATCATTACAACATTTCAATTGATATAAGGCAGTTTTTGGGCCATGAAGATTAGTCCCATAAATAATTCTTACTTTCAAGAACTCACTTCCAGAACGATTCATCACTATATTATTAAGTTTGACGTTTACGACTAGGGAAATGCCTTCAAGGACACGGGGCTTAGACACTATTTTCTTAACTTCCCTTCACAAAGACATTCACAAATTAAATACTATATCAGTAAGCCTTGATAGATCCAATTTTAAAATCTGGCAAGCAATAAAAGTATATTATGACTGATTTTTTTAATTTTAAACAAAAAAGAATTCCAGGGTGCCTAAACAAATTATATTTTAAAGTTAAAATTCAGTGCCATGACTGAAAAGATAGTGCAATTTTCAAAAGAATCAATAAAACTTAACTTAACCCTCATCCGACCCTCGGATGAAATTTCACCCATTTTGAAGTTTAAAACGCTATGCCTAGCTCATTGTCAATGCAAAATTAATGAAATGTATGGTATTTGTATAAAATGTCCCTTTCTTTTAGAATATGATATCAATATTATGGTTGATAAAACATAACGGTAAATATTTAAAAGTCAGCAAATATATATGAGGTGAGCATAAAACTACTTTCTACTATTGCACTAACTGTAATTATTAAACTGTAATTAAACAAAATAAACGCATATAAAAGAAAATTAATACTTTTTAGTAAATTAGGCGTACAAAATACTCATGGGTGAAACTTCAGTCATTAGGGTTTTATTTGTGACTTTTTTTGAGGGTCGGATGAGGGTTAAAACAATCGATTCCATTTATCATATATAAGTTCTAAAGTTAAGAAATATTAAAAACACATTTTTTTTCAAAAACTCAATAACACGACTAGAAAAATCATGCCATTTTTAATAGAAATCACTCTTTAATTTAGTACTCTCTAAGTTTTTTCAGACCTTTCTTCGTCTTTAAAGAAATAAAAATAAAAATAAGGGTCTTGTAAGTTTGCAAAATAAAGAAATAAAGAATTAAAAAAAAGAAATAAAATTTGTGCTTGATTTTAATTATGAGCTATTTAGAGCAAGTAGGTTTTGAAAATGGCAACAGCAACAACAAAAAATCTGTAAAGAGTCAATCACAACAGCAAACTTGACGAACTGTTTCGGAAGGAGTTAAGCTTCCGTTATCAGTAGTATTAGTGATTAAGCTGTTGTTTAAGTTATCCATTGCTTAAGTTTTATATGATTTCATACTTGTTCGAATAAACTCGTCTGAAATATATAACGTTAGAGCAAAGAGATTTTTATTTTTAGTAAAGCTTCAAACTCTGCCAGGGACTTTATCTTTTTTAGTTGCCTCTTCCTTTTTACTATTCTTCTTTGGAGTCAAACGGATTTACCGAAATGCACCACTAAATTGTGAGAGTTTTTCACTTTCGCTAGAAAGCTAAATCGTTTAACTGAAAACTGGATATTGAGACAGCCAGATATTCAATTATTCATGACCTTGACCAAGATTGATCAATTGTTTATTTTAGATTTTTTAATTAATTTAACATCAACTAAAATTTCCTTATTTTGTGTTGTCTGCTTCACGTGGAAAGCCCTCTGTTTAACATAAAAACGAAGATCTGAACCAACGCAAATAAAATAAGGTTTTTTTCATAATTCTTGACTTCTATTTAGTCTTAAATAGCAAAAAACAGCTATTCAAAAAAATTCACAAAACATATGGTATATACAAATTAACTACTCCGCACATCTGGGGTCTTTGGTGTCTACACCACTTTATTTGTGGTGGTGGTGGACATGTTACACATGCCGATGAATTTTTGTTCGTGTCACTTTTACTTTAAAGACGTTTATCACTTTTTAAAATGACTTTACAGATGGAAGGGGACAGTTGCAACAACCCCAAAGTGTAGGAAGAGATTAAACATTTACCACTGTTGGCACAATACTTTCAGTTGTTTTGATTAGAAGTTATAACACTTAAGAAATTGTGTTTTTTCGAATAAAAACATTTATGTTGTACTATAAAAGAGCATAGCTCTTATTGTACTTATGATTACTTTAATAAATAAATAAATAAAAAAAACATAAATAAAATTAAAAGGTCTATTTTTGAAAAATTTCGTTTCATTTGTATTAGAAAAAATTTTTTGTGAAGAATTTAAATTATTTTACATTTTAGTTTAACCCTTAAAATGACAAAAATATTTCCTCTCAATCAGATTAAATATTCTAAATTAATAATTTGTAAACATAATGATTAATAACAAATCGGATTGCAGACTTATAATTAATACTTCAGTTAATTAATTCAGATGTCACGCAAGCCTACGTTAATAATACCACAAGAATGAAAAAAAAGAATCTGTATGATTTTTTGTTAGATGTTCACATACATATCTATGAACATAAAAAATACCAACAAGCAAACGTGCATGCAAAGCGTACATGTGAAAAAGACATGCGAACATTTATCTTCTAAAAATTTTGGGTACTTTGCTTAAATGAAATATAAGCACGCATTAATCACAGCAGCAGCAACAACAACATCGACAATATATTCAACAGCAACAACAACAACAGCGCAAATTATACGGATTAAGCATCAACAACAAAAATGAAGTTAAAACAGTAGCAACTAAACACAACAACAACAGCATAAGATCAACAATTCATTTTCAACTACTTGTTAAAGCCTTGTGTTAAATATGTTGTTGTTGTTGTTGTTGTTGTTGTTGTAGTAGTAATTTTGCATTGTTCTCGCTGCTACTGGTCTTGTGTTGTTGCTGTTGTTATTCAAATTTGTAATTTAAAACTTTTTGGCGCTCACACTTCCTCTGTTTGTTGTGCTTTTACTTAAGATAAGCAATTGTTGTTGGCATTATTGTTGTTGTTGTTGTTTTTTGTAGACTTGCTGCAATTGCGACAGTTGTTTTGTTCAATTAAGTATTCTGTTAAATATGCTTAAATTACAATCGGACACTAGTAGCAACAACAACAACAACAACAGCTCCAGTCACTTTCACGCGACAGCAACACGTCACAGTCGTCGCACATGTGTCTGTCTTGAATTACGGCGCAATTTTTTGCAAGTTTTTCTTGATTTTGTGTTAACTTAATCTACTGGGATCTGTTTGTTCTGTCTGTTTGTGATTTCTGTATCATTACACATCTTAGGACTCACTGACAGTTAATGCAAGAGAGTGAGAGAAAAAAATTAATTTAGAAATTATTATCACCAAAATGAATGGAACCAAACACACCCGTTCCCTCTTGGTTTTGGACGAAAAAATTCTCGTTTACTGGTTAAATTCCCGATTGTTGAGCCTTGTTAGTGAGTGATGATACTGTAATGCAGCACAGTAAGTGGGGTGTGACAAAATCCAATTTGTGTTGTTAATTGCAACAAAACAAAAAATGAAATTGAAAAAAAATTTTCGTACAAAATTGCATACAAATAGGTCCCTGGGGACATTGTACTGCATATAAGGGCAACGGATGGCTCACTCATCGGAGGGTTAAACTGGCTCTAATAATATGATCACCCAATGTACAACTGGAGATATTGTACTTTCATTATTTATTTTGTATGGGAGGTGGAAAAAAGGCATGGCATATATTGATTAAATATTTATATGATAATTATGTGAATTTAGTTAAAAAAATCATTAATTTCTTTTCTAATACTTTTTAGAATTCGAGATATTGCAGTTTTATTCTTAATTTTGTATGGGAGGTGAAAAAAGGACATGACTGATCTTGATGAAAATTTTATATGATAATTATGCGAATGAAGTCAATAAAAAAATAGTTAAATTTCTTCCAATACTTTCCACAACTCGAAATGCACTTGTAGTCTTTATTTTGTATGGGAGGTGGATTAAGGGCGTGGCAAATATAGATGACATTTTTAAATGGTCATTTTGCGTATCCATCAATGAAAAAATTAGTTTATTTGGTTTTTACACTTTCTTGAACTCGAGATATTACACTTTTATTGTAAATTTCGTATGGGAGGTGGGCGAAGGGCGTGTCCGATCTTGATGAAAATGGCGGTGTGGCGTTTTATATTTACGAAATAATGACACATACCAAATTTCATGCACCTAAGATGATTTCTTCTATTTTTATCCCTCATCTAATAGACCTCGTCACACTGTGCGTCGTCTGATGTTCTGGTCCAGCACTTTATCCAGTCGCCCAACTCAGTTGTTAACAAGGTTAAAAATATTGGAATTATTATAACATTAGAATGTGTTTTTATTAATTTTTTAAATAGTTGCTAAAGTGAACGTAGTAAAATTTTAGTGAGCAAAAAATTTTAGTGACCATTTATTTATCACGGGCACGCATGACAGGCTCTACTTTAAAGACATAATTTTAATAATATAAAAGTGAATTTCTCAAAAAAAAATTTTTGTGAGCATATATAGCTAGGCGCGTCAAGGTCATTTCTTCAAGGTATTTTAACTTTAAACGCGATTTTCTCAAACCAACGTTTTTCAACGTTAGCGTACATGATTTAAATTAGAGTATTTATCCGATTGTTCCAAAATTAATCTACACATGTTAATGCTCAGAATGACCTACGGATGAAAATTCGTCGTTAAATTTTTTGAGCTACTACAGATTTCTTCTGAAAAAAACAGAACCTTTTTTAAAAAACGCCGCCATTTTGTTATTTTCCGACCAAATGTTCTTTTTAAGGTCATTCCTTGGCCGCTTTGATGCTGATTAAAACCTCGTTTATCTTTTTTTTCCGGCATTTCTAAGTACAGTAATCCTGCACCCCGTGCTTTTTTAGTGTTTTTTTTTTTTTTATTGTAGCAGACAACGCACAGTATTTCAAATGGCCTAATTAGACAAAAATAAATCAGTAACTCGTGTTTGAAGGCACGGAATGACTCAAAATTTAGAATTTGGGCTATTGAGTGGTATATCTTCTTTACATCGCGATTTTCCCACTGTCTTAAAAATGACATAACTCCTGAACGAAAAGCTAAGCAAAAGCCGTAAAACACTTGTTATAAACGTTATAGTGTGTTTATAGGTTTCTTAGTACACCAAAAAATATTAAATCTATTTATAGTACACCAAAAACTATCTATTACTTATATCTTTTTTTTTGTATTTAAAGAATATTTTTTTAGTTAAATGTTTTTTTTATTTTTAAATATTTTGGAAAATCTAGCTTTTTTGTATTCATAAGATTATGTCTTTTTTCACATATTTTCTTTTATTTTTTTTTTGTGCTTCAAAACATCACGATTTCCCCACCATTATATATATGTTTTCTCTGCCTATGTAAAAAAGTGTATTTTTTAAGCTGAAAAAAATTTTTTTTAATATTTTGGAAAATCTAGCTTTGTCTTCAAATGTCTTCAAATTTTTAGATTCATAAGGTTATGATGTTTTTTTCAAAATAATACTTGAAAATAAACTTCTTGTGAGTTTACATTAGGGATGGCAATCCCGGGATCCCGATCTTTTTTAAGACCCGAATATCCCGGGATTATCCGATTCGAATCCCGGGATTATTGAAAACAATTTTTTTAATATCTAATTTTTCTAAAATCTAATTAAATCTGAAATTTTTCAAACTACCATCACATATATTCCCCTTTCAACGATAGAACTAACAAGCGCTGAGGCGGAGCGGTGCTTCTTCTCTGCAGGTCTTATATGCAATAAATTAAGGTCTAAGTTAGGGGATAAAACCATTAATGCTTTAATTTCATTAAGATCGTATTTCGATCAAAAGAAGGAATATTTTTACTAAGCTCTAAATAGAAAGAGTATTGCATTTATTTTTTACTTAAATGTATTGACTTTTTTATTTTAATATGAATGTGCTATAACATATAATTAAAGGGAGGTCTTAGGTCAAAGCGGTTAAAATTAAGGCATATTTTAGAAGATGTTTTCTAAAAAATTTTATTACATACACAAAAAATTTAATTTGCATGGTAATTTTACATCATCACGCTGAAAATTAAATGTTTTTCGAAGAAAGACTCTTGAATGCACAACTTTTACCAAAATGGAAAATTAAGAAAATTACGGAGCGTGTAAAAAAAGTGGAAAAAATTGACATTATATTTGACCATATTGTTGCGTGTAAAACCAAGACAAATTTTCCAAAGACGCACCCAAAAAAAAGCTTCGTACTATGTACAAAACAATTATTATATTCTACAAAGCTGTTTGTTCTTTTCAGCCTACGAACGACTTTGTAAATAATACAAATGACCGTTTGTACATTGTACAAAGAAATATTTGTATATTTTACAAAGCATTCGTTTCATCTACAAAGATACGAACAAATATACGAACGCTGCTGCCACCGCTTTGTATATTATCAAACAATGTTCGTTCAGTTCACAAATTTATCTGTTTACTCTGTTTGTATTTCTACAAAGATTTTATTCGTAATTTTATCCTAAATATTTTTTGGGTGCGCTCATTTTGGTAAAAGATGTGTAGAATTATAATAGGAACAGATTAAAATAAATTTACATTGGTCAATTAGTTTGTTTTCAGTAGTGTAGCCAGTTTTGAAAAAGAATGTTTAAAAAAAAATCGTGCTTAAAGTTACTCTTCTTAGTTAAATTTACTCTGACGCACCAGATTTTAAGCGCTGTAGAATCTGTATAATAAGCGGAATCGATTTATTGAAGGATAATTGAACAATAATCAATCTAAAAAAATTTGCATTTAAAACAATTGCTGTTTAAATACTGATTTAAAATAATTTTATGTAAGCAGTTACTGCTAAAGCTAGTATGCGGTAGGAACAAAAATTTTTAGGCATTTAATTCTACACGCAACATTTTGGTGTAGACTCAACACTAACACATACTTACCATAAAGTGTTTGTTGAATGTGTAAGTTGAACGTTATTATTGAATGTCAAATTTCCACGCCAATTCAATGTACGGTTATATAAAAGGCAGCGAAATTTTGACATTTTAACTCTCCAATCATGGTTGTGAACTTGGCTGCATTGAACAATTTTTTCGGTTCAACAGCGTACTAGCCAACGAAAAAAATGTCGCTACCTTTTTGCTGTCAAAAACGCGATGCATTTCTTACGGAAGATTTTTTCGCTTCTACAGCATACTAAGCTTAAACCGAAAAAATGTATTTGTGCATGTATTACAAAAACTATGTTATAAATTACTGAAGATATATGATAAGTCAAATTTGATGTTTGGTTTTTTTTTTTTTTGAATTGGTACAAATTGGTCTTCTTTGTTATATCAATTTAATACAGAGTACAAAAGAATTTATAGTACAAAAAAATAGAAGTGAATGTGTTGGACTTTTTGGCAAAACAAAAGTAATGAAATAAAAACTTCTTGAATTTTGGGACTGTCCCGGGGTCCCGGGATTGTATTTTCAGATCCCGAATATCCCGGGATCGAAAAAACTCTTAAAATTGCCATCCCTAGTTTACATCATATTTATTTTTATCTTTTTCGTGAGGTACTAAATTGTAACCTCCATGAAAATCGCATATTAAAATGGTGTATTAGCCACAAGCGTCTACATGACAAGCGTCTGTTATGCAATTTACCATAGTTACTATGAAGTATACTAATGAATTTTGTCTTTACAAAAACATTTTGAATTGTTAACTGAGTCATTGAAAGGAATAATGGTTTAATCAATTATTAGCAGTGTGTTTTCTATAGACTCCGAAATTACTGGGCCAATTAAGATGAGAGAAATTTTTTCGACCCTTAGGTGGTTTGAGAAAAAAAACATTTGCCCAACCCCCTTTTTACCGCCCACAAATCAATAAAAATTCTATTTTTCGAACGGTTTTAGTTCGTACTATGATACTAAAATTTGGTAATATGTTCGTATTGCGACTGTCGGCAACTGTATTAAAAATAGGCGTTGTCGAATTATAGGTATGCCCACTTTTAAGAGTGAAATCTAGTGTTTAGTTATCATACATTTGACGTCTACCTTTGATTTCGTTATTGTATTATTTTTCATTTTTAAGACATAGCGCAAAATGTGTTTAATTTGTATGGGAGCTGCCACGCCTACTAGCTCAAAATATCTGGAATACTTTTTTTTTAACTTTGCAATACCTCAAATACATCAAAATACATCAAAAACTACTAAAAAAATTTCACATAAACGAAACACTGTGCGACGTGGGATCAAAACAAAAATTTTTTTAATCATTTTTCTATACCATGAGATCAATACAACATATGTACAAAGTTTCATTAAGATATGTCTGGTTTTAGTACTATTAATTATAATTACTATTATTATTAATTTCAATGTGCTATGTTCCTAAATTCTAAATGCTAAATTCGAGCCAATGTTTTTGCTCACGAACAATAAACTCTTAAAGCTGCTCAACTTCAAAAAGTTTTTGCTATTGTGACAATGTCAAAACTTTGGTTGTACAAACCTATTAAAACATCTGTCACAACTCCGTGTAACTTAATTTCGTATAAATTGAATGCTACACCCTCTTTTCATGCTATTCTTCTAAAGTGACGCGACAGTATTTGCTACATCGTGCGCCCATTTTGTATCCTTTCCAAAAAAAAACCAAACTCATTTAAAGTTATTCCATATTATATATCGTGCTTCTTACTCATCAACGATTCCATTTTATCGGCATTTTAAACTAACGCATCCAAACTCTGTTTTTGTCTTTTGTTCTTTTTTAGTTCCCACGGACAGCACAGATGGCACTGCACGCACACAATTGCTGCAACGTGCACTTCGAGATGTAGCTGCAATTGCCGCCAGTTTTATGCAGGACGATGTTACGAAGGACGCAACGTCTGTTGCAGCTCCCGCCATAGCTGCACTTACTTCAGATGAAGCATCCTCATCCGTCCAGCCACAAGGTGAAGTTCTTAACATTTAAGTTTTTTTTTCAGTTTTATTTGTTTGTGTTCGTTACCGTTCGAACGGTTTGTTTTAGAAGCATCCGTTTCATAGACGTTATCTAAAATGAAAATTTTTTTCTTTCCTTCTCGTTGACTTCCACTTCTTTTGTCTTGTACCTCTGTGCATTGTTGTTGTTGGCTTTTAATTTGCTGCGCTGTGTTGCAGGCCAGTGTTTGCTGGACGGTTCTTTGGTGGCGGAGACGAGCGTGTATTGCAAGAAGAAAGTTGGTTGTCGTGCCATACAGAAGACGGGCCACTGCTGTCCCGATTACAAATGCGGTGAGTTCCAGCTGTTGGGTTGACGGTTGGGTGGCGGGTCGAGTTTGAGCAATCCTCTGGATTGTTGGTTGTGCGTCGTGGAGAAAAAATATGCAAATTTTTGTGTTATTTCCTTGTTTTTTTACGCTTTATATTCTAATTTTTGTTTTTCCTCCAGATTGCGAGAAGGATGGCAAAACTTATTTGAATGGTGATAAGTTAGTGGATCCGGAGACGCCCTGCACTGTTTGCTATTGCCAAGGTGAGTGTTTCTATTACTTGCACTTTGTGGTGCGAGTTTTAAATGGATATTTTTTTTGTTTTGTTTCAATTCTTTTCCTCCTGTTGTTTGACTTCTGTTATTCCAATTTAAAGATTAAAACAACTTATGGCAAATAGCCAGTTAGAACTAAATAAGACATCAACCTATTGTGTAATGATGGCGTTTATGATGATTAGATGATGATGATTTTGCTGGAAGCTTATTTGTAAAATCAGGCCTTAAGGACATTAGAAAAATTTTAAATTCATGTTTGGTATCTTATATGGCCGATAAGATCTAATTAGTCTGGCTTAAGGGTGAATTTTAGATGTTTCTTATTTTCCCTGTATTCTAATTGAAGTCTAGTGACGGACACAAAACTGATTTGAGGTGAGGTTGAGTGCGTTACTCGTTCTAAAAAATGAGGTGGTACATTGTTCCACTTCAAATGAGGTATGAGTGGACTGAGATGAGGTTATGTTGTTTAAAAAAAGTTGTTGTGAAGTGTTAAAACTGCTTTGAGGGGAGGAACCTAGAAATGGAATAACACTTTGTTGAAATAGTTCAAAAAGCTATTTTCAACAATTCAAATCATGCAATAAGCCCAAATTTTTTAATATACTAAAAAGTCTATATTCAAATCGTGGCTCAACAAGGAGCAACACCAGTTAAAAAGAAGAAGAAATCGGTATTATTTTCAAATTGCATTGTTTTATTAAACAATTAATTTGGTTTTTATATCACGCACATTTTTTTTTTAATTTAAAAAGTGAAATTTTAATGCCTTGCATGATAACAACACAAAACTTTTAAATCTAAACTTTGAGATGTGTGAAAATTTGAAGCGGTTCAAAATACTTTTTGAGGTGGTGGTCACCGGCGTCGCCAAGGAGGGGAAAGGAGGGGTAGCTGCCCCCATAGAGGTGAAAAAATAAGACAAATTCAAAGCAACCAAAGTTCTTAGTTCACTCACTTGACTTGCTTGGCCGATAATTCCCGAACGTCGAAACTCGAGTGAATTCACTGATTCCATTTCAAGCAAAATGCGTTTTTGGGTTCACATTCCTCAATATGGATGTTCCATTGCTGCCCATCGTGAATATACCTATAACATTAAAAATAAAAAATATAAAAAATAGCAAATACTAACTCGCTGCAGCAACAATGGACAACCAACAAGTGCCCACCAATTTTAAATTTTTTGTTCTGCAGTAAATTTAAAAAGAAAAAACCTGAAGGAGCAAGAAGTGACAGCGAAAAGGACAACAAAATAGAGGCATGTTCCTAGCTCGATCACCAGAACGGGAGATAATCAACCTCAGGCAGCAGCTGAAGAACCTAATATTGGCGCATTTTCTTGTGATGATTCTTTGAGTTACCTTCCAAGACCAATCTCATCCGAAAATCTGGACTCGGATCCCGATTCTTCGACACATTACACGCATTTAACAATTGCTTAAGAGCCACCGTGACAATCCTGAAAAAGTCACAGCTGAAATTGTAATCGATGCTACTATTTCTGCGGAGAAAGTCGGACTGAGGAAGACATCACATCAATATCGCGTATTGTTGAAAAACAACGTCATCGAAGAAATCACCAATCTGAAAGCTCTTCCGAATGCTGGAAGAGGCCATTATTAATACCACACTTGGACTCCATTATTACATCTTTTGAAGTATGTTTTACTGAAGAAAACACTCAATCATTCGCATTATCTAAATTATACTCTGAGCAAATGCAAACGATACTTACTTACTTACTTAGTTGGCGCTACAACCGTATGTCGGTCTTGGCCTCATCTAAGAATTTGCGCCAGCCATTTCTGTCTTTCGCTTGCTGGCGCCAGTTGGAAATTCCAAGCTTCGTCAGGTTTTCCTCTACTTGGTCTTTCCAACGAATATGCGGTCGTCCTCTTCTGCGTTGACCGCCGCTGGGTACTGAATCGAATGTTTTCTTTAGGGGAGCATCATCTTTCATGCGCTGAACATGACCAAGCCAGCGAAGCCGCTCGATTTTAATGCGCTTGACTATGTCGATGTCAGCGTACAGCTCATACAGTTCATCATTCCACCGTATTCGGTACTCGCCATTGACGCAGATTGGTCCGTAGATCTTACGAAGAATCTTTCTCTCGAATGCTCCTAAAGTCCTTTCATCTGAGCTGCTCAGCGTCCAAGTTTGTGATGCATAAAGTAGGACGGGCATGATGAGTGATTTATAGAGCGTGATTTTCGTTCGTCGAGAGAGGGCTCTGCTTCTCAACTGCCTACTGAGCTCAAAGTAACACCTGTTGGCAAGAGTTATTCTTCGTTTGATCTCAATGCTGATGTCGTTGGTTGAGTTTAAGCTTGATCCCCGATAGACGAAGTCCTTCACAACCTCGAAGGAGGTATTGTCAACGGTAAAGTGGGTTCCAAGACGCTGGGACTGTTTGTTTGTTGACACCAAGTATTTCGTCTTATCTGCATTCACTGCCAGACCCATTCGACTTGAATCTCTTTCTAATCCGGAAAATGCTGCACTGACTTCGCGCGTATTATGGCCAATGATATTGATGTCATCAGCATACACAAGAAGCAGAACACTCTTGTAGAATATTGTGCCACTACGTCTCAGAGCAGCAGCTCGGATGATCTTTTCCATCATTAGGTTGAAAAAGTCGCACGATAAGGAATCACCTTGTCTGAAACCTCGTTTGGTAACAAATTGGGAGAGGTCCTTCCCGATTTTAACTGAGCTGGTGTTGCTCAGTGTCATCCTGCAAAGTCGTATAAGTTTTGCAGGAATACTAAATTCAGACATGGTGGAGTACAGGTGCTTTCTTATTGGGCTGTCGAAGGCGGCTATGTAGTCGACAAAAAGATGGTGGGTGTTGACTTGTTTCTCTTGAGTCTTCTCCAAGATTTGTCATAGCGTGAAAATCTGGTCGATGGTGGACTTTCCAGGTCTGAAGCCACACTGATAAGGTCCGATCAGATCGTTTACAATGGGCTTTAATCTTTCACATAAAACGCTCGACAGGACCTTATATGCGATATTAAGAAGGCTTATCAGACGGTAATTGGCACAGATAGTGGGATCGCCTTTCTTGTGGATTGGGCGGAGCACACTGAGATTCCAATCGTTCGGAATGCATTCTTCCGACCATATTCTGCATAGAAGCTCGTGAATGCATTTAAGTAGAGCTTCGCCTCCGTTCTTAAACAGCTAAGCAGGTACGCCATCAGCTCCCGCGGCTTTGTTATTTTTAAGCCGAGCTATAGCTGTCAGAACTTCATCATAGTCGGGCAGCGGAACCTTGACGCTGTCATCCGAAATTGGGGTTTCCGGAACATCAGCTCTATTGGCGGGATTGTTGTCAGCGTCCCCATTTAGAAGCTTAGAGAAGTGTTCCCTCCATAACGTCAGTGTACTCTGGACATCTGTCACTAGATTCCCATTTTCATCCTTGCAGGAAGAGGCCCCGGTTTTAGAACCATCGGCAAGGCGTCTTATTTTTTCGAAAAATTTTTGGGCCTCATTCCTGTCACCATACATCTTAATCTTCTCCTGCTCGCGCTTTTCTGCCTGCAGGCATTACTGCCTGTAATGCAAACAATGTCAGTAGGAAATCTCGCAGAAATTTGCAAAATTTCGCCAAACTTTATGATTTACCAAGCATTAAAAATGAACTCAGACTTTGGCAGCAATTGTGGCATGAAAAATTTTGATTGCTCTACCGTGCACAACGTGTACAGCAGAACGATCGGGGGGGAAATCGCTTCAATGGTCTGGCCATGATGAGTGTGCACAAAAAACTTACATATGAAAACTTACAAGATAACTTTTTTACAAGTTTTAGTTTTTGTACAGTCAAGAGCTCGTGGAGCTTTACACATTGGACTTCTTACTGTTCTTATGACAATCGCCGTAAGTAGAGGTAGTAAGACTCGCACTACAAATAAGTGTAAAGTGATTTTGGCTCTACCTATAATTCATACTTTTCCCATCCTCCATAGATCAACTTTTCTCCCCCCCCCTGGCTCATCGGCTGACGACGCCCTTGGTGATGGTACAATTAATGTTGATGTATGAGACATTTGATGGACCTCATGTATGAGTTTCCCAATACTGTTAAGCCTGTATGAAACTTAATTTTTTGTTCAATTTCAAAATCTGAAAACAAGTGGCGTGTGAACTAGATAGATATACATTAAATAAAAAGGATGAAAACATACATTGTGCCAATTTTTCACGTCTCCGCAATGTTATTATCTTATCTCTCTATTCCTATTGGCTGTGGAAGAAAGAGCTCAAGCTTGTTTTTAACACTTAATATTTATTCGAAACCTAACGAGTGACGAATTGAAAGAAACGTCAAAAACAATGCATTAAAATTGGTGTCTGTCGTACATTTTTTTCTACTATATTGTATGCACTAATTCATTGCAATTCTTGCATTTAAACTTTAGCACTATTTCAATTGCTCTATTTTCATTGTCAATGAATAAAAATTGGACAAAACAATGAAGTATTATACGAGCTTTAAAGCCATGGCTTTGCTTTGATCGAACTTACAACTTATTTGGTAGTTTCGGTTTGTCAGGGTGTGTTCACGATTTTTAAACGCATTTGTAATAATTTAGTAAATGTATCTAGAGTTGAAATCTGTATTTCTTGCCTAAATTACTAAAAGAAATTCAAAGCAAACACAAAAAGTTTAACAAGAAGGTTATTTAATTTAAGTCTTTAGGAAAACAATCACTAATATAATGACTAGAGATGGTAAAATTATGTAAATTCATAATTTTAATCGTTTTTGCATCTTTAATATGTTTGTGCTTACTTAAGCATAAGCATAAAAATATTAAAAACAAAAAATATATGTTTTAACATTTTTTCTAATCGACGCAATATATGTTAGAGCACAACTTTTCTATTATTGAAATTGGCTGATGCTAAACACATGATTACTCCTGTATCTCTGTATGGCAACGCTGTCTGCACAATGTAGATTGTGCTGTATTATTTTTTTTTGTGTTTGGCGGTACATTATATTTTTCCTTATGTTAAGGAAAGAGACAGCAGATCTGAATACGGAATAAATGGAGAATGAAGAGAGTACGATTAAAGAAAAAGCAAGAAGAACTCTCGTCGTTGGTGTGCAGAACTGCAAAATATAAAAACTGAAAAACTTAAACAATTTAATTTTTCAGTTGTTTTTCTATCATATATGACATTCTATTATACTTATATAAGTATTGTCTCTTAAATGTATAAGTAGTTATTGATTTTACATAGTAGCAGCGATGGAATTTTTCAAGGGCTTTATCGTCTTTTCAAGTACAATCGCATTTTACATAAAAGCAGTTTCTATTACAGTACAATTTTAAAACATTTGAGTAGCCTAGATACAAACCTATTGAAATCCTCTATGTATTTAACGTAGACCCCCGCTGCGATGGCTTAATTCTACGGTGCTCCAAAGCTTGGGACAAATATGAAGCGTCGGCCAACGCCGCTTCGGAATTCAAAAGATCCACCAGAAAAGTTCCCCTAATTCCACAGCACAGACCAACCTTTTACCATCAATTGACTATACATGACCGTGACACATTCGGCCACTAAAATTGTACTTGACTTGGTTATAAAATAACAATAGGTCATTATCAGTATACATACCAATATTTTAACCCATTTTTTTGGCACGCAACTTTGCTCACACGATCAAAGAGGGTAACTTTGTCATGAAAACTAGGAAGCGATACCTACATAAAGACTATGGTACTGGTGCTATTTCATAAGATTCCCCGATCATTTGTGGACACAACTCAGACTGTTTAGGTTTCCCCGTCGCCTGTTCTCGAATTCCAAAGGTAGCAGTATATTTATCTGGTAGTTGCTTACCTTCCTAACATTTACTGTTTGAAATAACGAGAGTTTAATCTACCATCATTCTCTTAGTAATTTAAGGGAGTTACCAACCCGAGTTCAACTTAAGCGTAACTCACACCGACCTTCCTGGTCTAACCACTGCTAGAGCGAATGAACACCGAAGGACCTTTCCCACGATAGTCAATACCCGGGCTCAAGGTTCCACCAGACAAGGCTTTTCAACATCCCGTCTACAGACCAAAAGTTCTTAGAACAATTATATTTGACTGTGACACTTTCAGCCACTAAAATTGTACATGACTAGGTTAAAATGAACTCATTTTGAGATCAATTCATGGGCCGTGCCCCATAAATTGTCCACCTAATAAAAAACCATCACCCTTTACATTGGCCTTGGACAGGCAAATACCCCTAAGGGCATTTGGCGGGCTTAAACCCATTGACAAAAGTGTTTAAACAGATTTTGGTAAAATTTGGTTAGGTTGAGACGGCAGCTGCTGTATGTGCGAGAAAAAAAAACACAACAAACGCCATTGTGAGGCCGCTGCACACTTGGCCTTCAATCCAAATAGAACCACATTGAGCTTTTGATGAAGCCTATTAGAAGTCTCACGCTTGTCCTTGACGAATCGTCAAGCTCAGGAAAGAAGAACGACCCCAGACATTCCAAAATTCTTTGGAATAATATGAAAAAGTTCTGTCTTGGTGATATACAAGCTTCTCAATACGAGTCAGATCCTAATTTTCTCAATGACTTCTTTCTCCCAAACGTTATATCTCCACAAATAAGTGCTCTTGACTTTCCTAACCCAATTGAGCAAACTTTTAAATTTTCTATGGTTACAGAAAATGATGTTGCAAAGTATGTGATGAAAGTCAAATCTAACGCGGTGGGTGAAGACGGAATATATTAAATTTGTTAAAATTATTCTTATTCATGTTATTAGTCCTCTAACTCATATCATAAACCACTGCTTTACTACTTTAACCTTTCCAAATTAATGGAAAATAGCTACAGTTAAGCCTGTTGCCAAAAATAGCACGCCTTGTGAACCGAAGAACTTTCGGCCCATCAGTATTTTGTCTACGTTGTCTAAAGTTTGTGAAGCAATTATAGCTGACCATATATCGACATGTGGCGGCCATAGCCTAGTGAGTAGATTGCGTGGCCTCTAAGCTAAAGAACCGCGCTAGACCGGGTTCAATTCCAGCTCAGACAGAATGTTTTTTCAATTGAATTAATTTTTCTGTTCGGTCGTTACCTCTCTGCAGACAATGGCAAACCTCAGAGAGTAAAAACTGCCATGAAAAGCTTCTTGAGAACATAAGCCGTTTGGAGTCGGCATTTAACTCGTAGGTCCCGTTCTCGATCATTTGTGTTCAAACATTTAATAACACGCACAACACAATTGATCAATAGCAATAGGAGCTCGGTCAAAGTCCTTTCTAGGGCTGAAATGGCCAATTTATTTTATATATATTTTATTTTAGATATCGACATATATCTCATCAACTAATTGTATGTATGGCTTCCGTCCTAGTGCTAGAGAATAGAAGATCCTCAAAAGACGATGGGAAATTAACATTACTCTGCCTACCTGATTTTTCAAAAACTTTTGACACAGTAAACCATGAATTTTTATGTCTTGAAAGCTCGGTAAGCTTATTGACTAACCATTTAACGGGCAGAATGCAAAGAGTAGAGGCTGAAAATTTGCTGCTCGCAGTATAAGTATATCTATAGTGGAGTGTCCCAGGGATCGATTTTTGGACCTGTTTTGCTTACTGTTTTTATAAATGATATCTTCCGATGTTGCAAGCTCTCATCAATGTATGCTTATACTGATGATGTTCAACTCTATTTAGGAGGTAGAATGAATTTTAAGGAAGACTAAATATTAAGCCTAAATGAAGATTTGAGTTCCATTAACCAATGGTCTCTTAAAAACGGATTACAGTTGAATGCTCTAAAATTCTGCGTGCTACCTATATCGAAAGATAAAATTAATGTAATCAGTCTTGGTTTTAAAATAAACTGCTCCATAATGTGTACTGACCACATCAACAATGTTGTCCGAAAAATTTATTTTGTCTTACGTAATCTAAGAGTGTCAGCTGAGAATACACCAATTGATACAAGATGAAAAGTCATAATTCAACTCATTCTGCCGGTGATCACGTACTCTGAAAATGGACTATGACAATTAGCTCAATATAGAATCTGTATACTTCGTTGTAGCATTATTAGCTACCTCAACCCTCGTAACTACATATTTTTAAAAAAGCTAAATAGACTCAAAACCCCTTTTTACCTCTATGGGAAATTATAATTTGGTCAGTCGCTGAGAAGTTCAATGCTCATCCTGCCTAGTTTTAATTACCAAAACTCAACAAGACTATTTTTCATTAATGCCATAATGCCATGCTAGGGCACTCACTACCAACTCATCTTAAAACTATAGTTGGTAAACTTAAATTCAAGTATGCCATTCTTAAAAAATTTTTTCGATTTTTTTTTTTTATAAATGTATTCTAAAGTCCTTTAAAAATAATGCCTTAAAAGGATTTTTTAAAATTTGAATTATTTTTGGAGTTACAGAGCTATATATGTATATATTAGGGCGGGTCAAATTCTGGCTCAGCGAAATTCGTAAAATACATGTAATTTCAAGACTTTTTCTCCACTACAGCATATACAAATTCTGAAAAAAAGCTGTGCGGACTTTCGTAAATAGATTCATACACATACATTCATACATTCATATTTTATAATTGAGAACAAAATCTATTTACGAAAGTCCGCACAGCTTTTTTTCAGAATTTGTATATGCTGTAGTGGAGAAAAAGTCTTGAAATTACATGTATTTTACGAATTTCGCTGAGCCAGACCTCCAAAAATTCGTCCATACAAATTGACCCGCCCTAGTATATATACACTCGCACTGAAGTGCAGTAATAAAACTTCAAATGCGTTTTTCTCGAAAATACATTTTTCAAATTGGGGTGTCGTTTTTCTCGAGAACCAGAAGTCGGATGATGATGCGGTGGGCGGCGTTTTTTAGGTAATCACGTAAGGCAGGTCCTGAACTGGAATAATTGGGCTAATTTTACTACCGGGGTAGGGGTGGGCCAAAAACCCCCAAAAAAAGGTAACTTTTGAACTTTTTTTTTAAATCGCGCCATTTTGTTAATTGTTTATATTTTGGAAATATCCTAGTTCAGGCACTGACTGGCGTGATTATCAACAAAATGCTGCGTAGAATTTCGATATGACATCTGGTTATCAAGAAAAACGATACCCCGTTTGCCTTCTAATTTTTACGTACCCATTTTCATCGCTCTGGGAAGGAGGGTTAAAAAACATCGAAAAACATTAGAAAATTACGTCTACTTATACGAACAAAAAACCCAAAGTTGATAAATTGAAAAACGACTGAGCTACAGCAATTTTAAAAACAGCATTTTTGTGGGCTTGAACCGCAGGTCATACCTTAAATATTTTTCGCCACAAAATACTTCACAATATTCAGTTCTCTAATCTTCTCTTTACTATTTCTTCTAATTATCTATCCTGCCTCTCTATCATTATTTATATGTATTCATATCTATATAAGTCTCTAATGTTTTTACTGCTTATTTTATATTGCCAATTTCTATTTTTTGTAAAAGAATATACTTGAAAAGAACTTGGTTCTCATTGTACTATGAAATAAATTGAATTATATTAAATAAATAAATAAATATTTGTGCCTTCTTCTAACGATCGCAGGGCATTAACACAAAAGGTGGAAAATAGTTCATTCCTCCTCCTCATCCCTGCAGCTCTACAGAAGTCATTTGCGATGACTTCCAGTGTGCTGGAATGTCTGCCTGTTAAGCAGTGCCCTGTTGTAACGGCCATAAGCTTGGCTACGTCCAGTTTTTCCAGCGAGAGAAGAGCTCCCGATTGCTTTAAGTGTAGAGTCCACCAGATAAGCCTTGCTGCTGTACAAGTAGAGTGTTAAGCGCATCTTAAGTTGGCCATAGATATGGTGTACTCTTTGAATAGAGAGAGTGTATATTTCTCGTTTTGAAACCTCTGATAGTCATGTTGCAACTTCACTAATTGCCATCACTCCGGCTTGGAAAACACCACAGTGATAAGACATCCTACGAGCCAGGAATACCCCCAATTCTTTTGAGTAGACTCTAATCCCGACCCTGTCATTAAACTTTGATCTATCTGTATAGACCTGGTTTCCACGATGCACGGTCCAATATGTTCTTAGATAAGCGTGCCGGTGTTTCTATCACAGGAAAGCAGTGATTTTAAGCAATAAGTCCTCTTTGGAATGGAATGAGTATGGATGCCTGACCTATTCCCAGGTTTTTCCATACTGCAGTTTCCCTCAGTCTGAACAAGCTGTGGCTTGCTTTATAATCAAGTCGAGCGGTATGAGATGAAGTATGGTCTCTAAAGCAGCAGTCGGTGTTGTTCTCAGAGCACCGCTGATACATATCGATGCCATTCTTTGGTATTTTGGGCGCTAGTTCAAATATGTGAACTTTTCCAAAGATGGCCACCATATTGCTACTCCATATAAAAGTATAGGTCTAATGACCCCTGTATATAGCCATTGAAAGATACGAGGGGAATGGGAAACCACATCTTGTCCCTATTGCTTTTTACAAGTGTACAGCGCAACTATTGCTTTCTTAGTACGCTCAGAAATATTAAGTTTCCAGTTCAGCTTCTTATCAGGAATGAGTCCTAGACAATTTGCATTCGAAAAGGGGCAGAGCAGACCCATTTAGCAGGATTGGGTTAGGGACGGAATTTTATGTTTTTTAAAGAATAGGACCAGCTCTTTTTTGGAGTTACTCCCAGACTACAGGGTTTGACCTATCGTTCAAGTTTGTAAAGAGCGACAAATGTTTAAGAAAAACTATCCAGCAAGAACTTTGCTTACAGGCAATGAATAAAAATTGCAGAAAACTCGTGCAATCGATTATTTTTTGGGTTACAGAAAGTATTACTTTAGCATTGGTCATGTTATTGGCAGTAATTTAAAAAATTCTATGGATAACATAATGCAGTTAATGCATTTTTGGTCTTTCTGATTTAATGTATGGTACTGTTGAATAAAAATTTGGGATAGTGAATTGCAAAAGTTTTTAATTATTTTATTGAGTGACGTCCGAAAAATCTAAAGGACGAAAGAACAATTTGCAGCTTATTTAAAAATTAACTTAAGGTTTCATGTTCGAAAATTTTTCGTTCATTGAAAAAGTTGTCTTCTAATCTTAATATTATAGCAAGAAGAGAAACAAAATATAAGTTCTGTATCAAAAATAAATAAAATATTGCATTTACGTGATCTTTGCGATATACATGTATCCAAATGTGAAATATCATTGTGAATTAATTGGAAATTATGTTTCGCTGATAGAAATGTGAATGCCGCATTGTCATGGTACAAGAAATTATTTTATTGGGTATGCGGTCTTTTATTCCCAAAAGGATGAGAAGCATTTAACCAAGAGATCACTAATAGTGTAATGAGACTTGCAGGATTGCAGTCATCTCTAAAGAGGAAGCATTTCAGAATTGGTTCTCCCACAAGTATATTGATAACAAGAAACTTTGCATACAGGGCAAACAGGGCGGTAGAATGCCTCAATCCATTAACAGGTGTGCTAGCAAGAATCCTTCGCAGCCTAGATTTTGGTTAAAATGGAAAAAACGCTGTTATTATCACTTTGAAGCTGAAATAAATCAATTTTTCTCCCCAAAAGCATTTTTTACTATTAGTTTTTGAGACAACACAATTTCGATTAACGGATTCTGGTAGGAAAGATATTAAAAACTTAAGTATTAGCATTGTAAAAGAATACGTCTGAGAAATTTTTTATATGGGTTTTAAGTTTACTCTAAACTTAGTTATGTATTAACACAAAAAGTTAAAAACCACTAAACCTAAGCCTTTTACATAGTGTTAACAGACCAAAATTTAAATTTTATGAGAAATATTTTGTAGAATATTTTAACACACAAGCTTCAATACAACCTTCAATAACCTTTTTGTATAGGACTTTCTTAGCCATTTTTTTTAAACGATTTAAAAACTACCCTAAACTCTTAAAGAGGTGGTTTTTCTAGGAATCGTAACTAAAGAGCCGTGTATTTTGAGTACTTTTAATCATTTTACCACTGTATTTTCACCAATTGCACATATTAATAACTTTCCTAATGTTCCTGAAATTGTAAATATCGGAAATATAGAGTTTTCAGTAAATGAAATATTATATGCTCTTCAAAGCATTGATTGCGCTAAGGGCGGTGGATATGAATTGCTTCATCCAATATTCCTTAAATCTTGCGCAAGTTCTCTTTTCACTGCAATAACTTTAATTTTTAACAAGTCCCTCTCGAGCAGAATATTTTAAGATGAGTGGAAACAAGCTTATATTTCTCCGATTTTCAAATCCGGGCAAAAGTTTCTTATTGAAAACTACAGACCAATCATTAAACTCTCTGTAATACCAAAGCTTTTAGATAAATTAACTGCCGATAAATTATTTTGCCAAGTGCGAAACGTTATCTCTACTGAGCAGCATGGATTTTTCGCTGGCAGTTCCACTAGCACTAACCTATCTATTTTCTCAAACTTTGGCAAAAATGCCATAGAGAGGGGCCTTCAAGTTGATGTGTTATACAGAGATTTTGTCAAATCTTTTGATAGCCTGAGCCATAAGTCATTATTTTCTGAATTAGGAAAGCTAGGATTTCACTCCAATTTTTTACAATGGATGAACTCTTACCTTATTAATAGAAAATGATTCGTAAAAATAGAAAATTGTTACTCCAGTATGGTGCATGCTGCTTCTGGTGTTCCCCAAGGAAGCCACTTAGGGCCACTTTTGTTTATTTTATATATTAACGACACACCCAAAAGCTTTAAATTCTGTAAAACTTTGCTGTATGCTGACAACTTGAAAATGTTTTCCATTAGTAAGTATACTTCCGATTATTTGCAATTTCAATCAGATATAAATGCTCTTCTGGAATAGTGTGAGGTCAATGGCTTAAAGTTAAGCTTCTCCAAATATTTTATTTTCACTTACTGCCGCAAAAATGATTGCATAACGCATGAATATTCATTCATTCAGTGCCAACAATTTTTTTCAAAGGACAGCATTCGTTAAAGATCTTGGCATTTATTTTGCTCCCAATCGCTCTTTTAAAACTCGCAGAGACTATGTCATTTCGAGGGCTAACTCACAACTAGGTTTTGTCAAAAGAAGCTCCAAGGAGTTCTCTGACCACCACCATAAAATCTATTTCTACACACCATAAAATCTATTTTTGCGAGCTTGCTCAGATCTACTCTGGAATATTGCAGCATTGTTTGGAGTCCTACATATGCGGTAGATGTTAACAGAGTCGAAAAAATTCAGAAAAGATTTCTCGCTTCGCTCTGTGAAATTTGTACTCTTATCAGGATATGCCTTCATATAATGTTCGCTGCAAACTACTTGGAATCCAATCTTTGGACCTAAGAAAAAAGTTTTTCAATTTTACTTGTCAAAGACGTTTTAGATGGCAAAATACATTGTCCACAATTGTTGGAACTTATCCCTTTGTATGCACCAATGAGAGGTCTTCGGGAAAGAACGTTATTTTATATTTTTCCCCATAGAACAAATTTTAGCCAGAATGAGGTTATATCTTAATGTTTAACACTGTGTAATTCTGTTAGCAGTCATTTGGATTTTTGTATGATTAGAGAAATATTTAAGAAGTTGTTAGTCGATGTGTTATCTATAGTTTAAGATTTTAGTTAAAGTTGATATCTGTGAGGGCGATTGCCCAGTAGATGAAATAAATAAAAAATAAATAAATATTAATGTGCGCTCATTTCTATAAATTTTTATTATGAAGTATATAATTTTTTTTATAATAAGCCTTTTATATAATATTCATAGACACAAATATTGATTTTTTTTTTATACAAGAAATTTTACAAAATGGCTCCACAGTTCAGCTTTTAAAAAGTGTGTAGCATTCAAAAGTCTCATAAAAAGTTAGTTCAAGCCTCTTGTGATGCAAATACTGCATAAACATTTTATTATATCAACAAAAATTGCGGTATTTTATTCGCTCTGGCAATAAATTATTTGTTAAACATATTTTTGTTTCAAAATATTAACACATCTTTTCGCCTCCATTTTATGTATTCATTCTTGTGTGAATATTTTATAAATTTTTTTAAACACTTGCGTAGAAAACCCTTTTAACAAGTTTCCTTGTTTTGTCAGGTATTTTACTTGCCAAACCTAAACGCAAAGATTGATAAGTGTTTTTGATAGATCCTATGCAACATGCTTATAAAATGCTTCTTCTCAATTAAATTTATTTTATTACTCCCCTGTGAGTATCTATTACTTTTGACAAGGAATGAGTCAAAAATGAAGCAAGGCAAAAGGAAAGCAACACAGTAAATCCACAGAGTAAATCTGAAAGATTTAACTTAATTTTAGATGGAAAGGGAGATTAATGAGAAGAAGTCTTTAGTATTTGAGACTACGATTGTTGCTTGATGTAAATAAGTTTATTTTCTGGTTTATATTTGAAAATATGTTATTTTAATTTGGTAATGGTCATTATGGGTACATATGTTTATCAAGTGAGTTCTTTTGTCACAAATCGGGTTTTGAATTATCCGACATTTTTAGGTATCCGATTGTTCATTTTTTAAAATATCAGAAAAATTGAAGATCCGAATAGTGAAAAATATCCGGTTAATCGGATAACAGCTTTTTTATAAACCTATAGAACCCTTTTTAAAAAGCAAGTTTTTAATTTTGGAATGTAACGAGTAAACATTTATTAAAAATAAACAGATAACGTGTGAAATATTTTATATATTTAAAATTTATTCAAATTAAAATATATTTTAGTGCATAGTCATTGTTGCCAAATTTTTAATTTTTTTTAAATTCATTCTCCAATTAAAAGTAAAAAGCACAATTTTTTTATCGCTAACAGTTTTTTAAAGGTATATTTGAAACAAGCAAATGTCTCTTTCTGCTTGTAATAAAAAGGAAATTATTCCATCTTTATGTAAATAAAACTGAACGAAGGCTGAAGGTCGTGAAAGAAACGAGCAACAATATTTTTTGATATGGAAAACTGTATTGCTTACCGTGTCTCGCACAACGTTCAGCCTTCGTTTTGTTATACATAAAGATGCAGTTAATCTCTTTGAACAACCGTTAATTAATTTCAAATTTTTAAAAATTATTATATAAGAAATTATTTTTCATTGTAACATCTAAAACTTTAGGAAAAAACAACTCTTTCTAAAAATGTCTTAAAAGACTTACGTTAAATAAATAAGGATATCACAACTTTCTTTCAGTCTAGACATTTCCAAAAATCAAAATTTTGACTTTACCTACAAAAACATGCGAAGCTCAAAAATCCGACGACTTACTGCATCTTTATGTAAAGGGTGTTTTTTATAGAGAAGTACAGGTTTAAATCATAATAAAACATAGTAATATATTTTTAGTATCAATGAAACGAGCTTTATTGGATAGAAAATTTTATGACATTAATGTACAAATATGATTTTGGCCATGTGGCCGCCACGGCTGGCGCGTACAAGGCGCAATCTGGAACATCAATTTTCACAACCTTTTTGCAGCATTTGCGGCCGTAACTCGCCGATAACTCTTCGAATGTTGATTTCCAGGTGTTTAATTGCGTGTGGTTTACGACGTAGACAAGTGAGTTTACATAACCCCAAGGAAAATAATCCAATGAGGTTAAATCACACGATCTTGGGGGCCAATTAATTGGGCCATTTCGTGAAATTATTTTTTCGTAAAAAGTTTCCTTGAGTATCTTTTCGTAAAATCTTCCATAAAGTGGAAGGACACAACCCCAGTTGCTGAGAACGGCGACGAATTGATTAGTTAGGATCATCTTCAATGCTTTCCTGTACAGCGGCTACAGATTCTTCAGTGCGCACTGTTCGGCGTCTCACGGGCTGCAGATTATCAGTAACAGTAAATGTGGTTCGAAAACCATCTATTGTTCTTCGAATTAGCAGCTCTGAAGGACGATTATGTACGCCATAAAATGAACGAAGTGAACGATAAGTTTGACGAACAGAACCATTATTTTGATTAAAAATTTCTACAATTTACACGTGTTGCTATGGTGTAAGTCGATCTATACTAAAATGTCAAAGTAAACTTAACAAAAAACAACTATCAGCTGTTAAATAGGTGGTCAAATAAAGGAGTGATGCCAACTCAAAGTTGTATCACTCTATAAAAAACACCCTTTATAAAGAAACGAATGCTTAACGTTGTGCGAGACACGGTGAGCAATACATTTTTCCATGTCAAAAAATATTGTTGCTCGTTTCTTTCAGAACGTTCAGCTTAATTCTTAAATTAAAATTTTGTGAACTTTAAGAGTAAATAGCAAAAGAAGGTACGCCTTAAATTTTTTTTCAATTTTTATGTGTTGAAAATTGGTACACTCAGAAAAAAGCATACTCAAATAAAAGAAAATTTTACCTAATTTTTTTTAATTTTAAGTGAAAATTTTGCTTTGAATGTGCATAATAATTAAATTTATAAACACAGTATTTATCAAAGAAACATTTACGTTTAAGAAAAAAAGTAAAATTTTCTCTAATAATAAGTACATTTTCTTTAATTTTAGTTTACTTTTTTCTCAGTGTGTAAACAATAAATTAAGTAAAACAAAGAAATTTTTACTGTTAAATTAAAAATCTCCATTTAAAAAAAAAATGCAAGTACTATTGTTTCAAAGATGCATTCCTTAAATCTAAAGAATTTTCAGGTTTTTAAAACAAAAACTTGTATTTTTTGATTTTAAAGTCGAACTTTTTTCTTAGTGTATATCGAAAAAGTTTAGTAAAAAGTTAGCCACGCACATTTGCGCAATTTTCCAAAAATAAATATTTAGGTATGTAATAGTTGTTTTTTGTCACTTTTACATAGAAAAATCTTCTTATATATAGATAGATAGATCGTTAATTGAGGAGGAAGCTAGTCACCTAGTAACTGCGGTCTCAAGGGCCTATTGTAACAAACCTCTATAAGTTATAGTTCATCCTTTATCGTTGTCGACACAAGATGTGCTCTGCTGTTTCTTCATCTTCGTTACATAATCTACACAGATCTTTCTGGACTATGCCCATAGTTGATAAGTGCTTATTTACCTTGCAATGTCCAGTTAAGAAACCTGTGACAAGTCTGATAGATTTTCCACTTAAAGCAAGGAATTGTGTCGTTCTTTGGAGCGAAGTGTTTGGCCAGTAATGTAGTGCCTCTTTGTTAAGTCATATATTTATGTAATGGTGCATAATGCCCGTTCTAGCCCGCAGAATGGTTCTGGACCGATGAAGGAACTTGCAGCTTCTTTCCTGGCTAGTTCTTCCGCAATTTCGTTTCCTAAATAGCCGCTATGGCCTTGTACTCAAATGAGGTGGACTCTGTTATGGGTAGACACTTTGATAAGCAGCTGTAAGCAGTCTCATATGAGTTTGGACGTGATTTTATATGCGCTAAGTGCAAGTAAAGCAGTTTTACTCTCAGAGTGAATGTAAATTTTTTGTTCCTAGTGGGACTGTTTATATGGACTTCAGCTTGGAAGACTGAGTTACCTGTGCCCATGCTGGCATATATAGATGCTCCCTGCCTTGAGCCAAAAACACCAGCTCCCACGACTTCATTTGTCTTTGAGAAGTCAGTATACCAGGTTTTATAGTCACCAGGGAACCGTGGTCTTTTAGTTTCCCATGTGGTTCTGTTTGGGAAGAAGACTTGGAAGTTTTTGCAAAAGTTGTATTTTAGGAAGCAGAGATCGCAGGGTAATAACCTTAGATTCTCGTCCTTAGTTATTTCGTCAAATAGCGATGGGTAAGTGTTACTTGGTCAATACAAATTGTTGTCAATGATGAGCCTCACTGTGAAGACCAGATCTTCTTTCTTGACAAGAAGATGTAATGGTGGAAGCAAAATCTCCAAAGCAGCAGTTGGAGCAGTATGCATCGCTCGTGTGATACAGACACAAGCTAGTCATTGCAACTTGCTGAGCTAGGCTTGAGCTGTTTTTTGTTTCGTCTAATTCCACCATATTGGTGCAGCATATAAGACGATAGGTCTCGTGATGGAAATATACACACCTTAGTATTTGACTTCTTTTGAGAAGTTTATGGTTTCACCGAAAAATGTCGGTTCAGTTAGATTTTCTCTGATTCTTTTCCTGGTGAAGACGAAGATGCTGGTTTCCTTAGGGTTGAAATTGAGCCCTGTTTCCCTACTACTATTTAGCTGCTATGTTGAGTGCCCTGTGGTGGAGATACGATAAAATATCCTCGTATTTTCCTCTGATAAGGATCACGATGTCATCAGCGTAACCCTGCACATCGAAGCCATTTGAGCTTAGAAGTTCTAAGAGTTCATTAACTACAATGGACCACAATATTGGAGAGAGAACTCCTCCTTGTGGACAACTTTTTGCGGCGAGTACTCTGAGTTCTGCCGTGCCTAAAGTTGAATTCATATTTCTTACTTTCAGTACGTTATGCACCCAATTGCTTGTTGTTCGAACAACACCTTTGCGCTGGATGCATTCGCTTATATGAGCGTATTCGGTGTTATCAAAAGCACTCAATATCTAGGAATCACCGGATTAAACATTCTTTGTTCCCCAGTGATTTTTCAATCTTGTTTGTAAAAATCTAAAGAGCATGAGTCCTTTATTTCCTTGGCTGATTTGCATATTGTTGGGAATGCAGCTGGTGGTCTATAAGTCAACTCTCTCTGATGTGCCGATCAACAATTTTCTCCATAGTTTTAAGGAGAAAGGAGGTGAGGCTCTTGTATATAAAAATGGATGTATGTATGTATGTTTATTTGAAGCGTTTGGCGGCCATCAGAGCGAAAGATATTGAATTTAGTTTTACCTGCGAATAGCACTTGGTCCCAAAAACCATTTCGCTTACGTAAATACGCTTTGGTATATACATATATGCTAAGCACTTCTTTGGTTCACTATGGAAATAAGAGGATTACGTCTAGCAACACGACAATTGTAGTTGACCTCCTGCAGTGTACGATACTCCGAATGGTGTAGCGACTTCTACCCTTCATTTCTCCAATCTCAGCATATTATTTGCCTTGATTGTGCAAATAGGCAATATTTTTGCACTGAGATTCTGTGGTTTGATATCTATTTTTGATAAAATCAATTAATTTCTTGAAAATTTATTTCTCAGAAAAAAGTTGCTAGATCGATAAAATCTTAAGAATGTATCTAAATGTGCCAATAACTTTGTTTAGAGATACTGGATATTTTTTGTTTTTTTTTTAAATAAATAATATAATAAAGCAAATAAAGCAAAGTCTATTTTATGTGAAATTTATCACTGTACCCAGTCAAAATTATTCTCAAAATTATTGTACATTAAAAATCGCTTTAAAAAGGTCATTAAATCAGTGGTGAAGTTGAAAGTGCTTACTGTGCCAATAACTTAGTTCGGCACTTTATATTGATTACATTGAAACTGATCGATTAGATCTTGGTTAGCTAGATCAAAAAAAACCTTAAAATTATTTCGCTCGTAAACATCGTTTTGTAAATTTCTCTTTTATTCTAGGTGGTGACATTCTCTGCAGCCCTGTATCATGTTTCCATCGAGACGATTGCACTCCAAAATATGTTGCTGGACGTTGCTGTCCGGAGTACGATAACTGCCCAGGTTAGTATTAAATCCATGCTTCACAAATATTTACTTACGTTTTACGAGAATTCTACTTGCTTTTTTTGTGAACTGAAATTAGACATGGATGTGAGATACTTAAGGATGCTTATCTCTAAATTCGCACCCAATTTTACACCCGTAAATTGGACGCCATTGTGAATCAAATGGTTTACATTTTTTTTTATATTCGTAGTTTTAACTTTCAGTGCAAATGTTTTGCTGTTTTTAATACAGTGTATTTAATTTTTTTTATGTCTTAAATATCAATCCAATTATGAGCTGCAAATTATTTCTACAACCACGTAGTTGTACGTAAGAATTCTTCAAAAAACTTTATTCTTCAAAAAAGATCCAAAATGTTGAATATTTTCGCATTTTATGTTGTTTTTGTTGTGAAGATAATTTAAATTTGAAAAAGCATGTTTACTACCTTTTATATGACATAGCATTCATTCATTACTAAAAATGGTTTCAGTTTCACGAAAAAACTGTCAAACTGTTTCTTTCATACTATTTTCATACTTCATCCATCATATTTCAATAAATTTTAAGCGATAACTTTTGAGCGTAAAGAGATATTAGGAAAACTTTTTCAGAGAAATTGTTTTCGGAGCTTGACTATTTTGTGCAAAAAATAGGGGAAAGGGCTGGGTTTATGAACCAAGCTAGATTGTGAACCATTAATTATTTTTCTTTCCCTAATTGACATATAGCCAATCTTTCAACTGCCAAGTTTGTCTTTTGACATGACTCAGTTTTTGTAGTTACAATATAATATATGTATACAATATTCGCAATATCCGAAAAAATAGGCTGCCTTATTTTGGCATTCCATTTTAAGTTTTTTGTATAAAACCCTTTCAATTGTTAAAATCAGGCATTGTGATTAGGCTAGGTTTGTACTAGAACTGTCAAATAACTTCAGAAAACACCAGTGTTGTGTCACTTCTGGATAAAATTTATCTATTATAAGCAGCCACCCCAAAGAAACCATCGAAACGTGGCCGAAAGGCAATAGTCAGCTGCGAACCGACTTTTCCAGACAATTTTGATGATCTGAAACAGAAAAAAACAGCAACAAAGTCAAAACCAGCAGCAAAACCAGCACCAAAGAAGGAGGCACAACCAGCACTACCCAAGCGTCCCAAGGCAAAAGAACCATGAAAACCATCTGATTTTTTTACCATTTGTTTGAGGTTTTTGCCTAAAGAACTGACCCCCAAAAACTCCATCGATTGCAACACATGTGTCCAGCTTGTTCACTTGAAGTGCGCCAATAAGGAAATGCGTTCGTATTTCACATGCAAACATTGAGGCACCGATTTGGATGAGGATGAAGAAAACTATGATTGAACACTTCCATTCATTACGATTTTTACAACTTGATTTTCCTCTTCTGAATAAATAAGGTCTCTACTTATTATAAAATAATGGGTGTTTTACATCGTATCTTCTGACTTTTATTGGGATTTGCCAGATGGTTCACAACCCAGCTACTTTTTTTTGGAAGATCCAAAAATCACTTCCTTAGAAAATTGGCCATAGAGCTTTAAATTGTAATCAAAACGCTAATCTGTCTGAACATAAAAGTTGAGTTTTTTGTTCACCTTTCCAAAGATATGTTAGATTATTTGATATCTTTATTATGTGAAAAGTAAGAGCCAAAAACCAAAACCCAGAGAAATTATAGGAAATGGCTCTGTTTTTTTAGGAAAATAAACTTTTAAAAAACGTTTGCGTAAAACTGGAACAATTTTTGTTATGTAAAAGCTACTCAAAACTACAATTTCGAATTTAAAATTTTTTTTAATTACAAATAAAACTGTTGTGGCATTTTTTCTAAAACAACATTCAATATTTTGGACATTTTTTGACAAAAATAATTTAGGCATAAAGGCTGATGTAACGGTACACCGAAAAAACTCGTAAGCTCAACAAATTACGACTTAATTCTATGTAGTTCTTGCATTTGCTTTGTACTTAAGAACATCATTTCTTTAACCCATTTCTAACCGGTGTTCGATTAATCAAACGCATAATTTGTCTATTTTCAACAATTTTTTTAACTATAAAGGTAAATGATATCAGGAAGATCGTTGATATCATATATTACTTTACATCATTGGCTATTTGAAAATAGTATGCACCATCACCACCCGTAATTTTAAAGCCGGTGGAGGTGTGGTTGAAAAATACCTTGCCAATAGACCTTTCTTGTAAATAAAATGAAGTATATAAGTATAGTTAAAAAAAAAAAGTAATGATGAGGTCTTTTAGCCAAAAAACAAAGCTATCTTTTTCAATTCAAAAATCAAGGCCTGGCAACACCTGGATGTCACAGGTATGAGTCAAAGTTAATGTTCGATTAATTCAACGTTTTCGCTTATTCCATACCATAAAATCCCATACAAATACTTTATGTCAAATTTTACCAGCAAACGACAGCTTCTTACCCATTTCTATTGTGTTAACACGAAAATAGAAATGGGATAAGCGCCAACGTTCGATTAATAAAACATTTGATTTTTTGACATAACAAAAAAAAAGATGGGTTTAAAAATTTTTGATGACTGATTTGGAATCAGGGGACCCTAATTACTCTAGATATATACTTTATATCAAAAAATTCAACAATTTTTGCAGCACGGCAGAAAATGGGTTGATGTTACAGCTATTGAGTTGTCAATAGATCCAACAATTTCTCAACACCAAATAAGAGCCAACGTTGTCATTTAAGCAACAACAGCGTTTAAAATAAGAATGAAAAATTGCTGACATTTAAACGAACTGAATAAGAGAATGGTTGTTTCAACAAGCAATTATTTAAAGAAATTAAAAAGGAAAAATGCTAACGATATCAATAGTATATTTTTTATAATTGTATCTAAAGGGTGATTCAATACGAGGTCCCTTTTCCAACTGAGTTGTTCTGACAGTTGTTATGTGTTAAATGGATTGTCCATATGACGTTTGTCTTCAGTATTCAATACCACTTAATCATGAATATATTTACTCCTAAACAACGTTTATTAATTGTGGAAACTTACTACCAAAATCAGTCATCAGTTAAAGAATGGTATAGAGTTCTTCAACATCATTTGGGTCGTTATGAGCGTCCAAGCCATCAAACCATCACCAAATTTCGAACCAATTTTACACTATTGGACATTCATCATTCAACCAGAGTGCATAGAACCCGTAATTTTGAGAATATTGTTGCAGTAGCAGAGAGTGTTCGCGAAAATAGTGAACAATTGATTCGTCGCCGATCTCGAATTTTGTGGGTATTTTGTTTATTTATTTAGTCGTGGGCAACATTTGAACAAAATAATTTTTAACCATTGAGTTGTAGGATCCGAACTATCACTCCAAATAAAGATTTGCATCAATACATTAATTTTTATGTATTTTATTTAGAAAACAAAGAATGACGCTCTTTTTGGACCTCCCTTTATTTTAATAAAAAAATATTTTGCAGACTGTTTTTGATGAAACGATTCAAATGAGAATTTGTTAGTGTGTATAAAATTAAGAATCTTCTTTATTTGGCATTTACCTTAGCTATGATTTGAACCAGGTCCTCTGATGCTGTCTGAGACCATCATACTTCCTCTTAGCTATCGTTTACTTTAGGAAAATAGAAGCTAAATGAATTGAAAGTTACTCTACTTAGAAGAGTTGTGTTCAGCAACAATTCTGTTGTTAGTCCTTAGAGAAAAACTTTATATCAAGAGTGTCACTTTTGTTAGCCAAAACAATAACAAAAAGATTTAAAAAATAATATTTCACTGCTGCTACAAATTCCTTATTTAATAGGCTCAAAAAATGTCTAACTGTTGAAGGAACAATTTTATAGTTACTTTTATTAAGCTAAAATTTTAAAATCAACAATATTTTTCTTAACATTTATTGTTGTAACAACAAAATGTCTAATGCATTCTATAAGTGCAAAACACTATTGTTTTGACTACGTTTTTTTTTTTCTCGGTTTCATTTATCTTACAGACAAAAAAGAATTGAGTGAAGTATATTAAAAAAACAGTGGATCTATTTATATATATCGAAAGTAAAAACTTTGAATTTAAAAAAGACTTGTAAGACCTTTGATTCAAGATGGCGTCGAAGTCAAGGTGATGACGAGGGTGCAAATTCAGGGCTAAGCTTCACTGATGGTACCCAACACAAAAGCTTGCTAAAAAGCACTGGCAAAAGTAAAATTCTCCAGCTTAAGTAAAAACCTTACTTATTCTTAAATTTAACCTTTTGTTTTCATTTCACATATCTAGTCTCTAGCCCTGAACCAAACACCACCACGAATAAAACAATAAACGACGCGCTAAGTTTGCCAACAACACCGAAACCGGAAGTTCCGGCAGCAGCACTCAATCCAAAAATCACAATCAAAGAAATCACAAAACCAACCGAAATACGTATCACAGACGACAACAAAGCTATACCGATTCATCAAATGCTGAAACCGAGCACAACAGAGCCAACAACAACAACAACAACCACAACATCAACAACAACCACAACTTTAGCTTCGGCAACAGCGTTAGCGGCAATTGAGACAAGCGATGTGAGCACGACGAAAGCTACTTCAACGCATGAAAGCTTTGGCTCAGACACAAACCATATCACCAACAATAACTATAAACCAGCTGGGGGCATTAATAATGAAAGCTTAAAGCTAAGCGCTTCGGTTGCTTATTCTAGTACTGAACATTCGCATCACGCAATGGCCTCCAATGGAATTGCCCAACAAATGCATGAAATTGTTATGGTCGACAATCGGAATGGTGGCGAAAAACCTTTTGCAGCATTCGGAACACAGGGACTGCAACGGGTGGAGAGCGAGGGCGCCAATGATCCAAACCAGAAGGTCAACATCAAACGTGAGTTCCCTGATACCACAGACGGTGTACCCACCATTTCTACTTCAGACATTACTTCGGAAGAATATGCTTCGTCAGAACTAATCTTTGCGGAGGCGCCAGGCACCACAAAAGGACATGCCGCAAATTTCCTTCATAGTTCAGCCGAGGCTACGGAACCTGATACAGCCGGTAGTGATAATATTTATCATATTATTGTAACCACTGAAGGTCCGAGGGTGGGTAGCAGCACCGAAAATTATTTGGCACTCAAGGGTTCTATTGCTACAGAAGGTAAGCATTTTTATCGAATTTAATGATAAGCATAGTGTTAGCATTACATTTTTTTTAAATTACACAGCTAAACACTGATTTGTCTAGGATATAGGAGTCATTTCTATATAGAGGGTGGAAAATTCAACTGCTTACTCGGTTTTTTTGAGATTGGCTGGCGTTTTTGAGAAAGTTGAAGTTTTATTGATTTTAGTTTTTTCTTTGTTTGTTTTTTCACATTTGCTTTGCATGCACCAGAGAACTGCACAAGCCTGCTTGAAGTCTATTTCAAGCGCTTGCTTAAAATATAAGTTCAAGCTAGCTTGAGCTTGCTAATTTTGAATCAAGTATAGCTTGTAATTGAATATAAATAAGCCCACGCACAGCTTGCACGTATTCTAGCTTACAAGCGAACGGCACGAAGTTTCAAGTAAAGGAAAGCTTGATGCCTTCGGCAAAAGCTGGTAAGCTCGCAAGTATCCAAATTATTGAATTAAAGCAAGTATCCAAAAAATTCAATGAGCTTCTTTAGAGAGAGCTTAAGCTTAATAGGACTTTTAAGGATTCTGTGGACTCCGTGGTGTGAAGTTTTAGGGTAAATGATTTCAAAGATGCTGTCAAACTTTAAAATTTAAGATGGCTGATAGAGTTGCCACCTATATTTTTTTTATTTTTGCAAATTCTTGTAATTTTGAAATTCTGACAACGGATTTGATTTCGAATATATTGTCACAGTTTTAAAATTTAAGATGGAGGTTAGGGGTGCCACCTAAACTTTTACCACAGTATTGCCACCTAATAATATGTATTTTTAAAAGTTTTAAACATCATTTATCAGTGGTAAGGGGTCGCTGATTTCGAATCTAAGGTCAGACTTTTAAAATTTTGTTCTCAGAATGGTTAATTGTTTAGGCAACCAAATCCGGAGTTTGAGATCTTAAGTTTTTTTTTCGCAAACCCACAGCTTCGAATGCCTAAATAGGGTATGTTTTGAGACAACGTAGCTCAGTCAACTAACACACAAAACCCCCAGCGTACGCGCTTGGCAACAGCCTTTTGTTATAGCAAATGCATGAATGTTGCAAATGTATATTAATGCTTTTTGTTTTTGTAAAAGTAGCTTATTTTGCATTTGCAACGATGCAATAAGATTGTGAATTACCCTATTATTTGATTATTTCAAATAAAGTTAAGGGCGTGGCTTGGGTCAGATTAGGTAAAGGGAATGCCTTCTAATGAAGGCTCATATATTCCAATTCTGGTCCTTAGTGGTGCCGGTTACGAACAAAGGAACCTTTGTGTTAAGTGAAGTCTTTAAAGACTTACGTTGAATTCGCAAACCTTAGGAGGCATTCCAGACATACTTTGGCTACATTTTTTAGCGACTGGAATGTCGATGAACGTAGGTATTTGAGTCTCGATCTAAGTAGGGCGGGGCATGTGCATAATAGGTGCTCTAGGGTTAGTGGCTTAGTTTTAAAAAAATCAAGTCCGTCTGTTTCAATCAGCAATAATTGACGTTTATTAACTTTTTTATGCTACATTGCAGCAAAACTCGAGCACATCATAGCACATACTTTAAGTTACGATTAAAAAAATAGGCAAATAAGTAAATTCTTAAAAAGTGCCTATGAAAAATTACAACTTGAGTATAACTAGCGGATAAATTAAGCCAAACGGTGTAAAACTACATTATATTACGTTAATAAATAGCACACATCGAGCACAATACAGCACACATTTTATTTTTATTAATAAATCGAAAATTGCAAAAATGATTTTATAGACATAAGGACTTACCAATAGTCGATTTAAGGCCAACTTAAAATGTAGTGTGAGCTTTTCTGACATTATTTCTCTAGAATTTGTTGTCAAAGAGCTTTCACTTAATTTAGAGTCGAGATTAAAATGACTATTTGTAAGGCCCATAAATTATAACTTCTAACTAATTTCTCCAAATGCATATTTTTACAAAATTTCTTATGTAATATTATTAATTAAATATTACTTTTAGGTTATCCATCCAGTTTTGAAGCCAACACGAAGGCAAATTTTAATTCCATTCAAATTTCGGCGGAGCAACAGATATTTAGCAGCACTGAGTCACCACAAAATGAGGCCACCTCAACAAATAAGCCGCTAGACATGAGCACAGAAGGTATTGAAACATCCACGGCACTCTCATCAACATCAACACCAAAACATCACAGCCCTCTGAAACCCAGCACAGAGGGTCCCCAACATCTGCTCTACCATCATTTGTCGGAGGACGAAGACACAGCTATTCCAATAGAAGCAAATCCTGCCTATCCGTCACTGCCCGAAGATGATTTCTCCCTCAGAGATGTCAACTTCCCCCTGAGCGAAGGCGACGAACTTGTTGATGAACCACGAAGCATTGGCGGTGGGTCGTCTTACGATGCACTCAAGAGCACCAAGCAACTCGACGATGCCTTTATAAATATGTCCGGTAGTGGCAGTGGTGACAATGGTGTTGTCATGGAGCCCTCGACAGAGTCCTCTGGTGAACCGATGAGCGCCTCATCCATTATAGCAATTATGTATTCCGCCGAAGATATCTCCGAAGAGACAGCAGTCTTGAATGTCACTGATTTTCGGCTGATCGGCACAGTGAAGGAGTCGGAAAATGAAACAGGCTCTGGCGAAAGCCAGGAAATGGATTCTGTAGAGCTGTATATGGGAAGTGGAAGCGGTGGAGGAAGCAGCGAACTCAATAGCGATACAAAAGCATTCCAGAAACGAGAGCCCACCACACCGAGACCTACCAAAAGACCTTTCGAAGTGCTTGATATAGATGACATTGGTACATTCAATGAGACTATCTCACCTGCAGAGGATCCCAAACTGGATGTTGAGAGCTTAAAGCTGGACGAAGATCAAAATGAAAGCAACTCGAACTCGGATGCAGCGATTAAAGGTAACATTTTGTCAACCAAGACGCACCCGTTGCAAGACAGAACAATTGAAGATCAATTTGGTGCAGTAGGCGTGGCTGGTGAGCAGCTGGGGGGCGAACGAGTACAGCGGTTATTTCTACAACGAGTTTATTGAGTAAATGAATAGAGACACAGGTCAACGCCGATCTACATGAAAATTAAAATGGAGATGAGACAGAAAGTAATTTTTTTTTTCAGTCTCATGAAGGAAAGACAACTTTTACGATGTTTGTAAATATTGCTAAGCGTTCGTTTAGATTTAAGAAAGAATAAACAATAACAAGAATTTTATACATTGTAAGCTTTAGTGAAATTCATTAAAAATTTAATAGACTGCAGACTAATTTTTTAATGATTATTATTAATCTTACAATTAAAATTTAAGCTAGCTCTAATTCATTAACTAATTAACCTAACTTAGTTGTTTAGAAGTTAAGGACACTGTAACTGTTTTTGTTTTTTTTTTTTTTTTTCTTTAGCTGGGCTCCTCATATGCAATACATACATAATTCTGTCAATGGAATATTTTGTTATTTATTTAATTGTTTGGCATTAAATACATCATCACATAAGTATATAGCTAAATGCATGCATACACATAAATTATTCCAAATTTTCATTTCAACACTAGAACTAAGCTCAACTTTTATTCATTACACACAATAAACAAATAAATATTAATTTTAGTCTCATACACAAAGAAAACACAATCGCGTTTATAAACGATGAAACACCCCAAAAAAAAAACAAGTAGAACCATCAAACAAATTGTGTCCAGTGTGCCACAACATGTCCTTATTTTACTCATGTTATATCTAATGAGAATATAAACCAAACTTTTAACTTTATGTTATAGCTAGTTTTCGTTCTGATCTAAAATAGTTATTCTATATTTTTATCGTTTCATTCTAAGTTCTCGACAAAACAAAGCTTTTATTTTAGACTGAGCTGTTGACAGTTTTTCATATTAATTAATTAATTTTAACTTTCTTTTACAAATACTTTGTTAAGTCTAAAAGAAGTCGTTATAACATATCCTATATACATATATATAAACTCTTATATGCTTTAACTGCAAAACGAACAAAGTTTAAATCAAGGAAAATAAGTGTCAAAAGGAAGTCATTTAAGAGCGCGAATAGGCGCCATTCATAACAATGTAATTCTTATAATTTTTAAACAAAATAAACTGCACACATAAGAACTATAAAAATAGTTAATTAATTAATATTAAATTACAAATAATTTAATGAATTAGTAATAGAATGCTTCAGCATTAGCATCAACTATGTACGTTTTGACCATTTCATAAAAAATGTTGAAGTAATTATATTATTTTAGTTTAGTTATATGATATGTAGGTTGCATGAAAAATTGTAAAGATTATGAAGTCAATAAAATTTAATAAAAAATAAATTAATGTGTCATCATTTTCATCACAACAGCTAAAGTTATTTTATTGCTGAGGACGTAGCAAAAAATTTTTTATAATATTTTTCGACATTTATGAAGTTCTTCTTTATTTTTCTTGAGCTTTTGTCAAGTCTCACAATACTTAAAAGAGATACCCTTCAATCATCACCAGGGCTCGGATTTTGATGAGTTAAATAACTGCAAAAAATGACCAACAAAAAATAACGAAAATTACCTAAAAGCATACGATCACGGATATCTTCTAAATATCACTATGAATATGTATTAAATACAATAAAATATATTATTGTATATGTAAGTTGTGTATTTAAAAACAAAAAATATTGAATAGTTTATACATAAAAATTTCAGATTTGAATATTTTCTTGTTTAAAACTTTTTAGAGCTTGATTTTTATTAGTTTTTTGAAATTATTTTTATTTCAATTATTTTGGGGATATATTTTCGTGATAAAGTACTTGCAGATCAGCTTTTGATTAATTTTGCTTACATTTTGTTGTTTTGCATGTTATATAATAATTCAAATTATTATAAGTAGCTCAGAATGTAGAAGTTTAGTTGACTTTCCGTCCTCTAGAGGGCGCCATATTCAATTGTATGTGATGTCACATAGCCTAACACCAGCGGACGATCAAAACGCTTCCAACGATAGCTCATTTGTAAAATTATGATAAGTAGTGCATGGCCCCTAAGCTAAAGAACCGCGGTAGCCCGGGTTCAATTCCAGCTCAGACAGAAAAGTTTTTTCAATTGAATTAATTTTTCTGTTCGGTCGTCACCTCTCTGCAGACAATGGCAAACCTCAGAGAGTAAAAATTGCCATGTAAAGCTTCTTGAGAACATAAGCCGTTCGGAATCGGCATAAAACACGTAGGTCCAGTTCTCGATCATTTGTGATCAAACATTTAATAACACGCACAACACAATTGATCAATGGAAGCTAGGTAAAAGTCCTTCCAAGGGCTGAAATGGCCAGTTTATTTTCTTTTTTAGTTTAGAAGTAAGGGTAGTTTAGAAGTTAGGGGTTTAGTTAACTTGTTGTCCTCTAGAAAACCATCAAAACGCTTTCAACGATTTGTCAGATTATGATAAGTAGTTTAGAAGTGAGAGTGGAAGCTCCTTTTGCTTCGCCGTAGTCGGGTAAAAAAAAAGCTTATATTTGTTATTAAAGTATGAGCAAGATGAAATACATTACCTTATCTGTAGAATCCCAACTTTCAGATCGCTCTCTCTTTGAATGCATATTAATTATTTTTCGTTCGTAACAAACTGACGAATGAAAGTGGAATATTTATAAAATGATATGTCAAAATAATTTACTTTCGCTTGAATTTTTCTGAATGCAAAAGATTGTTGTAATCGTTTTTTGACACAGCGCTAGTTTAGTTACACAATGAATATAACATGAGTATGAATAACAATTTAAGCAAGGTTGCGTAAAGGCTGCGTAAAGTATTAAACACTGCGTAACTAAAATAGCGTTAAACAATTGTTAAAGGAAGCATATTTTATTTATTTATTTATTTCGGTCTACAGATTAAATAATCTAACAGACTAATTAAAAAAAAAAAAATATATGTAAAGTTTAGAACAAAAATTATAAAATAATAATACAAGTTATACCTAAATACAAAAAGTGAAATTAATACAAAATATTAAACAAGTAATGCAGAAAACCTGGGAATTATAAATATTATAGCTAATTATACAAAATAAATAGATCAAGCTTAAAGCGCGATAAACTAACATTAAAATTCAAAACAAATGCAAGACTATTGGAGAGACGCTTACATCGAGTTATAGGCGAATTAAGTGCGTAATTAGTTTTGTGAGCGCTATCCTCGAATAACCTGTTGTACCTTAAATTTCTAGGTGGATCATACAATTGAAATAACATTGATATATCAGGACAATTAATCTTACCGGACAGTACATTATGAACAAATATTAAGGAGCAGTAAGAGCGTCTATCTTTTAGTGATTACAACCCCAGCAGTTTTCTTCTAGACTCGTATGACGGGAGACCATCAGGCCATCTTAATTTGTGTAGAGCATATTTTGTGAACAATTTTTGAATTTTCTCAATGCGATTAGAGTGCTCATCATAAAACGGATTCCAAATAATCGCACAATATTCAACCTTGCATCTAACTAGAGAGACAAAGAGAGCCTTTAGAGTTAATGGATCTTTGAAGTTAACAGAGTTCCTCTTTATGAAACCCAATAAAGCGAAGTATTTACCAATAATAAAATCTAAGTGACTTTTAAAGTTAAAATTTGAGTCAAAAATAACTCCCAAATCTTTATTATCTGCTTTACGCATCAGAACACAATTTTCAATGCTGTATTCGAAATGAATAGGTTGCATAATTTTTGTAAAGGAAACTACACAACATTTATGTTTATGTTTAATTTAAGGTTGTTTAGCAAGCACCAATTATTGAAATTTTATAATTCAGCTTGCAATTTAAGGCAATCTGAAGTATTTGTAATCTCCGAAAAAAGTTTAACATCATCTGCAAAAAGTAAACACTCAGCAAAAGAGAAAATCTTTGGCAGATCATTTATGAATAATAAGAAAAGTAAAGGACCGCAGTGAGTTCCCTGAGGTATCCCTGAAAAGGCTTCTATTGCAACTTCCGACTCAGTAGAGTCAATTTTCACAAATAATTTACGGTTTGACAAATAGCTAAAGAAAAAACACAAAAGAGATTCGGATAAACCGAACTTTTTCATTTTTAACAAAAGAATCCTGTGATCTACTTTATCGAATGCTTTAGAAAAATCAGTGTACACTACATCAAGCTGACTAAATTTCTCCATGGCAACTGTGATTAATTAAAGCTAAATTAGTGCTAGTTGATCTACCAGGCAGGAAACCATGCTGACAGTCACAAATATCATTTTTTATAACTTCATATAATTTTTTATCCAAAATACTGTCAAATAGTTTAGCAAATGTACCTTGTTTAACAATAGCTCTGTAATTATTGACATCTGCACGATTTCCTGATTTAAATATCGGAACAATGGAACAGATTTTCCAAGTATCCAAAAATTTTCCTGATTTAAGGCACAAATAAAATAACAATAAAATAGGGTTTACGACATTTTTAACACAAAGTTTGAAAAAACTTGGAGGAAAGCCTCCTTTTTCATTCTTAAATTTAGTTTTAGAACTAATTTAGTTTTACAATTTATCTTTCCAATATTGTTCAATGATGCACAAATGAATTAATTTTTAATGATAAAATTATGTTCTTCAAAATACACAGCTAAAATATTGTTTAAATTTTGTTTATCTAATATTTTTCTTTATCTATTATATTTCTTTATAAACTTTATAATAAATAATAATATGCAAACTGTTTGCCACTCTAGATAATGTTAGCGCTAGTTATAAGTGAACTCTTGTTAGCGCTAGAATCAAATAAATAAAATAAATAAATAAATAAAAAAAAATAAATAAAAACTTGATTTTAAGTCGGAAATTGCAGATACGACATCTTCTTCAGAAATAATGAAGTTTTCAATGATGTTAATGTTGTAAGAATCTGTAGCAAATGTGCCAATAGGTGAGTTACTATAGTCTTCATAAACGTTTTGGAAAAATTTTGCAAAAAGATTGCAGGAATCAAGCGTATTGTCCGAAGATTGACCTTCATATTCCATATTAACTGGAATACCTTTTGAACTAAATTTATCATTAATGTAACGCCAAAAATGAGAAGGATTTGATTGTAATTGAGACTCTATTTTTAAGACATATTGGTTATAAAGGTAATTATGTAGAAAATTAAACTCATTACGCAATTGCTCGAAATGACTTCGATCTGAACTATTTCCACTATTCTGATATTTCATGAAAGCTTTATTTTTAAGATTTTTTAGATGACACAAACCTTGATTAAACCAGGGACGTTTATTGAATAACACTGTGTAAGTATAAGTCATATGGTGTTTGGATATATGGTCATGTCATGTCATATCAATTCAATGCTTTGTGGTATCCCACGTTCTTCGCTTTGTTGTCCGGCGAGTAAATAAACACAGATGAATGCTTTCCAACACGCGAACATGCCACTGGATTTGGATTTGTGGTTAATGAGTTGTCATGGCGAATGCAAGGCAATCCGGAATTTCAATGCGTTTGAACTCGAAAAGAAAATCGGTTAAAATCAGTGGGATTTTTGGAATAAGCACTACTACGCCCTTGAGTGTGCCTTTAAGTATCGTTGCTTGAATGGCATTATTCTAGAGTTGCTTTACGACTTGTTCCATTGCACAGATTCGGTCCTTGAGGTTCCAAAGAATGATGATAATAGATTTAAATCGTAATATATGTGGTGGTAATCCTGGAAAATCCAATGAATTCAGGAACTCCGTTTGATAATTGGTTGCTTCGTCTGGATTAGTACTTAAATTATCTTGCGTGATAATTGAGTTTTTAAAAACAATACTTTATTCTTAAGCTGCCTCTTATAAACTAAATTCATAATTATTATCTTTGAAACCTCCAGCGCCAGAGATTGGAAGAATATTGCTTAGTAATCAATATTCTTCCCATATTCCATTTCTGATGAATGGAAGCAGCGATCATGTAAACAATTTATAATGTAAACAATTTATGATGTGAACAATTTATGATGTGTGGCCAGCTTGGTGGTCCACACATAGTTAAAATATCATGTTACAATTAATGATTGCTAATCATTAATTCTTAAAGAAGGATGTTGATTGTATTTGTATACAATCATCATCATTATTCTGGAGTGGGGTAATGTATGTAACTCCCCCTCCCTTAGTCTGAGGCTCTGACGAAGTTTTACAAATTTTTCTACAATGTATAAAAAGGTAATATATAATTATTAATGTTAAAATTATTGATATAACTGTAATAAATGAATATTGTAAAACATTGTGTTTCTTATTATTTTTTGAAATTTCTACAATAATTTGTCTAATTTTAATATTTTCAAAATTTATATCTTCAATTGATATATTATTTATAATGTTCTTTTCCTTAATTATATTTATGAAATTTGGTTTTACTATATTTTGCTCAATTTGGTTAACAAAATTTTTAAATGTATTATTTTGAATGTTAATATAACAATTCTTAAATTTTATTAATTTTGTTCCTTCTAAAGAGATATTATCTTTTGAACAATTTTGATACAATTTTATACGATCGGTTTGTTTTGTTAAAACTAATCCATTTTTTATTTCCTTAATTTCTGAATTAATTTCTCTTTTCATTGTACAATTGGCTTCCTTTGATTTAAATATGTTTTCAATACAATTGTCTTTAATTTCTTTTAAATTGTTTATTTTATTATCTTTAACATTATGGTCGTATGCATTACCCTCTCTATCTGTTAAAACTATTTGATAATTAAAGACTACACTTTTACTTTCTCTATTTGGAATAGGTTCCATTAAAATTTTATCAAATTCTTTTTCCGAAAAACTTGGTATCAAAAGAATTATAATGATTGCTTCCATTTCGCTAGCTACTGCTACTTTAATGTGTTCAAAACTGTTTATATCTTTTAGTAAACTGATTTCTTCATCTACTAAAATGTTTCTCGTTAAAATGCCTAATTTGCTTGTTAATATTATTTGCTCTAAATCATCTATATAATTCGAAAGGGAGTTGATGTCATGATCAATTTGAAAAATTGTTTTTATATAGTTTATTTCATTATGGAAATTAATATTTGTTCCCTTATTAATATTTGTTATATAGTTTGATATGTATAATTGCATGTTTCTAATATGTTAAGCTAAGTTTTTCATTTGATTTGATAGTTGTTCATTAATTGTTACTTGTTTATTATTTTCTTCTATTAATTTCTTGTTATTACTGTTTAAGTTATCAAGTGTTTCAGTTATTTCCTTTTTGTCTTCATCACCCATAGTACCAGCTATTAACTTTAAAGTTCTTCCTATTATATTCGCAAGCCCTCTTTTATTTCTTTTATTTTTGTTTAGTGTAAGTATATTAAATTTGTTTAATAGATTATGATAACTAGTGTTTAAAGAGATAAATAAACTATCGAGTAAATTCTCCTTAGAGTAAGAATTTTGTAATGATAAAATGTTTTTCCCAATATGATTTATGGCTATGTCCAAATCCGATATATTTATTATATGTAAAATCTTAAGATAACTCTCTACTAATTTAATATTTTCTAATTTAATAGGTAAATATCCATTATTATTATCAAAGTCCAGAATCTCTATTTCTGTTGTTGACTGTATGCTTGTTCTAAGAATTATGAAAAGTACTGGTATATATAAGTAATATCGTTCCATCTGAAAAATAAATTAAAATTATTAACTAGTTTCAAATTCAGTTTTGTAGGGATCTTAATAATTCTATTCTGGATAATTGTTCTGTTGGGAATTTTACTTTTGTATAGTCTTGAAACTTTTTCTTTTTTTTCACATGAGTTTTGTAATATATGTGCCCTGACCTTTTATCTTTTATATGATCTTGATTAATATTTTCTCCTTCTATCTTTCTATATTTAGAATGATTCTTACCTCCTCGTACTTCTTTTATGCAATTAATACCATCTTCTATTTGATTTTCGTCTAACCTGTCCTTATTTAATCTTTCGATAGTTTTTTGTTTCTTTTCTATGATTTTATTATAAATTTCGACATACTGAGCTTCCTTTATTTTTCCTTGAACAAATTCGATTGGCTTTATCTTGGTCGTGGAATGTATACTATTATTATAATAGCCATTTATTAAAATTTGTTCCTCAATACTAAAATGTCCTTTTGAATGTTTTAAAAGCCTTAAATGCTCGTTGATAGTAATATGCAATCTTTCGATATCGGAGTTCCCATTGTGATTGGAACTAGAAGTAAATTGTATAGATATATTTTGTTCTCTCAGGAACTCTTTCATTAAGTTAGATTTCATTCCCATCTCATTGTCTGCTACTATTTTTCCTATATTACCATAAGTACTAATAAGTCTAGTTAGAGCTTTTCTAAATTCCTTTTCTGAGCGATCTTTAATTTTTACTAAAAGAGCAACTTTGCTGAACTTATCTATCATTGTTGCAAATAAAGATTTCCGTATAGAGTAAAATACATCTAAGTGTATAATTTGATTTGGTTTTTCTGGAGTTTCAGTTATTTTGTATGGTATTTTAATAGGATTTCTTTCATATTTTTCTAAAATACATATCTCACAATTATTTACATATTCATTAATTTTTATCTTCATGTTGGGACAGTAATATTCGAACTTGATTTCCTCATAAATTTCGTTTATTCCTCTGTGGTTCTTTTCTAAATGTTTTTTCTCAATTAATTTTTCAATTTCCTCTGGGTTAATAATGTCTATTAATAATCTTTTACAACGAACAATTTTGTATTTCTTAAAATGTCTTAAATATATTGAATTTATTTTGTTAAATGTTTCATCATCTGTAAATAGTGCGTTCATGTAGTTTGGATTTAGATGATTTTTAAATATCATTATAATTCTTTTGCTTTAATTATTTTCCTTTTCTTATTAAAAATATTTATATTCTTTACATTTAATGATCCTGATTGTTTTGTTTCCAAAATAATTTGATTTTTGTAAAAATTTATTGGTGTTCCTATTTGTTTAACTGATTCATTAGACTCTTGTTCTGGGTTATCTATAATTTCATTTGGATTGTCTTCGTCATTTTCATTTAAGTTCATTTCAATTCTACTAAGACAACCGGCTACTTTATTTTCTTGTCCTTCTTTATAATGTATAGTATAATCATACTCTCCTAACTGTAATTTCCAACGAATTAATTTACTATTTGGCTCTTTTAAGCTATTTAGCCATACTAAAGGCTTGTGGTCGGTAAAAAGTTTAATTTTTCTTCCATATACGTATGGTCTGAATTGTTTTAAACACCACACAATTCCTAAGCATTCTTTTTCGATTACGCTATAATTTAGTTCTGATTCATTTAAAGTTCTGGATACGTATGCAATTGGTTTATTTTCTTGTGACAGTACTCCGCCAATAGCAAAATTGCTAGCATCAGTTGTAATTTCAAATTCCTTATTAAAGTTAGGATATATCAATATGGGTGCACTTATTAATTTTTCTTTTAAATAGTTAAAAGTTTCAATATATTTTTCATTGTACGGATTTATTACCGCATCCTTTTTTAAACAAACTGTAATTGGTTTAGCTATTTGAGCATAATTCCAAATGAATCTTCTATAATAGCCAGTCATTCCCAAAAATCTTTTGATTTCAGTAACTGTCTGGGGAATTTTAAAATTTTTAATTACTTCGATTTTCTTTAAATTTGGGGCGACTCCCTTTTCTGTAACAACGTGTCCAAGAAATTCAACTTCTTTTCTTAGAAATTCACATTTATCCAGTTGTATTCGTAATCTAGCGTGTTTCAAATTTTTTAATACAGATTTCAATGATTTAATATGTTCCTCTAGCCCATTTGAAAATATAATAATATCGTCCATGTAGACCATGCATTCATTTCTTTTTACATTTTCTCTTAAAATATTGTCTACTAATCGTTGAAAAGTGCTTGGTGCATTTTTCAACCCGAATGGCATTCTTCGAAATTCGTAATGACCATTGTCCACAGAGAAAGCCGTTTTCTCTATATCTTCGTGATCCATTTCAATTTGATGGAACCCACTTTTCAAATCTAGAATTGAGAAATAATTACTTCTTCCTAATCTGTCTAAAATATCGGTTATGTTCGGAATAGGGTAACTATCATCAATAGTTTTTTCATTTAATTTGCGGTAATCTATTACCAAACGCCATTTCTTTTTCCCAGATGCGTCTAGTTTTTTAGATACCACCCAAACAGGGCTATTATATGGACTTTTACTCGGTTGAACTATTCCTGATTCCAACATTTCTGTAATTTGTCTTTGAATTTCCGATTTATGTATGTACGGGTATCTGTAAATTTTACTTTTTATTGGTAAATTGTCTTTAGTTATTATTTTATGCTTAATTTCACTCGTGATATTAAGAATTTTACTTTCCTCAAAAACTTGTTTAAATTCCTTTATTGTTTCTATTAATTTTGAAGATTCCTCTGAATTTAAATGTTCTACTCTTAAATGTTTAATAATTTCTTCTTTTGGTTTTGTGTTTTCATTGCAAATATTTTTACTTCCATTATATTCATTAAAATTGTGAATTTCTAAAATTTCTATAGTTTGGAATGGTTTATAAATATCAAAAACATGTACCTTATTATCTGAATTATTTATCTTGACTACAGATGTGAATTCATCTACCTCGTATATGCCTTCCACTAAATTGACCTTTTCGTCTAAATTTATATTATTTAGTAGGGCATTTCCTTTGTACATGTCTACAGGAATACTATAAAAATTTTCTCCAGGATCTATTCTATATACACTACTTACTGTTGGATTACTTGAATATAATTTAAATCGTTTTGAATTTAATTCAACGATATTTGTTTCATAATTTATTATTGCTTTATATTTCTTTAGAATGTCATTCCTAATAATCCTTCATATTTGTCATGAAAATTTATTACAATGAACTGAAAATATTCATTGCCCAGTTCGAATTCTTCAAATGCTTTAACGACTACTTTCTTATCAACTAAAGTATTTTTATTGAGAGCTTTCAATATTTTGGGTTTTTTCAGAAATTGTATTTTATTACTTTTAAAAACGTTTAAGTTTACGAGGGAGTTCGTTGCTCCTGTGTCTATTAGAAATTTACAATTATTTATTACTATATAGAACAATTCGCTTCTCTGATCATCCGAAAATTTCCAATTTCCATTGGTGTTGGCATATTATCTTTATAATCATTATTATTATTGTTATTACTAACATTAGGTGAATTTTGATAATGATATGGGTTATTATGTTGTATATTATTATTATTATTTGGGTTACTTGGATATCTTCTTGAATTATAAGTTTGATTATTTACAGGATTATGGTTTTGGTTGCTATCATTTATATATCTGTTTGAATTATTTTTCCTTATGTTATTATTTTGATTATTTACAGTATTGGAAGGATTATAACTTGAATTCCTTTCATTTAAATTTTTGTTTAAATTGCTTGGATATTTCCTTGCGTTATTATTTTGAAATTGATTAAATTGTTTATTTTTGAAATGGTTTTTTTCATTGTTATTAATTGGTTTATTGAAAGGTGTATAATATGAGTATCCGGACTCGTGTAATATATCTATTGCAGACTCCAAATTATTTGGATTTCTACAGAATAATATTGAACGCATTGGTTCAGGAATTTTATTTTTAAATATATTTAATGCCGATAATTTATTGTTCTTAATTGTCTGTTCTAAAATTTGAGTATCGTTTGTAGAATATCTTGTTTTTACATTTAATCTTCTTAATGTAGTTTTTATTTCATTATAAAAATCTACACAGTGGGTCTTAAAAGTCAAACCTCTTAGTTGATCAAATAATTCTTCTATGCTAAATCTATCACCAAAATTATTAATAAATATTTCCTTCATGTTTTCCCACGAATCAACATGATTATTAATTTCTATTATTTCCCTTGCTTTATATTTTAATTTTGACTTTATTATGTCAGAAAAGATACTTTGTCCTAAAGAATCATACCTAACAAGAACTGGTTGAATTTTATCAACTAGATTTACGAAGTTTTGGAGAACTCTATAATCTCCTGAAAATTCTGGTAATTTTTCTAAGTATTTCAGAGGGTCGATATTTAGTGTTAAAGCCATTTTATCTTTTTTAAAATCTTTACAATTAAACTTTTCAAATGATTGACTCAATTCTTCCATACATTAATTAATTGTTTTTACAATTGTTGATCTGGATCCTCCTGGTGATTGGTGATGATGTTTCTACTGCTTCTGCTCGCTTTGGCCTTGCTATGACTTTTGTTAAATTGATGTTTTAATTCCCAATACTGTGGTTTGTTTGGATTTTCGTATTCCTTCTTCACACAAACAATTTTATTTAATTTTACTATTGTTTGCTAATAGTTTAAGATGAGTTTGTAAAATTTTCACAATATAATCAGTAATTTTACTTCACAGATTTGTACAAACTTTTTAATTTTTTTAAAGGTTGTTTTGATGACAGTTTTGTATGATTTTATAAAATTGTTCACCATATATTTTTGTTCAGTTTATTTGCACTTTTTACATTTTGAGCACAAACAAATTTATTTCATTTAAGGATTGTTCCTTAAAAAATTTTCTCGATTTCTCTCTTTTTTTCTTTTTTTCAAAAGAGTTTGTTTCTGGGAACTTCTAAGAACTTTATTTTATCCTACTCCGACTGCGCCACATAAATTATCTTGCGTGATAATTGAGTTTTTAAAAACAATACTTTATTCTTAAGCTGCCTCTTATAAACTAAATTCACAATTATTATCTTTGAATCCTCCAGAGCCAGAGATTGGAAGAATATTGCTTAGTAATCAATATTCTTCACATATTCCATTTCTGATGGCCAGCTTGGTGGTCCACACCAGAGATTTGCATGAGACCTTTCGTCAGTTTTTGCCACTCGAGTAACAATCGTCGTCAGCCGTAATCGCACACAAGAAAAAAATGCATATATACCATGGCAGAATTAGAGAAGGTATATGCATTTTGGAGAGCGAGACTGCCGCAACTGTCAAAACGAAGTTGACAGCTCATACAAAATCTGAAAACGATGAGAATGCGATAAGAAAGCGAAAATAGGCAAGAATACCAAAATGCTTGAGTTTGACAATTCTGGCTATGAGAAAGAGAGCGCAGTCTGAAATGCATATACCTTCTCTAATTCTGCCATGATATATACCGCTCGAGTTCGTAAACAACGATTGCTGCAAAGCACACTTTGTCACGATTGCGAATTGATGCAAGGCAGCCTCCAGACCACGAGATCATTCGGATGCTTCGCTTAAAGCTCGAGTGTCAGCTGCAGCATGAATTTTTGTTGTTTCCATACTTCTCTGACCTTCTCTAGCAGCGCGATCTACTTTGTGCTGTTTGTTTCCTTTTAGTTTATTGTTTTCTTTTCTCTACTGTGGAGCAATCAGTATTGCCAGTAGCAAGTTTTATGACAGTAAATTCTTAAAGTAACCTGAGATTAAATTTGGACCAAGAGTGCATGAAAGTCATCTTGAAAGCGACTTAAATTAGTAAACAAACTATTATTGAAAGTTTGTCGGTAAGATAACAATAATGTTTTGCTTTTAATGAACATTCTTTATCCATTCAAGACAAGAGTAACCAAAGCTCCAACACAATTAAAAAATGTTTGATGAAAACCAACACAAACTTGACATTAATTTGTTTTTTTTTATGAATATATCCTCGTTATGCCGTGGTTATGGTAGCCAAACAATTTGCCGAACATTTTTTTTTTGTTATTGTTTTATCGTTTTTTACTTTGAGAATGAGTGTTAGCAGAGACCATTTGATTTGAAAGAAGAGACAAGGTAGCATCATGAAACAATGCTATACAGATAGCGTATTCCGTGCGCAAGAAATAAAATCTTCTGCGCACTACGTCACTCAGGCTTGTTAGTTATAACAAAATAAAATGTGAAAAAGCAAGAAGTAAACACAAGCAGCACAATTGCAAGCATTTAAGAAACATTTCATTTATTAAGTTTAATTTCTAATATTGTGCACTTATAGTACGTGTTATTTGTAATTTTCAATTATATTTTATGTAATTAAAATAAGTACTAAAGTTTTAGATGCTTTTGATAAGAATAACAACGATTAAAATTTGGGCCAAAAAATTAACTTACAACTTTTTTTCAACAAACGAAACAACAAAGCAGCAGAACATAACAAAATGAAAACAAAGAAGCAATCAAAGTGCTGTCAAATAAATCAAGCAACGTAGCTATTTTTTTGTGGGGGCACAAATGCGAGAAGACACCCCTTTTATATATATATATTTCTTTTCAATAATAGTACTGATAAATATATTTGCTTAAATTTATTTATAAATACATATATTTATAATCTTATTTACTTTATTTCCGTAAACCAAGTTAATAAGAAAATGTCAATATTTTTTCATCACTATAAATAAATTATCCCCTTTAAATATATTGTGACTTTGTTTTTATTTAGCCACTTTGACAAGCTCGAACTATGTCACAACAAAGAGGCGGACATGCGCAATGCGCTATCTGTATATATCTTTGTTTCATGGGGTAGCATTGTAAAATTAGGCAAGGTAGGGTTGAAGCTGATCGCCAAAGACCAAGATTGTCAAAACGAAGTTGACAGCTCTTACAAAATGCTATTTAAAATTTTATTTTGCTAAATTTAAGTTATTTTATTGTCATTTTTGGACATTTTTAACTTTAAGAACATTTTTCGGGTTTTAAGGTAATTTTTGTGTAATTTTAAAAGTTTTTTCGATTTTTTTCGTACTAAAAAAAGTAAAAATTAAAATTTTTTCACATATTCTTTTAGCAATAGAGTCCCTTCAATCAAAAATATCGAAAAAAATGTTATATAAAAACTTAGGATATGGTAGTTTGTATTAAATCTATTTTTATGATCTACTGATGAAAAATTAGAGGGGAAAATGTTAATACTATGAAATAAGAGGAGGAAGTAGAAGAAGAAAGCATTTTTCTGTCAGACAATCAACGTTCTTTCAATTTTAATAATTTTAATAACTTAAAATATACATTGTAATATACTGTAACGCTGTGTATACAAAATATTCTATAAAATAAATTTTAAGTTTAGTAATATTTTATTTTTAAGGCTTTTTTCTTTATTTTTTATGTAATAGTTTGAGTTTTTTTATGTCACTTATGCCAGTTTTTAGGTCATCAAAGTACGAGCCCTGGTTATTAATGTATTTATTATATTTTTCTATGATATGCAACTGTTTTATTGTTTCTATAATAAAAATATTTTTTATATATAATAAGAAATAATAAAATAACATTTTCGATACAATATAAATATCTTGTAAAAAAATGATATGTTATTTTATAAGAATATTTAATAAAATATTCGTTTCATTCGCCACATAACTCATTATATTTTATTATATATTTTATCTTTGTGCTATGAATATTAAAGGCTGAAGGTTAAGTTGCTTGTGTCAGTTCCTCAAAATAATCCTTGGTTGCAATAGCATTTATGAAGATTCCTAAAATATTTCGATTCTAGCGATAGCCATTTGTGTAATGGAATGGTTTGAAATAGCCTCTAAAAATAAAATTTTTTGTCAAAATATTGGTTGGTGTAATAGTTTTAAGAAATAAACTGCCAGAAATTATATGGCGGAAAAAACTCTTCCTATCTGCATCAACAATTGAAATGTATGCAATCGCATAAAAGATAATGCTTTTTTTCATGCATATTTTTGATATATTTTATTTCAAAATATTAATGCAAGACTTACTTGATCTAAAGCTCGCAGTTTAATTCATGTGATTTTTTAATTTCTTGCATTTTTTTAGTATGTGCTTATTTTATAATTTATATTTTGGTTTTAATATATATCAATATACGGAATTCTGACCAGGAATCAATCAATCAATTGCAGAAAGTGAGAATAGCATTTGAAATAACTATGTTTTTTGTATGCAATTAAAAATAATTAATAAGTAATAAAATAATTAATAAATGCACGAAAAACAGCATTTTTATTAATCCGAATGCAAAAATTTAACATTTGTTAATACTGATTAGAAAAACTTTTTCATAACTATTATATCTGACCGTTTATATTTTTTAAACTACCATACCAGCCAATATTTTTACAAAAAACTTGATTTTAGAGGTGATTTCAAAGCATTCCAGCTCACGGATGGTTATCTCTACAGCCAAAATATTTTGGAAATCATCTATACTATTATATAAAATTCCTGACTACCTTTTATATGACATAGCATTCTTTTGCAAAAAATTGTCATCAAAACAAAAAGGTTTTTTTTTGCCCTATGACTTTTTTTGGGCGAAATTTATTTATACCAAAATATTGTTTTTATATTTAATGTCTCAAAAATAATTTACATGAAAAAATTACCCCAATATCTCATTCCAATCAAAGGTTATGGCTTCAAAGAAATTTTTTATTCCATACTTATATTAATATAAGTAATTTTCGCATTAATTGAATTCAATTCCTGCTATCCACCTCGCAGTCAAATTAGCATAGAAGTTGATTGTTGACTTTTTTTTCGTCAACTTGTGCGATAAAAACTCTATTTAAAATCTTATTTTATAATATTGCAATTTTTTGTGTCTGGTAACAACATTCGCAGAATAAAAAAATGCAACACTGCAACTAATATTTTTCCTTTGTGCGAATGAGCATAAAAGCATGGATTTTCCGTGCTTTTGGCGATTGTTCCTCATGTCTTGCCTTGTTTGCCATTCTTGTGTCTCAGACGTTCGTAATCGGTAGCGCTCACACTCTAGGCATTCGTATCAACAGCGATTGGTACATGCATTTGCGCATTAATTTAAAGGAAGCACATTCGGTGCTCGTTTATTGACGAGACAATCGAAACACCATTTGAATGCACTCAAGCTGTTCTCTGGTCCACACATAGTTAAAATATCATGTTTCAATTAATGATTGCTAATCATTAATTCTTAAAGAAGGATGTTGATTGTATTTGTATACAATCATCATCATTATTCTGGAGTGGGGTAATGTATGCAACTATTAGTCACACCATCAACTGATTTAAACGAGTGTAGTTGTTCAGCAATTGTAGTTTCAATTATGAAATTCAAATCATCGACATCCTTTTTTCGCTGGCAAAATCGAAAATCGTAGTTGAAATTATTTTAGCCGATGTATGGGAACACATTCGAATTTTTTAGAAAACTGCCAAAAAATCCTTAACTGCTCATGAATTTTGTTAAAAATTTGTACTACAGTGACCTCTGGTGTTCAATACGGATCAAAATAAAAAGCCATAAAACACCACCGTACCCAAAAACTGCTATATGCATATTATTATGTTAATCGTTAAAGCAGTTTAGAAGTTTTCCGCAGTTTTGTAAAAGATTTGTACTATAGCGCCCTCTGGTGTTCAAAAAAGATCAAAATAGAAAGCGATGAAGCAATGACCGCATCTAAAAACTCCTAGTTATATACAAATTTGTATTTTAATCGTATTAGCAGTAAAGGAATAATTATATAAGCGCCGACTTTAAAGGTTTATTTTTATGATAATAATACAAAATAGAAAAAATTATAATAATAAGATTTCCAATTTAATAATATATATAAATAAACTCTCAAATTTGACCAAGAATTAATGTGAAAAGTAATTTAAAATTATTTTTTACTTTGTAGTGGTTTTGAAGTTGCCCAGCGGTTGAAGTAGTGCTCAAACAATACATTCTCTCAAGCCTGAGGGGTAATGGTAAGGCCTGAGTATTCAACACCCCACTTGATTTCCTTTTTTCATTCAGATGTCATACTTACGTAATACCTGCTATCGTATGGCGTACACTCAGGTCTGAATATAATTTCATTTCATTTATTAAGTCTCTGAACAATATTCTTACAGACTACGATAACTATATACAAAAAATTTAATATATCTTAAAGAATTAAATTCTGTTTAGTAATGACTTTAGCGAATCCTTAGAATTAGCAAAATCTACATCACAATATTCAGATAACTTATTAAGTTCAAATAAAGCTCTATACATTGGAGAGTTTAATGCATAGTTTGTACGGCGTAAGCCTAAATAAAATAAATTAGAATGCCTTAGTGTTCTTGTCGGAACATTAAAGTTAATTAAATCCAAAAGTTGAGGGCAATCGGCTTTACCGACTGATATATCAAAAACAAATAACATTGCAAGATTAATTCTTCTAATGTGACAACTTTTTAAGTTAATGAGCTTGCATTTGGCATCATATGAAGGGCCAGGTTCTTCAAAGTTTATGTATCGAAAAGCAAACCTAACGAATGACCTTTGAATCCGTTCTATGCGATTAGAATGTATATTATAAAAAGGGTTCCATATAAAAGAGACATATTCCAAGATTGACCGCACCATAGAAATATACAAAGATTTCAACGTGACAAGATCATTAAAGTTGGAAGAGTTTTGCCGCAGGAACGCAAGCAATGAGTACGCTTTAGGGATAATGTAGTTAAGATGGGAAATAAAATTAAATTTTTTATCAAAAATGACACCTAAATCTTTAATTTCAGTGACACAATTGATCGGAGTATTATCCAGAATGTAAGTACTTGAGTGAGAATGATCTAACTTTGAATAAGTGGAAAAAGCACATTTACTTCGATTCAAATACAACATATTCTTAACACACCAATCGTAAACAGAGTCGAGATCAGCCTGAAGCTTAGAAGCATCTACTGAATTGTTTACTTTTAAAATAATTTTTAAATTGTCCGCAAATAACAAGCAGCGGGAATAAACAATGGAATCAGATATGTCATTTATAAACAAAATAAATAATAACGGACCCAAAATACTTCCCTGAGGGACACCAGAAGTTACTAAGAATGGCCTAGATTTTTCATTTTCAACATTCACAAAGCAAATTCTATCAGTTAGGTATGAATTGAGCCAGTTTAAAAAGTTTGAATGAAAGCCGATTTTAGATAGTTTATTAATCAGAATTGTAAGAGCAACTTTGTCAAAGGCTTTTGAGAAGTCTGTATAAATAGTGTCAACTAGACACCCTTCTTGAAAGGCATTGATACAGTATTCAGAAAAAACGGTAAGATTTGTAACAGTCGAACAAAGCCATGTTGATATGGAGAAATTATACTTTTCACTGCAAAGAAGATCTTATCTTTAACAATTCTTTCGAAGAGCTTTGAAATAGTTGATAGTTTAGTAATCGGTCTGTAATTAATGATATTGTTTTTATTTCCTGATTTATAGATCGGAGTAATAGAAGCAAGTTTCCAATTGGCTATTAATTCACCTGTGTGTAAAGATTTATTAAACAAAATTTGCAATGGATTCATAAGAGATGAGCAGCATTTTTTAAGAAAAAACGGGGATATGCCATCGATATCTAACTTGTTTGACATTTTGAGGTTAAGAATTCCATTTTTAATGTCAAGAATCGACAACTCAAGTTGACCAAAATCAATGGAGGATGATACATTGTCTGACGATGAAACAGAAGAACCTAATGTAGGCATAAAGTTTGATTCAAAGAAATCAGCAAAAAATTTGCCGTTTCAGACGCACTTTTAGAAGTTTTATTATTAAGAAACATCGAAGAAGGAATATATGAGCTCTTTTTCCTAGAATTAATAAAGCGCCAAAACTCTTTTGGGTTTGATTTCATTTTCATTTCAAACTTTAATATATATTGCTTATAGAGGTATTTATTCAAAAAGTTGAACTCCCTCATGTAATGCCGATATCTGAAAAAATTATCAATAATACTTGTTTGAGCATATAATCTATAAAATTTGTTTCTGAGATTTTTAAGTTTTTACGAGTGCGAGTACTCAAGTAAATTGAGTACTCCAATCTACGGTAGAAAACGCGCGATTAAGTAGATTAAAATTGCATAAGTTAAAATTGAAATTAGAGGTAGAACTATAATTAGATGCGGGTAGCAAAAATTTATAAAACTCAAGAACCACATTTAGCGGAATATGATGCATGTCTGAGGAGCAAACGGGAAAAGCCGATTCCTCAACTTTAAAATTTAAATTATTGCTGATAAATATTAAATCGAGAATCTTATTCAGCTTGTTTTTAAATCTATTGATTTGAACTAACTCAAGGTCTAAAAAACTATCTATTACAAATACTTCAAGATCACTACATACATTAGAAGGAATAAATCCAGTATTACAATGAACATTATTCCACACAACTTTACTTAAATTAAAGTCACGAAGGACACATAGCTGATTATCAGCAAGATTATAATCGACTAGTGATTTTATATTGTTGATATGAGAACTATATAAATCAATTGAACTATTTGACACACAAATAGTTCAAATAGGACGTATGAGACACACACAAATAATATACCAGCAGAACCTTTAACATAGATGCAAAGCTGGTCTAGAAGTGAGTCCGAGTTATTCAGAGGCACTACTGATGCATAAATATTTCGCTTGACAGCAATCAGAACACCTCCACCACGACTGCAGCCAGTTTTAGCAGCATCGCGATCTTTCCGGAAAACTTGGTAAATATTAAGATCAAAAAATTCTTCGATGAAAAAGTCACTATTTAGCCAAGTTTCAACTAAAACAATAACATCTGCATCCAAGTGCGAAGTAGCAACAAAGGTTGACGAAGATTTGGTGCGCATGCCAGATATGTTTTGAAAATAAATGTTGAGAGAGTAATTGAGTTTTGGCACATTTACGCACTGCTCTAGGGCTTTGGCAGATGGTGTTGAAGATTTCGAAAAAACTTCACCTTCACGTCAGCTGGCCAAAGAGAAGAGTTGAAGACATCATTTAGCATGGATGAGGAGACACCAAGTTTAAAAGTTATATGCTTACTAGAGTCAGATGGCATGCCTTTTTTAACCAATTTATAGCATTCTAATTGCTGCCTCTGAATCTATTATGTTATTTTCCGACACAGAGGGCAAAAATGATGAAAGATGTAACCATGTTTTTTTACGCTCCACCATTAAATCAGCGCTATCATTCTGTCCTATGACAACATCTTGATTTTCCGTGTTTCTGTTATGTCTATGTATCCCATCAACATTTTTAGCAAGGTGTGGTGAAAACGAAGAGGCAGGCGGCAGCTCAGCCGCAGCAACAGCAGACAGAAGAGATGATGAGTTATTTCCAGCAACATAATAGGACGGAAGAGCAGATGCAGAAGCAATAGCAGCAGAAAGAATAGCATCGGACGAAGCACCACAAGATAATACTCTCTTATTATTGTTATTCTTAGCATAAGCAGCGCTAGACGTAGTCGTAGGAGATGATAAAGCAGACGGAGCAACTTCGACAGAAAGCAGTGGTAATGCAGCAGCAACAGACGGAAGAGTAGCTTCGTTAACGGGTTGGCAACTATTTTTTGCAGACGAAGCGTACTCAGAAGCGACAGAAACAGACATAAGAGATGTGGCATTAAGAGTTCCATTACTCTTATTAGCATAAGCAGTGCAAGATACTAGCATAGGAGATGGCAAAGGGGAAGCAGAAACTTCGTCAGAGGGTAGTGGTAATGCAGCAGCAACAACAACATTAGATGATAGCGTTTTTTGATGTGTTAAATTTGTTTGATCATTTGATAAAGTAACGGGTACAGATAGTGATGAGGTAAACGTTAAAGTAGGAGTGCAAGTCTCATAACCAGCAGTAGTAACCATATTTGAAACCGCTGATTTGAGAGCGGCTACCGATGAAAAATTAGCCACACAAGAGCCGCACTTCCCATAAGATTCAGCATTAACACGCGACAGTTCGGTAATCAGTGATTTGAGTTCTCTTACTTCTTCGACCAAGTTAGACATAATATTAATTAAGTTTTGCGAATCCAAAACACACGACGAACAATGAAAAGCAAAGTTAGGAATTGCTTTAATTGAGTTATAAATGTTATCGTCAATTTTGACACACGATTTATGGCATGCACTCTTGGCATTTGATACAGCACAGAGCAGCCTCTTTAACAACCAACTTGTTACATATATTGCAACGCGAACGTAGTTGAGACATAGTAAAAGACAACCGAAGTGTTTAGAAGTCAGATGAGAACTGAAGTCAGATATCCCCAAGAATATTCCTCCGAAAATTCAGGCCTCAGGAAACGCTAAAAAATCAGGCCTTCTATCAGGTTTTATTGTAAATACTTTGAAGTTAATATTAAAATAAAAAAGCAGGTAATATATAAAATATACAATAATATAATATAACATATTATTGTATATATATAATATACCCAGCGGTTGAAGTAGTCCTGAAACAATGCATTCTCTCAAGCCTGAGGGGTAATGGTAAGGCCTGAGTATTCAACACTCCACTTGATATCCTTTTTTCATGAAGATGTCATACTTACGTAATACCTGCTATCGTATAGTGTACACTCAGGCCTGAATATCCCCAAGAATATTTCTCCGAAAATTCAGGCCTAAGGAAATGCTAATAAATCAGGCTTTCTATCAGGTATTGAATACTCTGAAGTTAATAATAATATAAAAAAGCAGGTAATATATATAACATAATATAATACAACATTTTATTTTATGTATATAATATAATTTAATATAATATATATACAATATTTTTTGCATTTAAATTTTCGTTCTGCCTTTTTCCCTTTCGTTCTCCCTTTTTTTTATTTTTCAGAATGAAAAATTACGCGTTGACTACTTCGCATTGTTAGATTTTTATTTAAATTTCCCAAAATTATTTGTTGGCATTACGACTTCGCTTCTAATCTCAACTGTCGCTCAGGTGCGAATATGAAACAAATGCACTCTCGGGCTAACTGAAAGCACTCATAAACGTGTGGCAGCATTACACCTTCGCTTCTAAACTCAGGGCATCTTCCGGTCTGAGATTGAAACAAAACAAAATTTTCACAGATTGGACAATTTCAGAAAAATTTTCAGAGAGCTTGAATGGAAATGTTTATTCTTAAATCAGTAATGATATCATTCTTGAATTTTCAAAGCAAAATAGATCTTATTTCACACCAGATTTCATCAGGCATTGAAATTGCTGATCGCTGGGTGGTTTTTTTTTTTTGTTAAAAAGATTTTATTAAAGTTACAAAGCAGTATTACTTATAAAATACAGACAAACTGTCAATTCAGTTTGTTCAAAAAGTTTAAAGTGCTGTAACTTTTTCGTTAATAGATGGATCTTAGCGCTTTGAAAAACTAAATTACTTTTTGAGATCTTTGTAATTATGATAAAACATTTGGTGGTAAGAATGTAAAAAAATGGTTTCAAAATGTTTACCCTGAATACGAGGTCAAAAGTCATTAATACTTATAATCGAAGTGTTGTACTCATTAACACCTTTATCATAACATATCATTCGTAAAAATCGAACATAAAATGCCAAAGTTAAACCTTTAAAACGGTTTTGGCGGTTTTTAAGGCGTGGCAGGAGCGAACATTTTTAGTATCCTGAAATACTCTCGAGTTAAGCTTTGAAATGAGGGGCGGACTTTTGCAACATTTTTTTCGACCCACTCTAATACACATATGTACAATAGCATTTAAAATTTTAGTCCGATCATTGAATAGTTTTTTCGTTATCACATCAACGAGGTCGAAAAGCATTGTTTCGAGAAAAACGTGTTTACGTAAAGTTTTTGTTGCCATGCATCCATTCATCTACGCATCCATCTGGACGCTCCTACTTAAAAAGTATCTTACAAATGTTTCTTCATCTCGGCGACTTAAATAAGATGTTGTATTCCTAATGGTATATTATATATAAAACAGGGTTTTTTAGAAAATATATTTTTTGAAACAAATCGAACCAGACTGCCTCTTAAACATATTTTTACTAAAAAAATATATATTAACAATTATAAAAAATAAATTTATAATTTAATTGATAAAATCCCAAACATTCAAAACAACATGAATTTCAATTATCCGCATCCTCAAGGAAGGCTCTTTACACAACTGCATCCGCAAAATGACATCCGTTTTTACAACCAAAAGTTCAATTTATTTAATGTTTACAAATTTATGCAGAATTAGCAAACTCAAAATGCGACTAGTTAGTTAACTATAAATTAAGCAACTAGTTCTTTTATAACTAGTAAGACAGCTTATATTTTTGAACTAGCTGGAATACAAATAGTAACTTATCTAGTAGCTTTTTGGTTAGTAAGATTTTACTAGTTTAACATCTAGTATTTTTTGACTAGTTTCATTTTAACTAGCGAGTTAACTAGTTAAATTCATAACTAGTACGATTTTGCACTGCAGGGTACCTTATGCTTTTATTTAATACTATTTAGTTTTACAATTAAATTAAAACTATTTTCTTTTTTATTATACAACTGCATACTGTGTTTTCTTAAGGGGGTAATCTTCGTACCGGGTAAAAAATAGCCAAGCTCAGCCACTGGAACCAGGAAACCATAAAGTCATGTAAAATAACAGAAATAAACTAGTTAAATGAATAGACAGTCTCAAATCATTTAACATTTTTGCGCAGCCAAATAAATTAGACAAGTAGATCTTCTGCATTACAGCAAGTGTCGGTGAAAGCCTGCGTATACCGATTTATGAATCATTTAAAATGTTACCTAATAGCTACGAGTAATTATTTAACGATGCGGCTGAACTCACGCAATAATTAAACGTTGTAAGTAAGAGCGACAAAATAATAAGGTAAATTACAAAATGATCGACCGACAAAAAACGTGCCACAGTTGCTGGCGTTAGCAGCAAATTTGCAAGAAGTTTGAAGTCAAAAAAATACAGAAAAAATAAAACATTTTACAAAATGTTTACATAACAAGGTTGAGGATAATCCAATGAGCAACATAAAAAAAAACTAGTTGGATACCAAATTTATTTGGCACCTTAGCCAAAAGTCAAATAAACAATGAGACCCGGAAAGAGAAACAAAAGAGGGTGTAATCATTCATTGGCTGTTAATGATATGGAACAAAGTAAGCAAATTAAAAAAAATAAATTAAAAAAATCGATGTAAATAAGGCAAAAAGACGTGAAAGTTAAGAGCAGCTCGATTGTTTGTCTTTCTACTGCTTTTTGTGAAGTGCCCGGAGCATATGTTAGATGACAGCTTTAAAAAATAGTCACGATCGCGCTTTTACTCCAAGACAAATGCTGAAGACCAGCATTGGAACAAGTTATCGTATAGTCGGTGTTGTTGCTGTTGTTGTTTAATGTATTTGTGACAGTGGACCCAGGGACACGCAATGAATTGGTGCAAAAAACTTATCCATTTACTTTCGCTTTTTTCGCTCGGCCTGTTCAAGTTATCAAAGAAAGAAGCCAACAAAATAAGTTTTCTTAAAAATATTTATTGTATAAACTTAGTATCTTACAGTATTTTATAGGTTTTTTTTTTTAATTTAATAAACTAAATTGGTACATATTCTTTTAACTATATAACAAAAACAATGACTGAAAAGCAACAGCAGTTTTCCAGTTAAAAAAAAAAAACCATTAATGATTTACACATCTGAGGTTGTTCTTCTCACACTGCTTAATTTTTACCAATTTGATCAACTTGTGACTGCAAATTATTAATCACTTCCGATGGCACCTGATCACCCAAAATCTCGAAAAGATTGATTCTTTGATTTCCGGGTATCTGCTCATAAGCGCCCAACTCGATGCCCTCCTGAACATTTTGTATTTGTGCATCCTTCGGTATGAGCGAAGTCTGTTGCGCCTGACGAATGGCTTCGTTTGTGTAGGCGGCACCCTCACGTTGTGGCAGGCAAGAGGCCACGGCCAACATAGCGAATAAGCACAGCACGATTGTTTTCATTTTATTTTGATGAATTTTTTAAATTTAATTTAAAGTTCAAAGTGTATAAACTTTTAGCTGGATTTCCAAATTTAGCTCAGTTACTTCTGCACGATCTTAACGTGGGCACGATCAAGACTTCAATGTTTGTTGTGTTGCATTCGACGCTCTTGTTTATAAGCTCGGCGTGAACAGGTCGAATGGTGATTTGGCTTTTGTCGTTGTTGTTTTTATGTTTGTCGCTTTGAAAGCAAGTCATTTTGTTGGAAAGCACTACGTTGTTCGGCGGGGGATAATCATTTGAATGTCTTATTCGCATCACGTCAACGCAGAGCCAATGAAAGCGCCCCTTACGGATTCATCCGTTAAAGCTTGACACTCGCACACAGCGCTTCCCAAACCGAGCTTAGTACATAGATGCGCAAATAAGTCTTAAAGAGACATTTCATACTAAACTAAAAAATAACGTGTTGAACGAGTTTCTGTGGTATTTGGACTCCTCTCAAACGTCTCTATACTGATCAGGCCCAGGAACACCAAATGCGTTGTTTGTTAAGTTAAGAGAAAAAGGCCGAATATAATATTTATAATAGGTGGGGGAAAATGGGTTTCTGTCTACTTTTCTACAATGCCTATAAAATTTATGAAAAATTCTTTTTTTATTCAACATTTTTTTGAGTGAAACTTCTTAGGCGGCGTTTTGTTGAGAGTAAAAATTTTCGTGTCTCGTAACGAAAAATTTTCTAATTTCGTCGTGATTCGAGCCTCGTCACAAAAAACTTTTCTGCCTCGCAGAAAGAAAGAATTGAGAAAGATACTTTTTGTGTGGCTGCAGGTTATTTTTTGTGATGTTTGTATTGTGATGAGCCCTCAGAAGGGTGACAGATAGAGATAGTATAGTTACTATTAGTAAACCCCTTATACCGCCCACAAATCAATAAACTTTTATTTAAAGAACAATTGCTATATTTCGGACGGTATTGATCGTATTAGACTAAAATTTGTTAATTTAGTTTGTATGGTTTTTGGGGAAAACTGTGCTAACAATGTTTGTACACTAGGGTGTCCCAAAAGAATATTTTTTCGAATTTAATAGTTGCTCAACCTTTGTTCGAAGGCTTATGAGATCAAGTATTTTTGAGATTTTTTTCATATTTTTTGGAAGAGGTTTAGAGGTGGTGCTAATCGTTTTTTCCCTAAAAAACAGGTGTTTCGGAGATTTTTCGAATTCGAAGAAAAAGTTGGTCAATAACAGACATTTTCTAAGATTTTGAGTCGTCATTTTGAAAGACAATTGTTCAAACTTCACTTTAATGTACATAAATCAGAAGTTTTGGCAAATTTTTATTTCATTTGGGTGACACATATTTCATTTTTTCGTGAAATTATCGAACATTTTTAAAAAAGTTTCATAACTTTTAAAAATTCCATCAAAATTAAAAAATGTAGTGATACAGTTTAAATAACGGTAAAATTTTAAACAATTTAAAAAAAAATATTTTTGATATTACTCTTGCCGTTTCAGAATTAAAGCCTTTAAAGCTTTTTCCGTTGCCTGAAAATTTTTCGAATTTTAACAAGGCATTTTATTTCATTCAACAAAATGTTCATTCAAGTTTAGTTCATTCATTTTAATAGTGTACAGAAAAAATTGGTACCTCTGTCAGTGCCCTCGATACGTTCCACTGAATGACCTCAATTTAATGAAGCAATTAGCAAGCTACAAGCACTTTAATGAAACAGTTTCAAACGCCATGCTGAAACCTTTTTTGGGGCATCAGTGGTACTTATCCGGGAAATTAGCTGCCTTAGTCTTAGCCTTTTCTGATGAGCGCATAGAAACCAAAACTTTGTGGTTAATGGTAAAAAATATTACTACGCCAAATAATGAGAACGAGATTATACAAGCCAATGTAACACAAAACATGTTAAAAAATAAGCAAATCCAAAATATTATTTCTAAAGCCAGTCTTTCTTTTTTTGAAGCCTGCAATATTTCAATTGATTTTTCACAAACCTACCTAGAAGAATGGAAAATGAAAAATCTTTTACAAGGCATAGAGCTACATCGTAAGGAAAATATATGATTTTTAACCAAAAGTAAAGATTTTTCTTAGTTTTTATTTTTGATTTTTTTTTTGTGGATTCGGTGGTAACCTGCGGAAAGAATACGTTTTTATTTTCGACTTCCTCGACTAGCTGATTATTAGAGTAGGTTTTTGGATGCTCTTCGAAATGGTGTAGTTGTCTGTTTTTATGTAACTTGAAAAATGCACGTCTCATTTTTAACAAAGGCAAATTTACTGTAAAATGAAGGTCCCAAATAATTTTATGAACTAGTTCATAATAATGTTAACTTACCGATGCTTAAAAATGTTCACTATATTTTGTTAAATGAAATAAAATGCCTTGTTAAACTTCTAAAAATTTTCAGGCAACGAAAAAGTTTTAAAGGCTTTAACTTTGAAACGGCTGGAGTAATATCAAAAATATTTCTTTTTAAATTGCATAGAACTTACCATTATTCAAACTGCATCACTACATTTTGTCATTTTGATGGAATTTTTAAAAGTTATGAAGCGTTTTTTAAAAAATTGACGCAAATTTTACGAAAAAATGAAATATGTGACCCCCAAATGACATAAAAATTTGCCAAAACTTCTGATTTATGTACATTAAAGTAAAGTTTGAACATTTTTCATTCAAAATGACGACTCAAAGACTTAGAAAATGTCTGTTATTGACCAACTTTTTCTTCGAATTCGAAAAATCTCCGAAGAACCTGTTTTTAGGGAAAAAACGAATAGCGCCACTTCCACAAAATCTGAAAAAATCTCAAAAATACTTGACCTCATAAGCTTTAAAAAAAGGCTTGAGCAAAAAAAATATTTTTTGGGACACCCTAGTGTACACATCCATTTTTTTTTTTATTCGCCCGGAGGTATGGAATCTTCCAAAGATACGAGTAACATTTTAGATCCTGCCCGGATCAGCCGGGACAGACAGAATGCACCTACGTACAAAAACATACCCCCTATTGGCAATTAGGATTTTCCACTTAGAACATTAATTGGCTTTTCAGCGGAATTTAAATTTACATTTACCGCCAATAAATCAGTTAAAATGCTATATATCAGGCAGTTTTGGTCGCATAAGACTTAAATTTGGTTTGTATGGTTACTGCACTAAACATTGGTTTCTACGCCTCCATTTTTCGCCCAAAAATCAGTGAAAGTTCTATATTTCAGGCAGTTTTGGTTGTATAAGACATGCTGTAAAATTTGCATTCATATTCAGAATTTTAAGTACAACTGAATAACGACATATATTTATTTATTTTGAATAACGACATAAGAATGCATTCAAGGAATGCAAAATTGATTTATAAATAAAATTTTTTGTTTACTTTCATTTCTAAAAAATTTTTAATTATTCATTTCAATTATTCATTTTCGCTATTCAGAATAATGAATCAATTTCAATTTTTTTATTCAATTGATTTGAATTTAATTGAAAAGAATTTAAGATTTTTCAATTATTCTTTTTATTCATTATTCACTTTTTGTACGTTATTCATTTTTTATTCATTAATCATTTTTTATACATTATTAATTTTTTATTCATTATGCATTTGTTGTTATTTATTAATTTTTTTGTTCATTATTCATTTGTTTTTCATTATTCATTTGTTATTCATTATTCATTTTTTATTCATTATTCATTTGTTATTAATTTTTTATTAATGGCTTAGGAATTGGGACATTTTTTTCTTTTAATATTTTGACGATAAAAATAATAACAGCAAAAAAAATCGTCAAATTAATAAGAGATAAACATAGCTCGAGTCCTAAGCCATGAATAAAAAATGAATAACAAATGAATAATGAATAAAAAATTAATAATGAATAACAAATGAATAATGAATAAAAAATTAATAATGAATAACAAATGAACAATGAATAAAAATTTGATAATGAACAACAAATGAATAAAGAATAAAATATTAATAACGAATAAAAAATGAATAATGAATGAAAAAAGAATAATTGAAAATTCTGAAATTCTTTGTGAATTGCATTCTTTGTGAATAACATTAAAATAAATAAAAAATTGATTCATTATTCTGAATAACGGAAATGAATAATTGAAATGCATAATTAATCATTTTCTTAAAATGAATGTGAATTAAAAATTTTATTTTTTAATCAATTTTGCTTTCATTGAATGCATTCTTATTTCGTCATTCACTGGTTCACTTTTTAGTGAATAAAATCAAATTGCTCTGTATAAGACTAAAATTTGGTAATTTAGTTTGTAAGGTTACTTTCGTTAACCATACTAAAAATGGGCGTGGTCGCTTTAGAGCCAAGCCCAGTTTTTGATTAATCATTCAAATTTACTACTTCGTTGATTGCACTGAAATTTTAGCAGTTGATTTGTTTCGAGCACGAGATAGTTTAGGATAATATTTTGCCACACCCCCTTTACCGCCTACAAATCAATAAAAATCATATATTTCGGACGGTTTTGATCGTATTAGACTAAAATTTTGTAATTAGTTCATATACTTTCTTCCGTACAGTGTACTAAAAATGAGCGTGGTCACCTTCACGGGGGGTTGAAATTGCAAGAAATCTGCTTACATAATATTTGAACGGCCCCTTATGAAGCACTTACGAAATGACATAAATCCCTTAATGTAAATTTTTCAAGCGTAAACTGAAATACTAATTTTGCTTTTAATTTTTTAATAAAAAAATTTAAAATCAGTGTTGACAAGTTATTTTGTGCTCCAAAATATGTTGGGCAAATTTTGCTTTTTATTTTTGCTTTAAAAAATAAAAATCAAAACATACCAGTTATCTTGTGACCAAAAAATATCGGGCATATTTTACTTTTTATTTTTGCTTTAAAAATTTTTATTTTTATTTTTGCCTTAAATAAAGAAAAAGCAGAAATAATTGTTATTTTTTGCTCAAAAATTTATAAGTCACAAGATAATTATTGTTTTTTGCTTTTAACTATAAAATACATACTCAGTACGGTCTCTGCTTTAATTTTCACTGCAAATAAGCTTATTTCTTGCAATAAATATGTTATGTTAACTGAAACATAAAAATTATATTTGAGGCAAGTAAGTTTATGTGTTGCTATATTGTATTACTTAATATATTCTTTTTTTGCTCTTTGAGGTTCGCCATTGTTTGCGGCTGAACAGAAATATTAATTCAATTGAATAAACTTTTTGAAAAACTTTCTTGTCTGGACTGGGATTGAACCGCGGCTTTTTCGCTTACGAGCCAAGCACACTACCAGTAGGCTACGGCCACCACCAATCGTCACCTGACTAAAGCCACTGATAAGCATGGTATTACTTTCAGAAGCATAAAATATGAACATTGTGGACTTATTTTTCCGCAAAAATATTATTTGTCACATCAGTCAAAATATGTTTACCTGGAATTGTAAACAAACATTGAAATGCTTGTCACAAAAATAGCAATATTTATGGTAAAAAATGTGGTTAGAAAAGCGAGATATATTTACGGTAAATATATATTTGGCGTTGATGATAATAGTAAAGTTTTGTTAAATATCCTCTGTATGCAACGCGATGGTTTATCTATTGTTCACTTCAATGCAAGAAGTTTGAATTCGTCTTAATTAGACTATATACGCTATGTGTTTCAAGAATCAGGCATTGATGTTATCTGTGTATCTAAGACGTGGTTCAATCCTGACATTCCAAATGATTATCTTAATATAAGTAACTATATGCTTTTTAGGAATGACAGAATTTATAAAATGGGTGGTGGAGTTGCGATATACTGTAAATCTTATCTCAACGTAAAACTTGTAAGTCGGTCTTGTCAGTCGGATATTGAATATTTAAATATTGAATTGACAAATAATCATGGTGCGAAATTGCTTGTTTCGTGTGTTTATAATCCTCATAGATCTTTTAGTCTTGAACCACCTTTTAGTGACTTGTCTCAACGTTTAATAGAATATGACTGTTTTGCTATTTGTGGTGATTTTAGTGTTAATATTCTTAATAAGAACAGTGTGACTAAAAACTTTTGTGACCAAGTAAGTGCGACTGGAATGACCATTATTAACTCCTCATCTCCAACGTGCTTTGCGACTCATGTTAACCCTAGTTTAATTGATCTCTTTATTTTGTCTGATGTTTCCTCACTTTTACTTTTCGACCAAATATCGTTTATATCTGACCATGACCTGTTATTTTTCACAATTAATTTTAAACCTTGTCATCTTTCCTGTCAAATATCTGTTTCGTATCGTGATTTCAAGTCCATTGATTACAGTCTATTGTATGATTATTTGTCTAGCATTTGTTGGGATGACTCTTGGTTTAGCCAATCTGTTGACGATAAGTTAAATGTTCTCGTCGCACACGTCAATCATGCTTTTGATAACTTTGTGCCTATTCGCGAGTCCATTGCTCGAAATAAGTTGTGTCCATGGTTTACGTCTTATGTTAAAGTCGCTATCAATAAAAGAAACAAACTTTATGTTAAATGGAAAAGACACCCTACTAATGTAAATTGGGAATTGTACAAACATGCTCGTAATAATGCTGTGTCTATTACTAGATTCTCTAAGAAAAGATTCTAGTAGCAAAGATGATCAAATGTGTGATATGAACCTAATGCTCTTAATAATTTTTTTTTTGTTTAAGTCATCTGCAAACATTAACGATAGCCAATGTAATGTCCGCAACACTCGTAACCTCCTTGTAAACGACCAGTTTTCGTTCTGTTATGTTGATGAAAACGATGTTATATTGTCAATAATGAAAATCAAGTCTAATGCTACCGGTAGTGATGGCATTCCTTTAAGAATTATTAAATTATATTGCCGTTCATTATTAAACCACTAATACACGTTATCAATCATTGTTTTACTGTTTCATGTTTTCCTAACACTTGGAAGCTAGCTAATTGGGAATTGCCAAAGTCAGTAATGCCTCCTCTATGCAAGATTTCAGACCCATTAGTATTTTATGCTCGTTCTCTAAAATCTGTGAATCTCTGATGTGTAAACAAATTAATGAATACATTGATTCTTTAAAACTGCTTTCTCCGTACCAATCTGGTTTTCGTAAAGGGCATAGTTGCGCAACTGCTATGCTTAAGATTCAAGACGATATTCGCATTAATTATGACGCTGGTAATATCAAACTCCTATGTCTTCTTGACTTCTCAAAGGCTTTTGACAGTGTCAATTATTTTCTGTTAGTTCGTAAACTGAGCGTTTTATTTGGGTTTAGTAATTGTGCTGCTTCTTTAATTGCAAGCTAGGCTCATCGACATTTCCGTCGCTTGAAGATGTAGCCAGGGTGTCTCTGGAATCCCTCCTAAGGTTTGCGAATTCAACGCAAATCTTTAAAGACTTTTAAATAAACACAAAGGTTCCTTTTATTCGCTACCGGTACCACTAAGGACCTGAATCGGTCTATGTGAGCTTTCACGAAGGCATCCGGTTTAACCTAACCTAACCTAATTGCAAGCTATCTTGATGATAGAATGCAAAGAGTGAGCATAGTCAGTGCTATGTCTGACTATGCAGTAATTAAAGCTGGTGTGCCACAAGGATCTATTCTTGGACCTCTGCTGTTTAGTTTATTTATTAATGACATTTTTACTACATGTAATGATATGACGATGCACGCTGAACGATGACATTCAGCTATATTCTTCTAACCGGATTGGACTACTTGAGGACTTATGCTGCAGACTTAATGATGACTTAAGTGCTATTTCTAAGGGGGCCTCTGAAAACGATTTTTACCTGAATGCCAATAAATCGTTTGTTCTTCCTATATCCAAGGATAAGCTGAACTTCAACCAAATTCCGACAGTTAGTCTCAATGATAATCGTCTACAAATTGTTGACAAAGTAAAAAATTTAGGATTCTATGTCAATTCAAAACTTACTTGTCTTGACCATGTGAATAGCATAATAAAAAGAATATATTGTACGCTAAGATGTCTGCGGTTTACTTCTAAATTTACCCCTACTTTGACTAAAAAAAGACTTGTTGTTCAACTCATTTTGCCTATAATTACTTAATCTGAGCTAGTTTATAGTAACTTTGACTCTCACTCTGAGCACAAAATTCTTGTTGCGTTTAACAACTTGACTAGATATATATTTGACTTAACACGTCTTGACCATGTAACTGTTAAAAGCAAAGAAATTCTAGGATGTAGCTTGATTGGATACCTAAATGCGAGAAACTGCATATTTCTGCAAAAGTTGATTATTAGTAAAATTCCGTTATACCTTTTCGAAAAACTGCGTTTCTATGTGTCGAACAGAACCTTCAATCTTATAACACCAAGACATACTTGTTTACAATATAAGCGGCTCTTTTTTATCCACGCCATTAAGCTCTGGAACTCACTTCCTCTAAACATTAAAAACATAACCAGCACGAACAAATTTAAGCTATCAATCATGTCCTATTTCTCTAGCCTTTAATTCTTCTACACTTTAACTTTCTTCTACTTTCTCTTCTTTAGTGATTTAATTACTGCCTTTCCTCCTTCTTTTATTTTGTTAAGTTATGGTTAGCTAATATTTAGTTAAGTTGTGAAATTAACTGTAATTCTTTTATTTCTCTAAATTGGTTTTTTTTGCAAAATTATAATTATATTTACTAGTTTTAAGTTTTATTCTTATCGTTTTCTGTTTACTATTAATGTTTTTAACTGTTGTACGCTAAAAAACCATTTAAGATATTACTGTACTAGCTTAACTGTACTAGCTTAATAATCTTAATTTAAATAAATAAATCGAAATCGAATCGAAATAAATAGAAATATGTTTGCTACAATCAAAATCGAAAATGTAATTTTTCAACTTTTCATCTTACAAGAGTATTACGAGTGGAGTTCCACAAGGATCTATTCTTGGTTCAATTCTATTTACCATGTTTATAAATGACATTTTTTATAAATGCAAACATGTAACCATGCATGCTTATGCTAATGACTTGCAATTGTATCTGTCCAGACCCATCGGTCTCGTTGATGAATTAAATTTAAAAGTCAATGAAGATCTCAGAATAATAGCAGATTGGGCCATAGCTAATGAGTTGAAGCTGAACCCTCTGAAATCATACGTTTTACCGATTTCAAAGACTCCCTATCAAAATCTTAATTTATCTCCTATTCTCCTCAATAACATAGAGCTTAAATTCGTTTGTAACGCCACAAATCTTGGATATAAAATTAATTTGTTACTGTCCTGCGAGGACCACATCAACTGCTGCGTTAGTAGAATTTACGATGTCTTACGAAATCTCAGAATGACTGCAGCTTTTGTACCTGTAGTCATTAAGAAAAAAATTAGTATTTCAGCTGCTGCTGCCAATTATAACTAACTAGTAAGTCGTTTAAAGTAAACTCGACTCAAGATCTATGCACAAACTACAAGTCGCTTTTAATAATACTGCACTCAAAAGGTTTGATCACATATCATACTTTAATATGTGATCAAACCTTTACAAATCAGCTATAAGGCCAAGGCTTATTTAGCTATCTTGAAGCTAGAAACTGCATTTTCCGGCATAAGATCATTTACTCGCATTGCCCAAACTCTCTTTTCGAAAAGCTAAAGTTTTGTAGATCAAGTCGAAACATGAACCTTATCATTTCAAAGCACAACTTTACGAATTCAAGCAGATTGTTTTTCGTTAACGCAATAAGACTATGGAATTCAATACCAAACACCACTAAAATTGTGTCCAACAGTACGTACTTTAAGCATTTCATTTTTGATTACTTTTCTTAACTCACGCTTTCCTATTTTCTTTTTAATTTAATTAAATTTTTCTCCAGTTGCTTATCTCTATTTCCTCATTGATTTTTTAAAATTTTGGTTTAACTTGTAATTAAAATTTTTGTTATTTACTTTAGCTTTTATATTTTTAAATTTGAGGTGTATTCAAGAATAATTTTTGTTGGTAATTAATTTTTAAAATTACTATTTTACATTTCTAATGATGTAAGCTATTATTTTTACTGTTTTTACTGGTTTTCTGTTTTTCTGAGTGTGGCATATAAAAGAATAAGTCTTAATTGTCAACATATTTTTTCAAATAAATACAAATACTCTTAATATTTAAACGTTTCTCTCAAAACTAAGAGTTTTCTCTATGTGTAGAATCTAACAACCGCAAAACATGAGGTATAGTATTGTCATAATTTCGACATATTGAGCAGGAATGTGTAAAAGGCCGTGTCAGAGATGATAAGCCTAAAAATAATTTACTCCTAAACTTTAAACCTCAGTCATTTGTTTTTTAAAAACTGATAAACTAATGGATAGAATGCATATGAAAACAATTCTTGTTAAGATAGAAAATCAGTTAATGAAAACAATGACAACTTGTAAGTATTTTTTTTATTAAAAACACTAAATTTCATTAAAATATCGTTATCAAGTTGTTTTGTATTTTACAAATGTAGCGCATTTTGGACCTCTTGTCATTATACTACTCGTATATTTACGCCTCGCCAAGTGTTTGTGTGTAAAACAAGATATCGAATTACAACTTGTGATTGTAAAATGGAAACGTAATGAAAGATCATAAAATATCTTGATTCAATAATTATGTAATACAATTTTTTTATCTCTTGCCATTATGGCACTTATTTTCAAGCCGACCACAAGGTCAGGATCCTAATTTTAACACCAAAATCGTTTACATAAGCATTTACATATATGCGGCTTACGACTTATCAAGCATCAGTTAAGAAGCCCGGTCATAGTCGCAAGTCTTCCATATAAATTTTTGCTCGTTATTATTTTTGTAATTATTTCAATGTGTAACAAATCAAACTCAAATTGCTGTCTATACAACAACAAATAGCGTTTAAAATCAATGTTTAACTTCAAATTTAAATGTCATTACCAAATATTTTCAAAACGAAAAATCTAACTGAAACCACTTTTGTCTTGACCAGTTGGAGGCCTCTGCGCCAGTTGACACTTTAGGCCAGCATTATCAAGTGTTTATACATACAATATAAAAACAACTTTGGTTGTTCCCTCTTATTTCGTTGCTATAAACTTACGAAGCATTTACATCGTTTGGGTTCATTGCGAGCAATATACTATTAACTTGGTCAAAAGCCGCTAAGAGGCCTTAATAATTATAAATGCCTTGTTTACGTAATATAACTGCTATGCCTAGCTGCAACACTTGGTATTACGTGCACATTCGGGCTGGCACTTGATCGGCGTCTGTCCACTTCAACTACGGCTTTTGAGGTTCATCTTCAGCTGCAGCACCGAAGCAAACGGCTTTGAATTGAAGTGGCTTGAAGAACGTCTATTTTGTTATTTTGACTTTATTTGGAACGTTCATTTCGGCATCGCTGATTATGATTTTTGCACAACGAAAAATAATATGAATGAAAATTATTGCTTTCGGATGCTGAATGTCTTTTTTTATGGATTACTAGTGAATTATGATAGATGTTTTTTTTTATTTCTAATAAAAATAATGAGAAAATTTTTAAACCACATCCTCAGTAAGAAAAAACTACCTGCGTGTTTTGAGCGCCGGATTTGAGATTTTTCCCAATACTTATTTTTTGTGAATTTGGCAACTTGAAATTGTGTAACAGCCCGCTGAACCACAAGCCAAGGTTAGAGCTTGGGTGTTGCGAACGTTGTTGGGTTGATGATTTGTTGTTGATAGATTTGGTGCTTTTAAGCTTGAAGTTTTCTTGCGTTATGCCAAAAAATAATATTTTGAAAAAAATGTAACTCATTTTTATTAATTTTTTTTAGTAGGTAGCAAGAATAAAAAAGGGCTGCCACGACGGGAAGGTAAACAGAAGTGAAAAATTTGTGCCTCTTGTTCAAAATAAATAGTCCTTGTCATATAACCATAGCAGTGTTTAGCTTAATTTTCGATTACATTTAGCTATTTCCGGTTGCGCCCACTTCAAGCAAAATTTTGGAAAATAACCTTATCTACTCTCGTGTCAAATGCATAGTCCTTTCATTATATTATTATATTGAGGCGGACCACTGAGTAATGCGATGTGACAAAATTACATTTGAAAAACCAAATATGTACACAGAATAATAGTTTGAAGTCTTATTAACCCATTAATGCACAACAACTAAATTGTGAAAAATGTGGAATTGAAGCACAGGAACAACTAAGGGCTGGAAATGCTTGCCGAGGTTAAAGCGTAACAGCCTCGGTTAAAAGCAATTCAAATTGTCTTTCAAGGTTGTTTCACCTAATCAAGAATTCACGTATGGTTTCAATTAATTCCTCTTAATAATCTATCGCGGGTATATACATACTAGGGAAGTCAATCCCGGGATGATTTAAGCCTCTTTAACTCCCGGGATTGTCTTTCAGGATCCCGGGATTTTTAAATAAAAAATTTATTTTACAAAAATTTATGTGAATGCAAACATTTAATTTTAAGTTGATATGAATATAGAATTAGAAAATCTTTTATTCAGCCTGAAAAAGATTGTTAGGATGATGAGTGTGAATCAGAGATCTGCCAAAGAGACTAAATGACTACTCATTTAGTCTCTTTGCAACTATTTCTACAACTTGCATAGAATCAGAACGGTGCTTCTCACCATCGGATTATATTTGTAATAATATCCGAACAAAACTCTTCAATAAAAAATAAAACACGTTGATCAGCTTAGTGCTTACTTTAAAAATAATTAAAACAAAAAATTTAATTTTGAAAAGTTTTTTCCAAAATTAATATGCCTTAAATACAAAAAATCATGGAAACGGTGTACAAAAAAAAGTGTAACATTTATGTAATAATACCTTAAACTTTTCTGTTTATTTTTATATGTTTTGTTCTTTAACCCTTTCAATGGCTAGGCTAAGAACAAAAAAATTTTTTGAGGTAATATTCGTATCATTAAAGTCCTTAAAAGATGAAAAACATACCTTTGATTTAATCTGCGCTACTTAAGTTTTTTAAGCATGTACAAAGAAAAAATATTTTGCTCCTGTTCGGCACAAAGTCTTTTTTTTTAATCTCTTACAGGTTTTTCAAGCCTTTAGATCCTTGTTTTTTAAAGCCTCTTAATATTCTTATCATTAAAGCCAAAAAAGATAAAAAAAAATAAATTTAATCTTTGTCCGGTTAATTTTTCTTATAAAATAGGCCGAAAATTGTTTGTTTGCTTTTCTTTGGCACAAAATCGAAAATCCAACTGACTTTTATGTCAAATATCTCTCTAAATTTATTTTTATCATGTTGGTTCATCTTTTTTTTTCATAGAACCAAACAATTTGATTTAAACAAAAGCTTTGCAAAATAAATACAAATAAAAATTACTTTCTGGCGTGTCCAATATTTTGGGCAAATCCACTGAAAGGGTTAAGTTAATAATAAAGGCTAGTCATTAATATTACTTAAGTTCTTTGTTTTTTAACAATAAGGGTATTCAGAATTGTGTGGTATAGTTGTAGTGTGTTTTTTTTTGCCATAGTTGAAAATCACAATTATGAGCACCCTTTAAAATAGAATTTGTGGTTGGGAACCTCCCACTATAGCTTTTTGTTACATTGCACATAAATTAACTATCCAATTTGATATGTTTTATTAATATATGGCATAAAAAGTTTAACTTGCACTTTGAGCTTCTTCTATTTTTTGCAATTAGGAAATAACTGGCAACCGATCAGTTGTTTATGGAACCTTAAAAACCACGTTCGTTAAACGACTACGGGCTACTTAAAATGACCACACTTTTGGTTTTTAGAGATTTCATGTTAAACAACAAAAATATAAAAACCACTCGGTAAAGTGTGGTATCAACACCACGGGATTTTTAAACTACACTGAAAGCAACGCAATTGTGAATACCCTTAATGTGTTTTGTTTTTGTTGCTTTATAAATGAATTAATTTACATTTCTTAGTTTCATTAATACATAACAAAAAATTGTTTTAAAAACGTTTTAAACTATTTACTCCTTAAAACTTTCAACCCCGACCTAATCCCGGGATTGAGATTTTCAATCCCGATAATCCCGGGATCGAGAAAAGCTTCTGGGATTGGACTCCGTAATACATACCCCACGTTCTTTCTCGTTTTGATTTGTTTGGAATTTTTTTCTCGTTTTCGGGATTTTTTATGAACGCTGATCTTTATTTTTTTCAACTTGGACTATTGTTAAAGTGGTATCTAAAGATGATCTCTGAATTTTTTTGAGATAAAATAATCAATATTTAAATTTTTACAAATATTTTTATCACTGGGGTTCGTATGTACCACACGATGAGCATGCCAGGTGAAGGTTAAAAGAAAAAAAACTAATATTTAAAGGAAAACTCTGAAGTTTAAAAAAAAAATTCATAGAAGTTAAGTGTGGCGAAGTTCATGATCATAAACGAATAAGGGGTCAACAAGTAGAGAAATAAAAAAAGCATTGGAAAAGTTAGAAAAATTAAAATTTGGGAATTTTCATTTCGTAGCGTAGGCGTTCAACTTTAATTTTTTATTATATTTTATTTTTTCTTGATGTTTATAAAAAAAATAGCTCACCTACGGGGCATTCTTTACTTTTCTTTAAATTACTGCATGAATTGGCGTGAAAAATAGACAAAAAGTCTTTAAATGTCAACTTTAGAACTTTTTTTGAAAAAGCATACTTTTGGCTTTCTCACACTGCACTATGGTCCAAGAACCCGATTTTTGTGGCTTTAATTAAAAAAAGGCACATAGAGTGCCCAAACTTCGCACATTTAATTTTAGTACTGCAAACAAGGACGTGTGCATCATCACCCGCCTACGGACACGCCCACCTCCCATTACTTTCACATATTTTTTCACAGAAAACATCTGGTTTTTTCGTCATAACTCCCAAACCATACATCCTACAAGGAAGACTTATACACCAAAATATCCACACGATTGCATTCTTAGGAAAATAATTTTTTTAATGATTATACATAGTTTAATACGTCATTTTTGGTGATTTTCCACTTTTTTCGTTTTCCATACATCATTAAAGGACGATGTATGCACTAAAATGTTTGCTAAGCCTCTGTCAAGAAGACTGCATTCTTGAAAAAAAAATTGAAAATAATATTCAATTGATTTCATGTTCCTTCTTTCAAATTTTTTTATCTTTAGTGGTTCTGAAATATACGATAGTTCAAGTTGCAGCAAATTGCTGCAGGAAAATCAATCAGCACCATAAAGTGTACAAGTCAACTGTTCACTTCATGTATAAAACTTTGATCATACCTGACAATATCATTACTTTTCTTCTACGAAAGACAAACACGATTCTTAAACTAAATCAAAAATGATTGTACATTTAAGTAGTATATTACGAAAGACAAACACGATTCTTAAACTTAATCAAAAATGATTGTACATTTAAGTAGTATATTCCTAAAAATTACAACATATACAAACAAATTTTATATTACTTTATAACAAACTTACTTTGATGTTGATTTCCATACCGAAATTCGGTCTTTAATTTGTAAATTTTTAAAATATTTAAAGTTTTGTTGCGCTAATATTGCCACATTTAAAAAACATATATAATTTTATAATATTTAGAATATTTCTGTTCAATTTATATAGTTTTTATACCAAATTTTAACAATTATTTAACCACTTAAACGTGTCAGTAAGTAAGCGGGACCATTGTGCACTGTTGAAAGCAAAAGCTTTACAGTGGCTGCGGATTTTTGCAGAATTTTTCATACTATGTCGTTAATGGGTTAATGTGAGTTACGCGATATCCCTTTAGTTGTGGAGATGCCACTTTTCATAGGTTAAAATTCCCTTGTTTTGTCTGAAAAAAAGGTGCATGTAAACTTGATTTGTGCTATGGTTCTATCTTTAGAATGGTTTCATTTAGAAGTACAAAATTTTGAGAGTTGATAGCTTTGGTATAGAACTAACGTTTGCTATTTAAAAGCTAGTTTCGATATAACAAAATTTAATTTTTTTTACCTATATATAATGTTTTAAAGGTATTTATTTATTTACAAGATAAAACTTAAAAAAAATAAGATATAATTGCAGAATAACAACAAGTTATAATCAACGAATAAATATATTAATTAAAACAAACATAAGCATTTAGCAAAACATAACCTAAATTGCTTAATTCTCCCGCAGTTTAGTCATGGGAACCTCTATGTGGTCACCCTGGAACTGGGGCCCAAGAAATTCAGGGTTGCTTCCTTCTACTTTCCGTATGATGAGCTTATACTCACACAGTCATTCCGGGAACTGCTAAAGGGAATAAATCCAGCCACGCATATTATTCTGGGTAGAGATACTAATGCGCACCACTCGCAATGGGGCAGTACCAACAACAACGATAGAGATGAGTCACTTTTTAACTACCTACGTAGCACTAATTTAAATATCATGAACAAGGGCAATTAGCCGACGTTTATAATTAAAAATCGAGATGAAGTTCTGGATGCCACTCTAGCATCAGAAAACTTCTCGGAAGAAATCTACTCATGGAACTTCTTAAATGAACATTCGTTCTCAGACCATAGGTATATATAATTTGGATGGAAAGAAACCAATCAATCCTTGACTCAAAAAATAAGAAATCCCCGTAAGACAAATTGTAGATGGTATAATAAACTTATTAAGAAATCACTGAATTTAGATACTTCTCCCCCGTTACTAACAAAGAAGATTTGGACCTTCTGGTACTAGAATCCACCAAAAAATGTTCGGATGTGCTCAACAAAGCATGTCTGAAAAAAGTTTTCAAGAAATCCCATAAACCAGCATGGTGGTCTCGAGAGATTGAAATCCTCAGAAAGGGCTGTCGCAGAGGCTTCAACTACCCAAGGCGTAGCAATGGTGAGGTCTCATGGAATATATATAAGTCCAAACTAGGTATTTATAAAACTGCAATCAAGAGAGCAAAGAGGGCCTCTTGGTCCTCATTCTGCACAGAAATAGAAGGTACTTCCAAGGCTTCAAGACTTAGGAAAATACTATCAAAATCCCCGACAACACCAAGCTTTATTCAAAAGATTTTTCCTGGTATTGTTCACTCTGACATTTCAAGCTTTCAAACATCCCCTCTGATCTTATGCGTCAACAGATTGAGCAACTGACCAGCAAGGAGAAGTTAAGATGGGCGATCTATTCGTACCAACCATATAAATCTCCTGGTCCCGATTGCATTATACCAGCTCAACTCCACTATAGCTTTAATGCAATAGTACCCTGGCTTCAGGCAATCTATTATGTCTGCCTACTCCTTAACTATATCCCAACAGCCTGGAGAGAGACAAAAGTTATATTTATACCGAAAGCGGGTAATTCCCCTCACACTAAACCGAATGACTTCAGATCTATAAGCCTCTCCTCCTTTTTGGTTAAAATTTTAGAGGGACTTATTGGGCTTCTTCTTAAGCCGAAGCTTGACAGGCTTCTAAAATCTCAGCATGCCTATATTGTATAAAGGCAGATCTATAGAAACATCTCTCCACTCGCTTGTGTCTACAATCGAAAAATCACTGGAGAACAAAGAATAAGCGCTTGCTGCTTTTCTAGAAATAGCAGGAGCATTCAATAACATCCTTCCATATGCGGTCTCCTCGGCCTTGTCGGAACTGGGGGTGGAGGGGTTTCTCGTGAGTTTCATACACCAGATGCTCAGGGTGGTTAACTCAGAACAAGGAGGATTCTCTACTCGCAGGTTTGTAAGCAGAGGTACTCCGCACGGAGGACTCTTGTCTCCGCTTCTGGGAAAATTTCCTGGGAAAATTTCCCCAGACTCTCTGTCAACTGATGGAGAGAGCACTCTTAATTCTTTCAAGTTGGCTTCCTCGTGTGGTTTAAGTGTAAGCCCGGAGAAAACATATCTCATCCTTTTCACTAAGAAATATAAAATCCCCAACTTAGAACTTCCGAGTCTGAACGGCACGAGGTTGCTCTTTAGTGACAGCACGAAATACCTAGGAGTTATTCTTTTCTGGAATGTTAACATTAAGGAACGTGTTAAAAAGGCAAACATAGCACTATTTGCCTGTAAAAAAGCAATAGGTACAAAATGGGGTTTTTCCCTCAAAATAGTACGCTGGACTTATACAGTAATTGTCCACCCTATAACTAACTAAGGCGGAAACTAAGGATGAGAATCTAAGGTTATTACCCTGCGATCTCTGCCTCCCAAAGTACAACTTCTGCAAAAACTTCCAAGTCTCCTTCCCAAACAGAACCACATGGGAAACAGAAAGACCACGGTTCTCTGGTGACTATCAAGTCTGATATACTGATGGCTCAAAGACAAATGAAGGTGTGGGCACTAGTGTTTTTGGCTCAAGGCAGGGAAAATCTATATATGCCAGCATGGGCCCAGGTAGCTGAGTCTTCCAAGCTGAAGTCCATAGAATTGAGATCTGCCTAAAAGAGTATGTAAACATTTACATTCACTCTGACAACAACGCTGCTCTACTTGCACTATGCGCATATAAAATCACGTCCAAACTCGTATGGAATTGCCTACAGCTGCTTATCAATATGTCTACCCATAAAAAAGTCCACCTCATTTGGGTGCCAGGCCATAGCGGCTATTTAGGAAACGAGATTGCGGACGAACTAGCCAGGAAAGGAGCTGTAAGTTCCTTCATAGGTCTAGAACCATTCTGCGGGCTAGAATTCCTTACTTTAAGTGGAACATCTATCAGATTTGTCACATGTTTCATAACTGGACATTGCAAGGTAAATAAGCACTTATCAACTATGGATATAGTCCCGGAAGATCTGTACAGATTGTGTAACAAAGATGAAGAAAGAAACAGCAGAGCACATCTTGTGTCACTATAACGGTCTTATTAGGACCCGACTTCGCTACTTAGGTGCGAGCCTTAGTTCACCCAAGGACATCGCTCTGTTCCTAACGAACTTAACGATTAAGGATGAACTATAGCCTATCTATTTATATATCTGTCTATAGTGCGACAACGCCCATTTTTACAAAGTTGTCGAGATTAAACATATGAACTAAATTACCAACTTTAAGTATATTTTAGGGCGTGACAACGTTTATATATATAGTGACCGCCACTTGGAGCACCTACATACATACCAAGTTTTACTATAAAAACGAGTACAACTCCGGAATTGGCATGATTTTTTGTACAGTTACCGACAGTAACCATCTTAAAAACCGTTTTTTACGATCAAAACGAGTTGTGGGCTATGACACAAATTCGCTTGTATGGGAGGTACCACGTCCCCTTGTTCAATCAACACCAAACTTCGCAGGAACACTCTCAAGATGTCGCTTCAGTTTTCCTTTCTTTAAAATTTCATTAAGTTCTGTTCAGAGATTTCGGAGTCTATACGTGATATACACACATACAAACATACCCACATACATACATCCATTTTTATATACATTTAAATATAGATAATAATATTTTTCAAATGCACTCATGCAAGACTATTTGCTCTAGATCGTGAACTCCACTAATGACTTGGAATCTTGCACATAAGCTTTGGTCTCAAATATTGCAATTTTTCAAAATCGGATGGAAACCACGCCTACCTCCTATACAAAGTGACTTTATCAAACCCTTAAAATCTCTAAAAATTCCATAAAAATAAAATAAATTATTTAAAATATTGCACATCCCTCCAGAAAATGTGAGCATTCCCGGATGTAACCAGGAAACAATCCATGGAATGTAGGAAGCATTCTCCCTCGTTGCACACTCCATTGCTTTTCTTACATAGCATGTCATTAGAGGGGAACATTCCTCTCCACTGTGTTAAAAAGTCAAGTGGAAACATTCCTCTCCGCTGTTTTAAAAAAGTTAATTGGAAGCAGTCCTCTCCCCTGTTCTAAAAATTAATGTGGAAACATTCCTCCCCCTTCTTATGAAAATGCCCGGCCAGGATTCGAACCCGGGACCTCTGAGCGACAGTCAAAGGCGCTACCACTAGACTATCGAATTCTATAATAAGTGGCTAGGAAACAATGATATTAATATTTTCTGTTGTCATTGCTTGACAATAACTAAAAGTTTCCACATGCATTCTTAAAACAGCAGTTTGGAAACAACATAACTTCAGAACTACCAATTTAATTCCAAAATATGTGATGTTTAGTCATCACTTCCATATGTAAGACTTTCAATTTTTTCAAGAGGGAAGCGGTTTGGAAACAACATATATAAAAAACTACCCTTAAGCTTCTGAAAGATACTTTGGGGAATGTTTCTTTATCACTTTTAGATGAAAGCCTTCCGATTTTTCCTGGAGGGATAAGTTTAAATTGTAAAATTTACTCTTAGTTTCAAAATTAACAAAATCGTATAAAACCTCCATCTACCTCCCGAACAAATGCCACAAAAAAAAATCAATTGGAATCTTGCACATAAGCTTGTCTCAAAGATTCACTATATATTTGATACAAATCAAAATAGGATGAAAACCACGCTAATCTCCACTACAAAGTGGCTATACGAAAACTATAAAGTATCTTAAATCTCCACAAAAATTAATTAAATTAATTAAAATATTGCCATATGCTTAGAAATTTTAAATTCAACTCTGAGTTGGAATTTGGCAAAATCGTATAAAAACTCCGCCTAGCTCCCATACAAAGTGACGTCATCACAGTAGCATAACCTTTATAATTTTCAGAAAAATGTGTGTTTCATTATCAAAACGTGAACATCTTAGGAATTAGCATGATTTCGAAAAAGTGGGCTTAGATATATTGCGACCATAGTAAACATATGAACTAAAGTACCAATTTTTAGTTTTATACGATCAAACATACACACATAGAAGTTTCATCGATTTGTGGGCGGTAAAAGTGGGAGTGGCAATATTTATAAATATATTTTCCTATCAAAACTGTACAACTCAGGAATTAGCATGATTTCGAAAAAGTGGGATTAGATAAAGTGCGGCCACGCCCATTTTTAGTAAAATTGCCGACAATCCATAACCATCTAAACAAAATTTTAGTTTTTTACGATCAAAACCGTCTGATATATAACATTTTTTATGGTATGTGGTCTATTTTTTAACTTCTTTTTTTCTGCCCCTTTCATTGTGACTCTCTTATAGTCTAGAGTTTTTGGATTTTTGGGGATTTTTTCGTAAAAATACTTAAACTCGAAACTTGAAAAATGTTACACTTCTAGTGAAAAATTTCATAACGACCAAATTATTCAATGTAATTACACAATTTTTGTTATTTGTATTGAGTGCTATTTCAGAAAATATTTCAACAACATACTATTACAATTTTTTTATACATCTATTTTTACGATTTTTTGTATTACAAGAGAGAAAATTAAATTTTTTCGAAAAGTAAAATATGACAACTCTAGTTCCTTTCATCTGATTTTTATGTTTGATCATAAAGATCATTTTAGAGATAAATTTAATAAAAAAATGATTGCATACTAGTTTTTTAAAAAAAAAGTACTTCAAGCGTTGTTTTTATTTCTTTTTTGGTTAAATATTGTAAAACGCTGCTGAAAATAAGGCCGACTTATTGAACATATTTATTTATTTATTTATTAGAACTTACATAATAATACAATTATTATATAATTAATTAAATTATTGAGCACTAGCTGCATATATTTTTTGAACATATATATTTAATTATTATAGAAAAATTAATAAATCTTGAAAAAAAAGTCAAAATGTATAATCTTTGCTAGTGATGATGCCCAACTCAACAGCTCTCACTCTGGCGTCGAGCACACAGCGACTCATCACATAAAACAAAATAAAGTATACCCTGCAAACATTCGGAAGACGATTGGAAGAGAAGTTAATTTGGCGAAGCACTTGCGATTCGCCTAGGGTTCTTTGGAAGATGGATCGCTTTTCTATCGCCCAAGCCATGAATGCGCGATTCATGAAAAATCTTCAAAAGCTTTCTTCGCTCATTCTGACGATCGTTGGAAGATGGATCGCTTTTCAATCGCTCAAGCAGTAAATGCACGATTAAAAAATCTTTAAAATCTTTCTTCGCTTGTTTCGGCGATCGTTGGAAGATGGATCGCTTTTCGATCGCCCAAGCCGATGAATGCGCAGTTCAAGAAAATCTTCAAAATCTTCCTTCGCTCATTCCAGCGATCGTTGGAAGATGGCTTTTTTGAAAATTTTTAAAATCGATTGTTGGAATATGAAGTAGGCTTTTCTATATACTTCTCCCCTTAAAATAATCATCGAAAAAAATTTTAAAATTATTTTTTGTTTTAAATTGCCGTTCGAAAACTGAAAATATTCATATCAGTTCTGTTTGCGGTGGTAGATCTTTTTGTTGACCTATTTAACAAAGAATATCAACTAAAAAACAACTTGTAACGTTCAATAAAGACGCTTCGCAACAAACCGCTGAGTAACGCTAAAAGCGATTCGGTTGGAACTCTTGGCGGCAAATCGCTTTACTGCATGTTTATGTAAAACGAAACGAAGACTGAACGTCGTGAAAGAAACGAGCAACAATATTTTTTGATATGGAAAAATTCACTGTCTACTGTGTCTCGCACCACTCTCAGTCTTCGTGTCGTTTTACATAAACATGCAGTAAGACTCCTTTTGACGATTCGTATGCGACTCTACTCACGAATCGCTAAGGAATTCCTTTGACAATTCGTTTAAGACTCTTCCCAGCGAATTGTTTAAGACTTGTTTATCCGTTCGCGAATCTTCCCGGCGAATCGCTCTAGACTTAACAGGCGATTCATTAGCAACTCTCCCCAGCGAATCGCTTACGCACTATTTCGGCGATTCGCTTACGAATATTTCCGGTGAATCGGTGAATCAGCTGCTTACAGTCGGCGATACCCAGATAACTCTCAAATGAGCTTGCCGGCGATTGTTTCATCTTCCAAGCGGTTGGGAGTGTTCTTCATTTTGATTGGCCGACATTAAAAATAAAATTAAGCACTTCCTCAGCAGCAAAATAAATTAATTAAATTTAATGTGTATTCCTCAATTTTTATGTTCATCGAAACTGCGCAGCGGAAGTACTGAATTTTATTTTTCAAAATCAGCCAATCAAAATTGAAAAAATCACAGAATTTTGTTTGTATGGAATTCGTATATGGATGTTGAAAAAATGCGGCTAATATGTTTTTATTGTTTCTCCCAAGCTACAGGTCGTCGGTGCAACACCGACCTTGTGCAATTATACGTTCTGAATCAGCAGGATGTTTATAAAGTTCTATTCTGAATCAGCGAATTGAGTCAGTTTACGAGTTTAAATATTATATAAAGCATTGTAAAAGGATTTTTTGCGTCGCACAGGTAGCGAAGTCTATGGGATGAGGGATAAAAATAGAAGACAATTTAGCATGTACTAATATTTCATATCATATAAAAGTTTCATCAAGAGCTGTCACGACTTTCTCTCACACAAAATGAAAAGTAAAAAAATATTTTTTTATTCTGAATGGCCACGCCATTCGTTTGCCTGCCACATAATATTCAATAAAGTTTATTAATTCAAAAATATTGTTATTTGAATACAAAGGTTTGTTAAAATTTTACGTAAAACTTAAGAATTAAAGAAAATAACAGAGAAAACAATAGAGAAAATTATTGACTGCCACTAGAGTAATTCAAACAGTCACTCGACACAAAGTTAGTGAAATCGAGATCAGATAGGAAATTAACTGCATCATCATAATATTCATTTAAAATTAATTCATCGATTTTAATTTATTTTTTCTAACTGTTTTCTATATTGGACACTTCTTTATAGCTGTTACGGGTATAAAGTTGACGATCTGCAGCAGCCTGTAGCTTGTAAGAAATGATAAAAACATATTATTTAAAAAATTTAATTATTTTCTTCAGAAAAAATTGTGAAGTGAAACTCCAGCTGACAGTTTATTTTCTCGACTCAATTTTTTTCAATTTTGATTGGCAGATTTTGAAAAATAAAAATCGCAGTGCATTTGCGATGATCAACAAAATTTAGGAATATATATCAAATTTTATGTTAAATACATAACTTTATTTTGAATGTCGACCAATCAAAATATAACACGCTCTTACAATTTTTTTCTTATTCTGAAACATAAATAAGTACACACATGCACTCAGCAAAGCTCGTCGAGCTCGACGTCAGCTCGTAAGAACTCGAAGCTCGTAGGAGCCGAGCTGATCATCACTAACCTTTGCTATTAAAATTTAAATAAAAATCCCTTTAATCTAGTAGTCACAAGTTCAGCTCATACTACAATCATCATAAACATATTCAGATCGATTGCAAATATAAGAAATAATTGCAGAAATGACAAAAAATTACTTGCTAGAGGCGCGCGTGCGCTGTTACATATTTTTATGTGATTTACAACGCAAACCAAAACAAAAAAGGAACACATCCAAAATATATTTCTGTTCTTCGTCAATCAGCTATTGTTCATCGAAGCTCTCACGATCCACGCCTGATCGAAGCTCTTACGACCCACTCTGGAACAAATGGTCTTCTACCTCTCGCTGGCTCGTCACCTTCGCTCATAAAATTGTGACATGCATACATTTTTTTCTTCTTTTCTTCTTCTTCTTATATGTTTTTAGTTTTTGGCACTAAAGGCCCAGTTATAATAGACGTAATGTAAAGTAACGTAATGCTATCAACTGTCATCGTGACGGGACGTAATGTAAGAAAACGTTGTAGCAATTATAATAGGCAGTAATCAGGCAGTTGTTTGTCGTAAATAATTGCACGTTCCCGTACAAGTTCAATTAAAACTCCGTCATGAATAGCTGTGGATATATAGAACTATCACATTAATAACGAAAACTCAACAAAAAGCGTAGTTCAACAATATAAAATAGCGCAATAATCGAATCTAACCTCAATGTTTAGTTGTTCTTTGAACAGACGTAATGTAAAGTTACGTAGAAATCGAAATCCAACGGATCTTTACGTCCCGTTACATTACGTTACTTCTATTATAATCACTTGTATAAGAAAATTATTGATTGAAACAGTAAGTGACAGAACACACTGCTGCAGTTTCTCTACATTACGTTACGTCTATTATAACTGGGCCTTAACGCACTATTGAGTTTTGGGCATTATCTCTATATCGCACGACGAAAACAAACAAGCTGATGAAAGGTCGTCTATCAAGCCCTTACACACATCTTACTTGACCTGAATTGCAAAATATCAAAATTAATTGATTTTGGTTAATCAAGCCTTCAACAAGTCTATGTAACACAATGGCAGCATTCAGCGCAGACAACTCTTGTGAACTGTAATGGTAGCGCTACCTTAGTTCACGATGTTTTTCTCTGAATGTGTTGTTACTCTACACGTCAAAAGTTATTTTCAATTTAATTATATTTAATTTTTATGTAAATTTAATTCAATTGCAAAGGTTGCTCACATAAATTTGGTGCGTTCTTTCTGTGTTTATAAGTTTAACAGCGTCAGTAGCAGCATCTGACAGTTAACCAAACAGTTGTGTTCATGTAGCATAGAATTTGTTCGTTCGATTAAATGGTATCCGCTGCCTGATCGGTTTTAGTTAGCGTTCCCAAAATTCGACCATTCAATGAATTTTCACACAACAGTTGCCAACTGTTGTCTGCGCTGAATGCGGCCAATGCCTCCACTTACAAAATTTGATTTCATGCGAACTGCCAAATTGAATTTCATGAAATATATCTCAAGCGTAGACCACTCATATCATAAAATTGTTCATATCATGAAATTTATCTTGAAATATCTCTTGCGATACTTTTCAGTAAAATATGTAAGTGTGTGCATTTTTAAGGACTTTTGAAGAAAAAATATTGCAATGGCATTAAGATTGAAAAAACATAATATGGAATGGCGAATGAAATCAATTATTAATTTAATAAACTTTTACAAACAATTCTAAGACAAAATTTTATGAGATGAAGTGCCCACCTAAATATTATAGCGTGAAATCTGGATATCATGAAATTCAATTTTATTATTGTAAGTGGAGACAGTGTGTTATGAATACAAACTAATATTTACTAACACATATGAATGATTGACAGTTTAAAGTGCGGATAAAACCCAAAATTTTTACAAACGGATAATTTTTTGACACTTCTGAGTACCATTCTTCTTAATCAAAATTTTAAAAACTTGCTGTAGGGTCTCGTGTATTTAACACTCGTATATCATAAAAGTGAAATCATGAAGCAATACTAAAGTCAGTTTAGAGTGCGGATAAAACCCAAAATTTTTACAAACGGATAATTTTTTGACACTTCTGAGTACCATTCTTCTTAATTAAAATTTGAAAAACTTGCTGTAGGGTCTCGTGTATTTAACACTCGTATATCATAAAAGTGAAATCATGAAGCAATACTAAAGTCACATTTCAAAATAAATTCATTTCGAAAAATTGTTTGCTGGGCTAGTGTCGCAATAAAAACCACTTTTAGGCATTAATAGCAATTTGACACTTCATCAAACGTGCATGTAGCTGTCAAACGAATCTCGAAGAAAAATAAACGTGATTTGATTCTATTCTTAAATTGTTTAAATCAGTAAATGAAGAAGGATTTTAATAAAAAATCAATTAAATTACTTACCTTAAATAGGACTTAACTACAAAAAAGTACAATTAGAAAATAAGCTAACAAAATGGAAGTGGAAAACGGTGAAGGACAAGTGCAGATTCACTTAAAAACAAAGCAGGAACAGTGAGTAAAAAGTACCAACACATGAGTATTTTGTTAATTTGGACCATCTTTTTACTAGCTATGCTGTTCCTGACGTCCCCTACTCCGTCGAGGGTACTCTTACAACTGCGGAACTCAATAATCTTGTTAATACACTGTTGGAGCAGTCTTCGCAGGTTACCGGTGTAGAGTTTGATTTTCTTGTATTCGACGAATATCTTCGTGGTCGACTTTGTGATCACCTGCGTGAGAAGGCTATTTCTTTTGAGGATGTTATTGAAATCGAATATGTAGAACGCTTTCCAGCACCGGAACCACAGGATTGTTTATTGCACGACGATTGGGTATCGGCGGTGAAGACAAACAGTAAATGGGTACTCACTGGATGCTACGATAACACAATCAATATCTGGACAACGAAAGGAAAGCATGTGCTTACGATTCCCGGTCACACAATGCCTATTAAGGCTGTTGCTTGGGTAAGTCTTGACGAAGAGACGGGTAAATTTGTGAGCACTTCGCAAGATCAGACAGCAATGCTGTGGCAGTGGAGTATCGGTAAGAATTCTGTGGAGTGCGTATCGGTATGCAAAGGACACGAGCGGGGTATTGATTGTGTGGATGTTAGTCCAGATGCAAGTAAATTTGCGACCGGCTCTTGGGATACGATGCTTAAGATTTGGTCAGCTGGTATGTAAACTTCATAATTAAGGTTTTGATTAGATAAAATATATGAGTTTTTATTTTTAGATATCAACGATGTTGGAGAAGGTACATCGAAGCGTGCCAAGAAAGATGCTGGTTCCACCAGGGTATATATTTGGATCATCATTTTCTTATAGTCAATAATGTTTTTTTATTATCAATATTAATTAGACTCCGAAATTAACACTCCAAGGACACCGTGAATGCATTTCTTCAGTGCAGTGGATGGAACCCAGTGTATTGCTTACTAGTAGCTGGGATCATACCATGAAGATCTGGGATTTGAATTTAGAAGGTATTAAGGCTGAAATCTCCACAAACAAATCGATATTTGATGCCAGCTATTCGAAATTGAATCGTTTGATAGTCACCGCGTCTGCTGACAAAAATATCAGACTCTACGATTCACGCACAAATCGTAAGTTTTGAAAATATTGTTGCGATTTGTTTTTACTATCATCTACACTACCTACAGATGGTTCCGTTGTTCGCAACACTTATCTGGGGCACTCGCAATGGGTGCAAACTGTGATGTGGTCAAATACGGAAGAGCATCTGTTCGTTTCTGGATCATATGATAACCAAAATAAATTGTGGGATTGCAGAAGGTGCGTTTTCAATATTTGCACTATTTAAAGTGCCTCCATGAACAAACAATATTTCTATTTTCAGTCCGAAGGCGCCGCTCTATGATTTAATTGGTCATGGCGACAAAGTGTTGGACATTGACTGGTCCAATCCAAAGTATATTGTTTCGGGCGGTGCAGATAACACGGTACGTGTTTACAAATCGCGTAAAGCATTCAATGCCGAAGAAGTTAAATAAACATAAGAAAAACACTACCGAGTGTTGAATTATTATTCTACTTTAAACTACTTTTACATTAAAATTTTGTAATAAAAAATAACTTTAGCTATTTAAATTAAAATACTGAAGTGTGATAAAATTTATTGGAGCACTGAGAATTTTATCAAAATGCTTTATAAACAAAAACGGAGCTAAAAAATGTGATAAACATAGTAAAATTATAGAAGGTAGAAGCATTTCGCAGAAACAGACTGCCGAAACTGTCAAAACGAAATTGATAGCTTATAGAACATCTGAAACCGATGAGAAAAGGAAAATTGGCCACATCAGCAAAGTCAACTGTATGGTACTGTTATGGTAGCTATACCGTAGAAAAGTTGGCAATTATTTAATTTAATTATTATAATTATTTAATTATGTAAGTAATCTAATTGCAAAAGTTTCTCACTCAAAATTGCAGCGTTCTTTCAGTGTTTCATCAAATTTTTATACAATAACCAGTTACCAACTGTTGACTCCGCTGAATGCAGCCATTGATTTCCTTTGGTTCTCATTCGCAAAAAGCTGACTTTGACAACTTTGGTTATGAGAAAGAGCACGCAGTCTGAAAAGCATCATCTACCTTCTCTAGTTCTGCCATGGTGATAACTGTTTTGTATTTTTGTTTTTTATATTGTGCTTCTGCAAACTTTTTAAATAATTTACTTCTTTCTTTATGGAATTAATTATGCATACTTCGTTCAACAAAACACAATCACATGCAATCTACTACAGATTGCAGACAACGTCAAATCTGAGAGCAAAAACTGCGTGACATCATGAGCAGTAGTTCGGAGTCGGTAAACTCCGTTAGCAATTCTGACAACTGAAGCGTCGCCGCGAATAACGTAAGCGACAAAATTATAAGTTTTTCGGAATTGAAAAAATGTTTTTAATAGCTCACTTAGAACCATTTGATTTCAATTTCCTCTATATTGGTGTAAGAGTTGTTAACAAATGTGCCTGTATATACAAAAAAATTATCTTCCTCCAAGTCAGAGCATTTTTAACGGTAGTAAGCAAAAAAAAAACATGTTTGATTCGTTTGTCGCTTACGTTATTTGCGGCAACGCTTCAACTGTCAGCTGCTCGTTCAAAACCGACAACCAAATCGATAAATCAGTTTCTGTGACACATAATACCGACACAAAACCAATTTCGAAAATTAAACCAGTTTCTAAATCGATAATCGCTTTCTATGACACCAATATTAAATCTGTGTCGATTTTAAAACCGATTCTGACAACTGTCGGTTTCCACAACACCCCTGATTAACCTATAAACTTATGAACAACTGTGAGCGTCAAAATAAAGTTAACACCTCATTATATTTTTTTAAAGTAACAACTCTAAGTTACAATTAATTAATAATTAAAAGTTGAATAAACGACTAAGCGCCTATTTTAAGTAGAGCTATAATACTAAAAAATATTTAGTATAAATATGCAACAACAATGTCAAAATAGGTTCATAATGAAAACATATCAATATTAAATAATCTAATATATAAAAATCTCGTGTCACGGTGAGTGTTACAGCTCCTCCGAAACGGCTCGACCGATTTTCATAAAATTTTGTATGTATATTTGGTAGGTATGAGAATAGGACGTAAATTATATTTCACCCTCCTACCCCCAGTGGGCGTGGCACCTCCAATACAACCCAAATTTGTGATATCGAATATCTTTGGAGTCATAAGCCACTTAGCCTCGGAATTCGGTATCCGACCACAATTTGCACGTAACGTTTCACTGATATTTTATGGGAGTTGGACAAAGGGGCGTGGCACCTCCCATACAACCCAAATTTGCGATATCGAATAGCTTTTGAGTAATAGGCCGTACAAACTTCAAAATCAAAAGTCGAGAGTAAATTTGATATAATTATTGTTAAAAAACCTCTAGAAATATGACTAAGCCTTAAATGATAAGTGTATTCCTAAAACGATTAAACAAAGTAGAGGCTGTGTTATGGTTTGAGGATGTATGTCGGCATCAGAAGGCCGTACAATCTCGTCTTTCTCGAATTAACAATGAAAAAAGATTACTATGTACAGTTGCGGTCAAAATAATAGCAGCGCCCCTATATTCATACATGTTTGGATAAATAATACTAGTCTACGAATTTCGGATACGGTAAGTCCATTTTCATTCCTATATGTACTTTCAATACTCGTTCCAACTATATTGTAAAATTTTTGAGATACAGGGTGTTTCACGTTTTTGGCAAGTGTTTAGTATTATTGATCTCGAATCTAAACTACTCACCATAAATAATACTAGTCTACGAATTTCGGATACGGTAAGTCCATTTTCATTCCTATATGTACTTTCAATACTCGTTCCTCCTATATTGTAAAATTTTCGAGATACAGGGTGTTTCACGTTTTTGGCAAGTGTTTAGTATTATTGATCTCGAATCTAAACTACTCACCATAAAATAAAAAGTATAATTTTGTATTTTTGAAAAATTATCAGCTTTTCCATCAATGTATCAACCACTATCGTGTCATGTGCTGTAGCGAAGTTAAAATTCTGAGATTATCCAACGAAATACCAACAAATATTATATCTTTTGTTTTAGCGGAACTGTAACCGTCCATTTTAAAATGTCTTTTTTTTCATGTTAAAATACACTTAATCAACAGTATTTTTTTTAATTCTAACTTTGGACAGTAACAGCTCCGCTAAAACAAAAGAGAAAATTTGTCGATATTTTGTTGGATAATCTCAAAACTTTTTCTCCGCTACAGCACATGACACGAAAGCGATTGATATACTTATGAAAAATCTGATATTTTTCTAAAATACAAAATATCATTTTTTATTTTATGGTGAGTAGTTTAGATTCTAGATCAATAATACTAAACACGTACCAAACCCGTAAAACACCCTGTATCTTGAAAGTTTTACAATATAGGAGGAAACTGAGTACGGAGTTGGAACGAGTGTTGAAAGTAAAAATAGGAATGAAAATAGACTTACCGGATCCGAAATTTATAGACTAGTATTATTTATCCAAACATGTCTGAATATAAGAGTACTGCTATTATTTTGACCGCAGCTGTATATTAAAATTTTTAAGGACAATATTAACCTCAGTGTAGAGAAATTGGTCTTATCACGAAATAGGATATTCGTCTAAAATTCAGGAGAGGTTGCTATATCGGACTCTTAAGGTTCCTGATCATCCATCTCAGTTCCCAAACCTTAACTCCATTCCACGCACTTATGGGAACATTTTTGACGGAAAAATCAAAGAAAAGACGGATTTCTTAATGGGTTAAAATCTTACATGATTTCACCCAAAAACTTGTTGACTTAATGTCAAGAAATTTGACGGAGGTAATAAAGTCAAAAAAAGGCAAGCATAAATTTTTACATTGCATTTCGAAAACTGTTTACTTTATTTTGACGCCTCATATTTGGTATATTGTAATAGAAAATCAAGTTTTTTTTAAAATGTGTTTTGTTTTTTGCTTATTATTTTTAATGACTTTCATTTTTATTTAATTACTAATGAATTCTGAAGTATTACTTTTTATTTAGCATTGTTTCTCTTTATATTTATCAATCCTCTTGTGTAAGAATATTTGGTGTTTACTTTATTTTGGTGCTCACAGTATATTGCTCACAGCAAACAAGTCATTCCCACATATCGTGCTGCTACTCAGTAATTATAGCTGCACGCCGATATAGGAAGTATCTCCTTTTCATATTTTTAAGGCCATCCACAATGTTTTAAATGATGATTTCAAATCAGAGAGATATTTCAAATGGGCGCGTACCCAGAAAAAAATTTGGGGGTTTTTATTTTTTTTAGTCTTATTCGTTTATAATAATAATATATATATACTTTTTTGTGCTAATGCATTTAAAATTTCTTCAGTGGTCACTTCCACATCCCTGTGAACATTTAGAAGAGCTGCTCACCCATTGAGCATTTCTTCTCCAGTTTTACTTCTCATGCATGTTTTGGTTCTTCGAAGCGACGAAAACCAGGGTTTGCTTGAAGCGACTGAAACCGGCAACGATGCACCAATCTTCAGGAATCGGCTTGTTGATGGATATATAACATATGGATATATAAATGTTACAGGTCGATTTTTCTAGTTCAAGCAGTGCCTACAAATATGGGGTACAAAATATTGATCAAAACAATTTATACACTGGAAAAATCATCTCGTTTTTAAATTCGAAAGAATCATTGAAAATTATTGCCAGATAACTGAGACCCCGATTTTCATTTGATTGTTCAAAAATATTTTTGAATTAGTCTTACAAATATTGAACATAAGATGAAATAAAAACTTATTAATTATTTTGATATTTAAAATATTTCAAGACGCAATAAAACGCAAACTTCATCAAATGAAGTCAAAAAATTTGTCATGAGGGGTCCCAGGGGCCACGAATCTGACTTCAAAAACTCGCAAAAGTTGAAAAAAGGCATCGAAAAAATGGCGCTTTAATTTATTTGTTTTTAATTTAATAACAATATTTTTAAATTATGTTTTAAAATATTTGTTTTAAATTTTAAAGTTTTCGTATTAAATTTTTCTTTTAAATAAATGTGTTTAAACTTAAAATATTTACAATGAAAGTATATTTAAAAACATTGTTTTGAAAACAAAAACTTTTGTTTTAAATTAAACTTTTAAAACTTTTGTGTTTAACTTAAATGAAATTGTTCCAAGCTCTATTTCAAAAACAATTTCATTTAATATGAACACAATTTAATTTAATTTTGAAACCCCTTTTCCCTCAGTGTAGTCTTTTCACAATAAATGTTTTAAATTGAGTCTTTTTATTTTTGTTTCCATGTTGTGCTGAGTGTTCCTCTCGAAGCTCGTTGAAATTCTTTCATTTTGGGGAGGTCTAACCCCCAAAACCCTCTCCTGCGTACGCGCCTGGTCCAGAGTAAAAAAGTTTGGGGAAAAAAGACTATGCAGCTGCATCTGCAAAAAAAATCAATGCTTTTTCAGGATAGCTGTTTTTTTAATTTAAAACTTTATTGAGTAGAATAGAGTACAATATATTTGTTTTTTTATAAAATTTTTCTGTTTTGTTTTTATAATAATAATAATATTTATAATTGATAAAATACAATAATTTAAAATATCGTTTGAATTAAAGAATTAAAAATATATATAATGGTGTTTATAGGTACCTAGGTATGAGTATATATATAAAAAATATACAAAACAAAACACTCATGTTAACAAATGTTTTATATTATAATAAAAATAGAAATAATGATAAAATTTTAATGAAAAAAACAACTTTGGTTAACTTATTATTTATAATGTAGAATTGTTAATATTTTAACCATAAGTAATACTCAATTTTCACACAATATTAATTAAAATTTAAAACATTGGTACAATATATATTTAAAAAAGAATTAACTAAAAATTAGCTGGAAATGCTACATAACATTCCACACACATATTTTGTTATTATTTATAGTGCATTAATATAATTAAATAAATTCATTTATAATTTCATACTCGTTATTGTTTATGGTTTTCTCTATTCAACTTTTATTTTGCACAACGAAGCAGGCTTTTCTTTTTAAAAATTTCAACAATATCATAGCTTTAATGGTTCAATAATAATAATAATATATGTATATATAAAGATTTTTTAATTTTTTTAATAGAATTTAACATGTTTCATGTTTCTAATTTACAATTTTTTTTTATAAGAATAGTTGTTGTTTCATTACATTATTTGTTATTATAATAATATTTTGTAATATATGTATATATAATTATTGCCTGTAAATTTCTATAGTATAATCGTAGCTCCTAAATGTTAGATTCAACATTCCATACATTCATTATTTAAAGCAGCAGTGAAAAATGTTATCGAAAAATATTTTTATATTTAGTAGTAGTTTATTTTTGTGTGGTTTTTAATTTTTTTTTCTAAAATTAACTTTCATTAACTTGTTTCATTGCATGGAATATCAGGTTGATGTTTGTTTTGTTGCTTTTGTGTGCTCTGTTTGTGAACTTTTTTTAAAAAATTTTCAATTAATTTAATATTTTTACTGTGTTGCGTTTAAATTAAATGCTGCAATGAAAAACGATATAAAAGCAATAAAAAAAATGCATTTAAATAAGAAGTTAAGATAAGGCTTGAAAACCATCATCTATAAGTGACAGTCAGAGTAGTTGAATGGAGAAATGAAATGGAATTAAGAAAGTGATAGAAAAAGACTTTTACACTATTTTATACATGTAGTTAAAAGCTGTAGTGAAAAAAAGTTAAAGAAAGTAATAAAGTGATAGCATGTGCACAAAAAGTTACAACAGTTTTCTCAATAATAGCCTTTGAGTTTTGTAATAAAGTTGAAAATATTGTTATTATTGATATTGAACATTTTCATTCATGCAAAAAGCAAAAAGTTGGTGCAAAATATTTTAAAGCTAGTCATACAATTACGAAATGTCTGTCACTTAGAAATGATACGATCTGGCTTGATGATTATTTTATACTTCTAGCTTGCGTTTGTTTTATGTTTACTGCAGCTTTAAAGTTTTATTTTATTTTTTTATTTTGTTTTTAATAAAAACTTTGAATTATTTTTAATCATTTACTACTATTTCAAATATTATTGCGTATAATTTGTGTGTTAGTATTAATAGTAATAATTTTATATTTTTGTGAATTGTAGGCATTTATAACTGCTTTTAAACTTTAGTTTTTTTAATATCTTTCCAACAATAACAAAAAATTTTTTGTTTAACTTCAGTCTTTCAACACAATTCCAGGATACTCAAATCAACAACAGCATTCATACTTTAATACATTTTTTTTTTAAATTATTTGAATTTTTAAGTTACTATTTTTTATGTTTACTTCAAAAGTTTCACTAGCGGTCAAAAAATTGGCCCACATCAGCTTTAAGGAGAATGCAATGTTTGCATTAAATTATATTTTTAATCTTCTATGTAGTGGAGTTTTGAAAACATAAAATCTAATGAAAACATGTAAGGTACAAGCCTAGTCTTTCTTGTCAAACTGAAGTCATTGTCTAAGTCCTAAACTCACTATACACTCAAATCAGTAATATGACGCACCATGTTCTCTTTTTTCAAATAAAAGCACTCCTATAGTCTAGATCAGAGTTAATTTTACGCGTTCTGACTAAATTGCAAAAATGCGTTAGATCGGTCGGCCGTTGATCGTGCATTATTCGGATTTGTATAAACTTTACGAAATGAATGCATGACCTTCTAATTTTGGACCCACAATATTGCGTCAGCAGGTAGTGCGTCTTTCAATTACAACGCCACCCGTGTCTTGAAAAATTTTAAATTTAAAAATACTGTCATTAGATCACTTAATGATTTTTTTGGCAATGTTATAAATTTAATAGTGGCAGCCGTGGCACCTGGTTAGGGTGCTTAGCCTGTATGATAAAGAAACGCGGTAGCTCGTCTTCAATTGTTATCTGAGACAATGTTTTATTTTCAAATAAATTAATATTTCTGTTCGGCCGCCACCTCTTTCCACACATTGGCAAGCCACAGAGAATTTATACCATCTTGAGAACATGACTCATTCGGTTATTTGTGTTCAAACATTAAATAATACTCACAACACAACTGATCGATAAAAGCTCGGCCAAAGTAATTTCAAGGGCTGAAATGTCCAATTCGTTGTTTTACAAGCCCAATAAATTTATTAATTGCATAAATAATAAAGTGTGATGTTTACTTAGTCTATACTATGTTTCGCCACCATATCGCTTTATTATGGGGCGTCCAAAGCCCCTTATGCATTTTATATGGGAAACCGTAGTTTTTCAATAAATTTCAACAAAAAAATACAATAACTTCTCGAATTTTTTATGTTTTCAATATATTTGCATAGAAAAACATGTAAACTAATGTTTTTAATGTTTTTGCTTATTTTAAAACATTTTCCTGAATAAAGAATTGGCACTTTCGCTCGTGATTCATGTGGATGGTCCTGCATTGCCACCAGGAAATTCTTCACCTTCTACTTCATCACTTCTTTCGTTCGTATCAGGGTCATTGAATTTGGTCAGAATTGGTCAGATCTGATATTAGGAATTTTTTCTATGAGAATGTGAATGAGAAATGCACAGTGATCACAGAAAGACTGTAATGTTGCTTTTCGCTGCAATTCGTTTATGTAAATTCGTTTATGCAATTCGTTTATGTAAATTGTCCAATCCGACATGGAAAGCAAATAAACACGACAAGAGGAAGATATTCTTGAAGGAGTTATAGCCTAGGAATTAGTAAAAACTTAATTGAAAAATCGACCAAAATTGCAATGGATTGGGGTGGTTTCAAGCCGAAAGAAGCTCCTGTTGTAAAGCTTAAAATGCCAGATATACAGGAGAAAACCAAGTCCTTCTCTCACTTTCGTTCTATTTATTACATTGGGTCTGTTCGGAAATGAATGCTGCATTTGCAGTATGCACACAACTGGCATTTTTCAAGCGTCCAAATTGCAGCGTGATGCGAATGATGAGTAACGCTTGATAGAAAAATTACATTTTAGAATGCTTGACGTTTGCAGTGCTGCAAAATTGGCCTTTTTCGAACATTTTGCTTGTGCCGCAAAATCAGTTTGCTCATCATGATGCATTTCCGAACAGACCCATTCTTTCTCTGATCACTGCCCTGCAGTCCGCGGCATCGTGTACGAATATGTCATGATGATTTCTTAAAGAAACTTACTGCATGAGATACATTTGTCATTTATAATATAATAAAAATATAATAATTTATAATTCTTTAACAAATATGTCTTGTTTTCGGTCATCGAAAACAGAAAGTTTTCAAACAGTGCATGAATTTTAATGAAATGTATAACCGAATCAGCATGTTTCGTCAAAGATGAAGAAAAATCTTGCATGATTCATTTAAGATTTCTGTATGACTTGGACTGCTGGTTGTGTATTTCTCATTCACATTCTCAGGAGAAAAATCCTAATAGCAGATCTGACCAATTCCTGACCAAATTCAATTACCTTGATACGCACGAAAGAAGTGATGAAGGAGAAGAAGGTATTACCTGATGACGATGAAAGAGAAGAGTGTTACCTGATGAAGATGCAGGACCATCCACACATGAACCACGAATGAAAGTACCACAGCGCAAATCGATAATTAATCTATAATTATTTTTTGTTTAAATTTTATTATTTGGTTCCCTTTCGTTTTTCATTCAATTCTTTATTCAGAAAATTTATTAAAATAAACAATAACTATAAAAAAAAATATAATTTTACATGTTATTCTATGCAAATAAATTGAAAACATTAAAAAAAATAAAAATCTATAAGTTATTGACTTTTTTGTTGAAATTCACTAAAAAATTACGATTTCCCATATAAAATACATTAGGGGCGCTGAACGCCCAATAGTACGAATGGTGCGCATGTGTATTTTGAGTCACCCAGTAAAAAAACATGCGATCGCTCCCATGAGGAGCAACAAGGGAGGGCTTTATTGCTGTTTTATGGGATCAAAAAGTAAGCACTTATGCCCTTGTGCTCCCTCCCCCTTACTTATTCTGGGACGTTATAGGGAGTGCTACCCTCCTAGAACATGAAATGTAAAAAGATTACACAAAATACACTCAATGAGAAGCAATCTTACTGCTACTCAAGGAGCACTCTCAGATCGCTCATAGGATAATCTATTTTTTACTGGGCAACATCTCACAAATACTTACACATATCAATATGAAAATTCACTAGTGTGTAGCTGAACCCAGTAAAAAAGTGGGTCATCCTGTGAGCGATCTGGGAGTGCTCCCTGAGGAGCAGTGGAGTGCTCCCTGAGGAGCAGTGGAGTGCTCCTTATTGATCCAAGCTAGGTGTATTTTGTGTTCTCCACATCCCAGAGGAGCTCAAAAGGAGCGATCAATAAATGATCCGAATGGATCAGCAAAGGAAATTTTTTTTGGGATTTAGGTTTACTCCGAAAGCTAGGCTTCCCTAGCTCAAGTAGACTCCTCAAGACCCTAAGGTGGCGATGAAATTAATTGGCCAAATCGAGAGATTTATAACGCCATCAAAAATTCGAATCGTTTTTGATTCTATTTTAAAACTGTACTTTAATTGCGTCAGTCGCATCAGCTGATGCACAAAACACAATTACCGTTTGCTGATCGCACTTCACGACCTCAGCGTTGAAACGACGCGAATCAAATGAAAGGAACATTTTAAATATTTTTTGTTTCACATAAAATAATCATAGAGTTTCCTAAAAAGCACTTGTTTCACTTTTTGTTCTTTTTTTCATAAATTTTTTTCAATAAAACAGCAAAAGAGCGCTCCCTTGTTGCTCCTCATGGGATCGATCGCATATTTTTTACTGGGAAGGTTCAATATTTCGAATAGTATTGGTCTTTATGAGATTATCTAATTTTTTAGTACTTTTATTTACATTTAAAAGTTATCTGTGAAGCTGAGCGCCCATAGTACAGACTAAAGGTTAATATAACAAATCCAATAAAATATGAGTTTACCTTTGAAGCTTTCTTAACGAAAAACAATTGCGTTTTATTCCTTCTTAAACATCATGAATTCCGATTTGCTTTATAAAAACTCATTTCTAAGTCTAGTTGTCGTCAACACGCGATCGATCACAGTCTGTAACGCAGTATTGCTATTAAGGAGACGCTTCTTTTTTAGTTCTAAGCTTCTAGTTCTAATTTTATGGCAAAGTTTATGATAACTCCTAGTATATTTTCTTCGAAAATAAAAAGTTTTCGTAAGACTGAAGTTAGAGCAGCTTTTTAAAAAATTTAACTCAAAAACTTATGTGCTCCAATGCACTATAGGAAATTTTTCAGATTTTCTGGCCAAAATTCAAAAAGTACAATTGCTCTTTTTAAATTTCTTTGCTTACTATCCGATAGAGAATTCATTAAAACCCAGGAATGTACAGTTTGTTTTTGTCAAAATCCGATTAACGTTGGCTAATGAGATTTGAAAGTAGCGTCGCTCGATCAAACTAACGAAATTTAAAACACTTGTTTTTTTTTAAACATAATTTTGAAGTGCCATATATATTTATTGAATCAAGAAATATGGATAATAGTGTAAATGGTAAGTTGTTAATTTTGGTAAAATCAAAAGTTCAATAAATTTAAACAGTTTTTAGAAAATCGCGTTTTGTGTTGAAAAAAATTATTTTTTTTTTTATAAAATTTGGGTACTCCTACAAGATTTTTTATGTTCGGTCAGCCTACAGTAAGCATAAATATCAAAGTTACAGTATAGTTGAACTTTGCTGTTAATATTACGATGCACTATTTTGCACTTTTTAAGAAAATTAATGTTTTTTAGACAACCTCTACGTAAAAAATTGGAAATTTTTTTGATGTATGGAGCAAAAAGTCGGCGCAGACAATAAAAATGCTGTTTGTTCAATAATCAATATAGAAAAACTCTCAAGTACTTTTATTAATATTTTCAAGAAAAGACTCGTATTTTTTCCACCAATTTGGCAAAAAAATAAAAAACTGTCAAAGACTCGAATTCTTTAAAAAAACCATTCCGAATGGCTCCGAAATTATTTCGAAATACCAAATGAGAGAGAAATTGCGTTTGAAATTGGACGTCCAAAGTTTTCTTTTTCGCAAAAATCGGAAAGAAATAAGCGGCGAGACGCAGGGGTTATCAAAAGAGAAGTGCGACAACACTAATTTATTACTTTGTGCAGCAGTTTATCATGCCAATATCCCATAAAAAAGATAGATTTCAATTAAATGTTCGAAACTGCAAAAATTATTAAGAAAAAGTTGGTTCCTTTAAATGCCTCAGGCCAAGGCAGACCCTAAAAACCAACTTATAGCAGTTTCATAAAAGTATGATGACTTTTTGCAAATTTGATAACCATTTTGAATTTTCAGTTTTTGATACAAAATTCAAAATCAGCAACCCCGAAGACCCCCTATTCTTAGTTTCAAGTTGATACTATATGAATTCGACTTTTGGCTAGAAAATCTGAAAAATTTCCTATAGAGCAATTGTGCCAGATGTGTGCTGTCATGTGCCACATTAAAATAAAATTATTTTTAAGGGGATGTGTTTTTATAAGGACCAAGTATTTTTTTTTTAAACAAACATACATACTTTTATTTGCTCAAGTTGTGTTACAATTTATCACAAATAAATTAAAACAAATGGCTTTTTAAACACGAATTTGCTTTTTCAGCCCTTGAAAGTTCTTTGAGCAAGCTTCTTGGGATCAATTGTGTAGTGCGTGTTATTAAGGCCCTTATTATGAGTTGCTTTCGATGTTCGATCTTCGCTGGTTATCGAACAACGAGTATGGAACGTTCAATTCTTATTATGAGCAGTACAACGCTATCGAAATGTTCGTTGCTCATCGAAATTTCAGTCGAATAGAATTTTGCTTTCGATGCGATGCGTGTTGAGCAAAATTTGGTAAAAATTTAAGTATTTTGAGATTGTGTTTTATTTTTTAAGGACTAAAAACTAATATTGAACTGTTTTCGTAACTTTTATGCAGGTCTACGTTGGAGAGCAACAAATCGCAGTTAGAAAAACTGGTCTCATTGATGGAGGCAAACTGTAACTGCAAAGGGTATTTGTTCCAAAGTGCAGGCTAAAAGGAAATAGGAAGAACTAACGCTGTAATTAAATTGCTTAGGACCGCCAGTAAGAACAACAGCAAGGTGGCTTAGGGCTAGCTAAAGAAAGCGTTGCTTCTAGACAGTTCCGTCAAGCTTTCATCCTCTTCTGACGAATCGTCGAACCATAATTTCGTAATAGTCATTACTTTTTTGTCTTATTTTTTGCAATCAACTTTCAAACCAATCGTATTTAGTTGAAATAAAATAGCGATCACCTGATAGAAATATACTACTATGAACAAACAAAATTAACAAAATTGACAATAGCGCTACTCTTTGTCGAAAGCCCATTATAGTACCAAATGCAAATGCGTTCGATCAGGCCATTCGACCACAGTCGAAGATCGAACACAGCTCATAATAAGGGCCTAAATATTTGAAATCAAATGATTGACAACTGGCCCAATCCAGAACCAGAGGTATCGAAATTCTTCAGCAACACAATTACCGCAAATTAGCGATTCTTTGTACTGTATTTTGTGTTTCTACACGTTTCAAGGCATGACTAACTTCAACATAAATAAAGCACCAACTAGTTTTTTTCGAATGCGGCATATTATAGCACTCATCGGGCATACATCATTATGAAAATACTTCCTCGCCAGCATTTCAAGAACCTACTTGCAGAAAAGGTCCCCCAGGTCATGGCATCACACATGTAATATCGTTTGTGTGCTTAAAACCAAGTTGGATGGACATGTACGATGTGAGACAAAATTTTTTGACTTTTCGGTCGGTCCATCCAACATGTGCGATCGTTTGTGTGCGTGTCCATCCAACTTGGTGTATTTTCTCATTCGATTAAAATTTTTCAATGGACCACATCTCGCGGCAAAATTACGCGGAATACAACAAATGTTAAATTTTGACGCGAATTTTTTCAACTTTACAAAAGTTTCACGGAGACATGGAATATTAAAAGTGAAATATATAAAAAATTAATTTTTAAAATAATCTTTTCACTCGATATTAACTCTTTGACAGCTAAAAAATTATGAAGTCTATCCAACATGTGCGACCTAGTAGGGCCAACGAAAACAATACCGTTATTTTGTCGAACTACATATCCATCCAACATGTAGTATCATCTGGGGGGGGGCCTAAAGTTGCTTGTACCTTCTAGTATTTATTTTGCTCCTGTACCGTTAAATGAGAGTTTAACTTGAAGTATTTTAAAATTTGAAATCACAGATTTATTCTATCGTCGTTTTTGCCCTAATGAAAACCTTTCAATAAATCAGATCAGGTTTATTTTGTTTTACTTTCATGAAAAGTAATTTTTTTTAATTGACTTTTTAATGCGCTAAGAAGATTTTGTCCCTCTTCGACTGTCACCCTATTCTTTCTCCCTGTTTCTTAATACTTTTTGGAGCACATACTTAAATTCTTTTTTGAGCGACTTTTTCGTCTCGCAAATTCGCTTCTAGGAAAAGAGATTATTACGTCGTTTCAACGAGCCGAACTTCTTTTCCGCCTCCAGCAGCATCTTCTCATTACGTACCACCTCGAATGGTATCGTCTTGGACATACGATCAATTTCTTGATCAGAGGGAAAATCTTCGAAACTCATGTTACTGAAGCCGGTTTTGGCAGAATTTTGTATGGTGTTCGATTGGAATGAGGATGAAGTCGAGGATATATTTGACGAGTGCGACAACTTGTTGAGGCCACTACCAGCGCTTGCGACATTACTGTGCGTAGCTTTTGCATGTAGCTTTTGGCTGGACGTTGAGGCAGCAGCACTGATTGTGTTACTGCTCCCCCCAACACCAGCTACTAAATCGTCGTCGTCATCATTGGCGTCATATTGCAGACGTTTGTGTTTTTGTTTGCTCGATGTGGTTAGGGACGAGGTCGAACCGCCGGAAGAACCCAAGCCAATTGGTGTAACTTTTTTGTAGCTGTGACCCTTGACCTTTTGAGAAATTTTCGCTGGCAAGGTTCTTACACCCAAATGGGATTTTTCTTTTTTTGGCTTGGCGGTGACGTTGCTGTTGATGGTGATGCTACTAGTGGCGGCGGCGTTTGCAGCTGCTGTAGCTGCACCCATGCTGGTAGACGCACTCGCATGCAAAACCACTGGCTCCTCCTCATCGTCTGGCGTAAAGTCCGAGCAATGATCTTGGGAAATTTGTACAAATTCATTATCGGCAATGGAAAACATTGGCTGCTCGGATTTTTTCAGTTGAAGAGTGGTAGATGCATTGGTGATGTTGGGGGTAGTGGAGCAGGTGGTGTGGGTGGAGGAGACTGCACTTGATGTATTGGATGCAACAGATGGTACAGATAGAACGATACTGTATGAGGCGTTATTGGATGAAAACAAAGAGGGATGTGGTTGAACATGCCTTATGAGAGAGGTCTTAGAAGAGACTGCACTTGAGGCATGATAAACAGTTGAAGACACTGAGGAAGAAGAGGAGGAAGAAGTAGTGGAGGCAGCTTGTGGTGGAGGTACAAAATTAACATGCACATTGGATGCAGCTGGAACATTAACATAGGGACCACTGCCGCTGCAGACGCCATGAACTGCAGCAGGTGCAGCTGCTGCCGAAGTGCTTGCAAAATTGTGACTTGCATTGGACGACGACCTGACGGCAGAACTATATGGTGATGAAGGTTCAGGGCTCTTTTTTATTATGATTGAATGATTTATCGTTACAAGCTGTGTTGGTGTTGCCTTAACAACGGGGTTTGGTATGGAATGTTGGGCCACTGGGGGCGGATAAATGGTGTAGTTTTTATTGTGATTATTATTATTATTTTTGCTGTTGTTGTTATTATTACCTTCTGGGGTGACAACGACACATTTACGAATTACCTGTGGAAACGGTTCCGAACCAAACAGATCACGCTGTGCCACCGGCGAAGGAGTCTCTGCAGACGCAACAGGCACATTGGAACCGGTAGCTGAAATCACAGTAACTAAGCCGAAGTTTGATGAGCTTTGAATTTTTTGCTGCGCCGCACCAGGTATCCGGACGACTGGCTGCTGCGTATAGGCGCTGCCATAGACGAATGGATTGAAGACGGGTTCATTGAATTCATCCAGCTGTGGTGGTGAAACTTGTGGCATTTGTTGTTTTTGGCCTGAAAATGCATCAAATCTGTTTTTGCCGGTTGCTTCGCCATTCTTAATAGGCGTTGATGTCCAGATTTCATCACTTCTTGCTTCAACGGCAGGCGTTGCTGTTATTTTGGTAGAGCTGCTGCTGCGACTGCATTTCGACTTCTTTTTCAGTGGTAAGCCGACGGGCATTTTAAATGGTGCCATAGCAAAAACATCCAATTCCTCATTGGACACATCAGCTAGGGCTGTAGTATTGCTGCTGGGATTATTTGGTGCCTTGAAGCTAACGGACGCATCTGCAGGCGATTCTTCGGTCTCATTGCTGCTCTTACCTTTGGAATCTGTCGTATCCGGTGAACCATAGTCCAGTTCATCGTCCAACAGCAGCGGTTTATCGCCGAACTTGTGCAGAAAATCATTAGATGTCGGACTTAGTTCACTTTCATCATCGTTCATAGAAGTAGAAGTGCCGACAGTTGTCTCTGCAGATGCTGCTGCCGCGGCTGCCGCTGCTGCAGCGGCCATGCGGTCTTTCTTGCGCATACGCACCTTTACAACGACGCGACTAACATCGTCCTCGTGCGTTGTAACACTCTCGCATTCGGCATGATAAGCGGAAGAGCTGCAAGTCTTGACACTCTCACTGATGCCGTCCATGTCCATGATGGGACGACGAAACTTGACGCTGGTCTTATTCATATCGGCTGTCTCATCGAAGAAGTCGTCATCCTCTGCACGCAGATCGCTGGCCGAGCCAATTGAGTCCGCATCACCTTCACTGTCACCAGCTTGTGTGCTGTTACCTACACCTGCGGCGGCCGCCACAATGGCTGCAACTTGCTGCTGCTGCTGTTGTTGCTGTTCGAGTGCAGCGTTAACTTGTTGAGCTGCTTGCTGTGCAGCCGTTGATGGTTTTTTTGTAGTAGACGAACGAAGCTTCTTCACAATGGGCACTTTAATTTGTGTCTTATCCACCTTGTGATAAGCGGCCTGCTGAATCTTGTGTATAGTCTCGGGTATGTTATTGGTGACAATGTGTTTAAAGATAGCCTTCTTGCTGCTAATGCCGCTGATAGATGCCTGATCGTATTCCTCGTTAAAAAACTCTGAATCAGAATCATCCGAGGTTGGATTATCGTTGCTGCGCAGCTTTTCATATTTATTTCTGTCTTCCAGCGGCAGCTTAACAAATCCGCCACCAGGCAGCGGCATCGATGTACCAGCTAGTGAAGCCAACGAATCGACAGCAGCACCTTCTGAATCGGTCTTGAGATTGTTTAGGAGTGAGGTCTTCTCTTCGCTAGACACCTCCATTGTGGGTGAAAGTAACCATTTCGAGGAAGTTGAAGATGTCGTGCCACAAACGGTGCCGGCAACGGAGACGACAATCGAACTCGTCTTGGATGATGATTTAGCTGTGAATGAAATTAAGGAGCTTTTATGCAGTATAAAAAATGAACTTTGTTAGCAGGATTATGTGCGTGTAGGCGGAGGAGATGGATTAAAAGGATCAAGGAAGTATGCATTAAGTTATTGCCAGTACTTTTTGTTGTGTTAAATATAAAAATTAAAAATGTTGCAGTATGCTCTACAGTGGGTAACTTTAATATTCGGTATTTTTATTGTACTGTCTTTTATTTGAAATATGAACTGTCAAAAAGAATTAGAATAAATTCTTTTTTTTTAAGATGACAGTTTTGCATGTGCATTTTCAAGCAATATATAGCCACCTAAAATGCACGAAGACGTAACAACACTTTTTACAATTGTATAGGAAGGAGCAAAAAACTTTCTTAATTTCTCAAGCGCTTGCACTGAGGGCTTTTAAAATTTTGTTAATAAAAACATCGTTTTTAGTTGTAGGAGTGTAAAATTTTGCAGGAACATGTCGAGAGCTTATATTCAATATGATCTATCTACAAAAAAAACTTTTTCAGGAGAACAAAAAACCGTTTAAATTTTTCACTGTGCAAATATTCACCAATCAAAGTACCAGAATATTGAATTAAAAGGATGACAAGCTTCCATGAACAAAAAAATTAATGAAATCTCATACTTTTCGTTTAAGTGTAGATAGGTTGTTTTGTATATCAAATATTTTTGTTTTTCTTTAATGAAATAAGTAGATAAGTTCTTTGTGAAGTCATCGAAGATTTTATTCAGATTTTAAGAAAATTTTGTTGGTAACATGTATTGTTAAAAAAAACAAGATAAAATATATCAAAATAGCAGTAAGAAATGATATTACTCTACTAATTTAATCGCTTACATTTTTCAATATTATCATAAAAAAAATTGATATTCTGATAGAATTGCAGACTTAAATTTTTGAAAATGGTCGCACTGTTTTTGCTTGATGGGCATCGTAACAGTATGCAGAAATTATGGCTCTGTAAATCCTGCATATCTTTTGAAATGAGTTGGAAAGTATTGATTAAATACTTGAAATACAATTAAAATTGATTAAAATTCTAAGAACATTTCATTCGATTATGAAAACACCTGTTATTTGTCCAATATCTTCTCCGCTGATGCATAGCCTACTGCTATGCTTTTCAATGCATTTCCTTCTCTATTTCGCCCTGCCATTGTGGTTTAACACAAATTTGTTACAATTTTCTTGAACATTTTCGAAAAAGAGAGTAGAGTATTCACAAACAAAAAAACTGTACTGTAGATAAGTTAAACATTTAAGGGGGAAAACTCTGCTACTCTTTTTTTATTGAAATAAATCTCATCGGTGGCAGATGAGTTAGTTAACGATTTCTTTGCCATAAAAAACTGATCTTCGTGGAAAATGTAGATAGGTCATATTGAATACAAGTTCTCGATGTATTTTGATACGGTGAATCATAATCAATCCAAAAGTCGATTTTGAATTTTTTGTTACGCCTTCTTGCATTTTAGATCACGATATGGACATTCGCTGAAAAAATGTTAGTGCTATAAACTAAAGTAGAACAAAAAACATAAATAAGTAAAAAATTCTTAAAACATTAATACTCGGTTTTTAATACGATAAACGATAACCTTAACTCTTTCGGCTTTGGCGGTGGCAATTGCCAAAGGTTTGCATTTCCTATACAACAGTATATTTCTACTATTATTCACTGGTGCTTCAGACGGTCGCTTAGTTTTCTTCCGAATTTTGATTTGCACCCGCCACTATATTCGTGACGCAAGTGCAACACTTAGAAAAAGAACAATAGGAAGAAAAATTTCTTTCTTACGGAAAATAGTTCAGGGTTGAAAGGGTTAATCTTTTTAGGCTAAAGACTGTAATTGTACTACTTTTTGATTAAAAAAAAACATACGCTAACAATCACCCTAATTCTTGAACCCGCGCTCCCTCTCAAAATGACGTCGAAATTAAATTGTTCTATTCTTGAAACTTTTAGCATCCGTGATCGAGAAAAAATGTTCAAGATTGATAGGCACTTGTCTCGTCTAGCCCTTCGTAATTTTGCTCAATCACGGAAGCTGTAATTCGGCCCGTGTTTTATCGTATTGATTGTACACTCAATTATTGAGCAAATGACATCGAACAAATATTTAAATTTTTGATCGTCAAAACTTGTGTAGCGGATTTTATTCAAACAATTGTAAAAATCATCATGTTCAGTCGTTCATCAAACACAAATAAATAAATAAAGAGAATTGAGAGCACCAATAAAGCAGTTTGGTTGCGTGTCTTCAACAATAGGATGAAATTATACTGTCGGAAGTGGAATTTATCATGTTCGATGGCGATTCTTTGGTGAAAGTGAGCTCTCGACGATGACATTTATTACTCGACGCGGGTTCACGAATAAGGATGAATATTTATTACTAAACTAAGGGTGAATATTTTAGTAATAATATCATTTAAACATTTTGACATGTTTTTAATTATTTTTTAGTGTAAGCTTGCCCGATTTTTGCCCATTCTTCCTGTAGCCTTTGTGTTAGTTCCCTGCGAGAAGAAACTGGTTTCGTCGCACAAGTTTTCTATTGGATTTAAATCGAGTGATGGCTTAAGAGTAGAAATCACGTTTGTGCAGTTAGAGATAAGCCATTCTCGTAGGCTTTATGTTTTGGTTCAGTATCTTGGTATAGTTTAAAACTACGCAAAATGCTGATTTTCTAAGCTGGCTCCTTCAAATTATGCCTCAATATGCTCAAATATATGCCTTTGCTCATAATTCCGTTGTCAAAAACTAAATTACCGGTGCCTTTGGATGAAACAAACCCCTAAACCAATACATGACCGCCTCCGTGTTTTGTCTGCTTCAGATGCTGTGGTTTCAGCGCCTCATTGGGCTTCCGCCAAACCATGACTTTTCCGTCACTACCTGATTAGGTTTAATTTACTCTCATCTAGAAAAACTGCGTCGGTGGAAACCAAGATTAATCATGTTTTATGTGTTCCTGGACAAAATTTAATCCGAGCTTTCTCATACTTTCGTTCATAAAAATATTTTTTTCCTAGCTACTCGGCCGTTGTAACCCTTTGGTATTATAACCCTACGAATTTTGTGGGGATGTACGTTCTTAGCAAATGTTGATAAGACATGAGCAGCGAGTTTTGGTGCATTCAACCTCGGTTCACGCTTGATTTCACGCAAAAAACGCTGTATGCTAAATGTACTCTCTTTCATATTCAAAATTTCCGCAATTTCTTTGTATAACTTCCTTTCCACGGTTCTAATCCAATGTTCTATAACTATTTTTTTATTTCAGTTGGCGAATTTTTGCTCTTGCACTTTTAGAAGTTTCACACTATTTGAACACATAAAAACGAAAATTTTATGAAAAATAACGTTGCAATCTACGACTTTAAAATAGAAATCTCTTTAGAAATTTATAACTCCAATGCTAAGAAGTGTTTCATTTTAGTGCAGTGTGAAAAACCGAATATTAATGTTGTGTAGACAATTGGTTTTATTTTGATTTCTTTCATTTCTTACTAATGTATATTAACACAACTATACTGTAACTGTATAACTGTAATGTATATTACAAACTGAAAAATTGTTTGTAAATATTCTAGTTGTTAACACCATTATCGAAGTGCTAAGTTCAGAAAAAAGTTTATTTTTCTTGTTTTACATGTGAAAAATTCAAATAAAAGACTACAATAAAAACCTAATATTACATTACATATTACAACATAAGCATAAAAAACTAAAAGTAAGCAAAAAAGAACAGCAACGAAAAAGGTATTTCATCGCTTCTGTGGTGCAGTGCGCTAATGCGCTGGAACAGAATTCCACGCCCGGGTTCGAACCCAGGTGGTGCCATCACAAAGATTTTTGATGAAGCCTATAGCAGGGCCGAAATTGCAATAAAATCAGCTAGTGATGTTTTCATATTGAAAATTTTTTTGTTGTTTTCTTTGGAAAAAATTCGTTAAACAATTAATTGTTCTAACCTGAACTAAAAAGCTTGATAAACGATTTTAAACTATCAAACAACAAGAATTTGAATTTAAAATCAAGAATGATTTAAACAAACATTTACAATTTGTATTTAAATCAAAAACCTAATATTAAAGTTACCCACTGTATGTCTGCTGCCACGTGTCGCAATGTCTTTTATTAGGAGTGGTTTTTTAGTTGAAAAAAACCACACTTTTTTCAAGAATTGAAAATTGTACTGAGATGTGCGCAGGTTATGCTGCAATGGTGCATGGTGCAAAAAGGTTGAACAATTTTAAGCTTTGTCAATTTAATTGCCTTTTTACATTTTGCCAAGATACCTTATTTATTCATGTATAGCCCAATCCGAGTATATCACAGCACAAATTCCAAACTTTGAAAACAAATAAATGAAGGACTACGCTGCCTTAAAAAGTACCACCGTCCAATGATACTCACAGTGGTACTCTTATATCCAAACAATCAATTTTTTCTTTGCCCAAAGCAACACATGGAAGTGAATATCGGGCACAAAGCAGCACATTTTTTAAAAAAAAATAAAAAGTATCGGGCTAACTTTATGCACATATCAAGAAAGAGGCTACGATAAGAGTAGGGGTCGTCTTGCAAAAGGATGCTCGAAATAAATTTTTTTTATCTAAGGAAACTGCTAAGTTCTATGTGTTAATGGAATGAAAAATGAGTCGTTGAAAGATGTTTGTGTATATAAAAGAGTGTGTGTTAATGAGTGCGATTGATTAAGAGCTCTGTTGAAATGCAAGATTAAAATTTATATATATATATATATATATATATGTAAACATATATGCAAACTTACAATTAGTTAAATGTACTAACTAAGCATTTGTTAACACAATTGAGCTCAAATAAGAGCAAAAATTGAAAATAAGAATCCAACACCGAAATAATACAACATTATTTTGAAAGCTTTAAGACCAATTTAATAACTTTATTTTATTTAAAAGTTATTGTATCATCTTATATAAGAACGAATGAATTAAAGAAGCGTAACGAAAACAGATATTAGTTCACAACAAAGGAAAATGATAACAATAAAATGCTTTCAAAGTGACAAAAATGAACCAACCCTTTTTCAATTAGAAAGAATATTGATTGGATTTTTTCATTAATAAGCAAATCTAAGCCTAAAAATTCAAAAGTAGTATCATCTAATATTACAATAAAACTATTTAATCGCTTTGCCTCACTTGTTAACGCCGCTTCCATTGCGAACTAACTACATACTGATAATCTCTAGAGTAACAATCACCAATCAAGAGTTTATGATAAAAGTCATTATCATGGTCCTATAACTTTAACTATATTCATGTTTGAATTTTATAATATTTATTTTTTATTTATTTTAACTACTATATTCAATTTACATAAGTTTCAATATTTGCACAATTTTTTGATTAAACATTTACAATATAAGCATTATTTGTGTTTTAACTAGAAAAATTTTATTACAAGCACAACAAAGAAATTAAAAAATTTTTATTTATTTAGATAACAGCAATAATAATAATAATTTATACATACGTCTTTTTTTCAATTTCTATACCGTTCATATACATTTTACAATATTGTTCTTTTGTTTTTTAAATATTGCCACAACAAAATAAACTCATTGCACTTGATTAAATGTAAGTTTTAATCCTTAAAATTAAAAATCTTTTCACTTCTTTATATAAGTTTTGTGTACAGAATACTTTGAAAATATAGCTATTTTGTGAGTACATTTAAGATATAATTGATCGTGTGTGGTAAAAAGTAGTGACGATTTTTGTTTAAATGACTAAGTAAACATGCACTACACATTGCTCGAAAGGGTCTAGCACCCATATTAAACGAGAAATAATGAATTATTTATAGTGCTACGCCCCTGTCTTTTTCCGCCCACGTTTTCCACTGTGCTTGGAAATAATCCTACCCACATTTGTACAAAATTTTAATGCCCTAGTACGTATGTTTACCGAGATATAGTGTTTTATTTGTATTGCCAAATAAAACCCTTTGTCTTATTCAGACCACTTTTTACACTGTGCTTGAAAATTATCCTACCCACATCTGTACCAAATTCTAATACCCTAGTACCCATATTAAAATGCCCATAAGAAAATGCCCATCACTAAAATGCCTATAACTCATGAACCAATATACATACACAGACCGTATATACATAAAAATCTTGGTTATGACGTCACCTTTCATGGGAATTTCAGAAATAAAATCGGTTCATGCATTTCAGAGAACATCAATTTCAAACACAAGGAAACTTATTTTTATATATATTCATGGATTGGGGTCGTTTCGTAAAATTGCAAAATCTTGAAAAAAATCTTAAAAAAAAAAAAATTTGGAAAAAAATCTTAAAAAAAATCTTGAAAAACAAGAATCTTGAAACTCAAAGTCTTGAAACTTTAATTTCGCACGCGAATCATAGAATACATTCTATGCGTAGGTTTTTCAAGAATTCTGTATTGAAAATTTTGCACTGTTTCAAAAAGTGGTATATATTGAAAAAATGTCAATTCAAAAAATGTTAAATTCCAATTCCATTTTGAATAAGTGTCAAATTTCGAATATAGTAAAATATTGCGAAAAATTGTCAAGTTTAAAAAGTGTCAAATTTCGAATAGGTGCCAAATTGAACAAATAAAGGAATGCTTCTACTTTAGGATCCACACTCCAATTTTTTTTTTAATATTTTTATTATATGTATATGGACCTTCTTTAACTACTCGCAAGTATTTTAGGAGATAAAATTCGTGAAAAATCATCATACTTTTTCCAAAATTTGACATAATTGTTGTTTTCGAAATTTAATACATTTTCCGTTTTTTTTTCTCGAAATCTTACACTTTATTCGATATAACAACCTTTTTTAAAATTTCAAGATTTATGCATATTTTTTGTTTTCTAGATTTATTTTTTCAAGATTTTTGTTTCAAGATTTTATTTTTTCAAGATTTTTTTTTTTTCAAGATATTGGTTGTTTCAAGATTTTGACATTCAAGCAATCGGCCCGATCGCATATACATTGAAACAGGTGGTATATATTAAAGATCTGTGGTTTGGATTTTTTTTCCGATTTTAGAGTTGTTGTCGCGGGCTACCAACTTACTTCTCAATTGTAGATACATACTTGTTTATTATATATTTTTTATTTATTCGGGCATGGTATCCAAATACTGATAACATCTTCCTTACATAGTAAGTGGACATTGTAGTAAGGACGTTTACCTACCACCCACACGAAAGATGCGAAAACACCAAATTTAACCTGATCTATACAAAAAACACATTATTATATATCGATGGTTAATTAATATCAGTGATTGACGAAAATTAAATTACTGCATTTTCCTAGCCATCAATATGTTAAAATTTTAAAACAAAACCGATTCTACTTACGACGATAATTTTATCGTCTATTTTAACCTAACTGCATTTAATGTAACAAGTGATATTGAGGCATTAGTTAAAGATTTTTTAGTCAATATGATTGAATTCAGGTAAATGAAATACTCAATGGTAACAACCGTATTCTTGACCTTATTTTTCTTTCTAAAATTTAGCCATATATGGGTAGACGTCCCTTGTAATCCTATTTTTCATAAATCAATTCACCATACTATTTCGCTTGAGTTGTCTAATGTTCTTTATTAAAAACAGAATCTAATAGAAAAAATGTCTATGATTACATTAATGGCCTATTTTGTTAAAAAAATTGTGCAAAGTCGATATCGTACCCGTTATATACCATCTCTAGAAAATCGCTGTCATGTGGAGTTTTTTTTTTTTGATACTTGGAAAGTATCCCTATTTATAAGTCAGGTCCTAAGCAAAATGTTTGTAATTATAGACCCATTTGTAAAATTTCGTCTATACCTAAATTGTCAACCGTTTGCTTTGCTTTGCAAAAGCTTTCGACAAGGTTCATCATGCTTCTTTAGCTGTGTTGTTTGGGTTACCTGGACAAGTGCATAAACTGGATTGAGTCATACTTATCCAATCGTTTGCAATTTGTAAAAGTAATTGAATTTCTGTCATGTCCTATTGAAGTGTCATCAGGAGTCTCCCAGAAAAGTCATCTTAGTCCATTGCTGTTTCTGTTATTTAATTATGATCTTGCTCTGGTTACTAAACATTCTCAGTGGTTATTTGCCCTGAAACTGTTCCGCTATGTCAAACAGGCGAATAGTTACATTCACAAAACATTCAAGACAGAAACAAAACGAACACCACGAACTGAACCACGTCTGGTACGCCGCCTTTTAAACACCTGACATGCAAACTGATCCCACCTCGAAAAATATAGAAATTCCCATTTTCACGCAATACACCCATTGCACGCAGATCACGAATGTCTTAATAAAAAGAACACCCATTAAAAACGTAAAACCAAGCCTTACGAACTGCCCCACAATCACACTCCGCAGTCACACTCAAGTTTATTTCATACAAGAAAGCATTGAAATAACCATGCACTGTCAAAAAGAAACACAGGCTTAAGCTAAAGGTAGTCAGGGCAAATTTAAACAAACATAACATCACGTATACAAATATACGTGACCCTCCCATTAACAGATGTATTCCATCTAGATTGCCATCTAGCCCTTACACTCCTTCAGGAAAGCCTTCCACTCACTTTCATTCATACGCCTTGCATCAGAGTGCGAAACCCACTCAAACAAGGAGGACATATCTTTCTTGATTCCGTAAGAAACACAGAGCTGCATTACCACAAGATCAAGAGGAAGTACCCCCAACAACACTTGTAAGGCATCAGATACACCGGCATACACCCAATCTCTGACAAGAGAATATCTTTCGATAACCCACAGTAGACCTGACCACGTGACCCCATACAGGAGCACCATAAGTCACGCAAGCAATAAATAGGCCCCCATACATGAGACGCACAGCCCGCCTACTGAGGCCCCATTCACTCCTAAGCAAACGACGCACACGCCCCACGACCGACAGTAAACGGCCCTTCAATGCCACAGATGGGCAACAAGACATGCTTTCAGACACGGTTATCCCCAAATATGTGACTTCAGTCGCATATCTAAGGCTAACCCCATTCGTTCTTACACATGGATGTCGACTAAACGATAACTTACCTTTCAACAGCATCGTCAAATCCATCCCCCAATCACACACTATGCTCATGGCCGCACTTGCCCTAGCCTCTAGCTCAGCACAAGACAGGCCTTCAACCAAGACAAGGAGATCATCAGAATAGGCACAACATTCATACTGTTGACGGAGCTAACTTAACAAAGGATCCATCATGATGTTTCAAATTAATGGACCACAGATAGACTCCTGCGGACAGCCGCGAACAACATTCATCCACATACATTGGTTTACACCAATGACACATGCACGCCTGTAAGAAAAATAACTCATCCAGAGCTTACCTTCCCGACACCCAACTGCACTCAACTTATTTTACACCCTATCCCAGAATAAATAGTCAAAAACCCATTTAAAGTCAATAAATAACCCCAAGACATATTTGGAGCTACTTACCCCCACAACATTCTTCACATTCAGCCACTTTTGCCTTTACGAAAACCAAATTGATTTTCGCAAAGGCTTGCATTCTAACACTTGAATGAATCCATTCCTCCATAGCCCTTTCCAGTACTTTTTCAAGCACCGTAAGCTGATGCCCCGGTAGGAGCGAGGATTACTCCTCAACCTATCAGGTCATTTTGTGAGCAGTGGGGAAGTGGGCCTCAGACGTACAATTTTCATGCATAGTCTCAAGATATTCAGGAATTACTTTCCAGATGGATTTACTAATCTCTCCAGTCAGACCATCAATACTAGGAGACTTCCGTCTTCGCAATAGACTGATAATATAGAGCAATTCCATATGAAAGCGATCACCTTTTGGACGACCCCTCTCCGATTTTAAAATAAATAGTCTCAATCGATTGCCCAGCAAAAAAAAAATGTACCTACATATTTTTTTTTTTTAATAGTGACTGGTTTAGTGGTGGTGTACACCACTGTCATGTGACAAAATTGAAGAATTCTTCATAAGGGACCTCATTGAAAGTTGTTTTAAAAAAAAATACTAAAGCGATCGCAACGAATGATAGCTCGTTGGAAAGGTATTGAATCAGGCTTTAATTGAAAAATAAAATTTTCCTAATTTTTCTCAGAAATTTACCTTTTTTCCCCATGAAAATTAAATTTTCCCATGAAAATTAAATTTTCCGATTTTCCACAGAAGCTCCTAAATTTTACGGCTAATTTTATTTTTTTTTGGATTCCTCATAATTTTTGCTTTTAGAATCAGCAATAAAAAAATGGGCCCCGACTCCTTGTTTGGACAGGAGAAGAGCATTTAAGAGACCACCTTGTTCTCATTGTTTTTATATTTTTTATAATTGAATTATTTTTAATTATTTATTTTAACATTATTTTATTTTATTATTAAAAATACATTTTAAAAATTATTTTACAGTTAAAAATACATTTATGAAGAAGAAATCTTTCTTATTTTGCTGCTTATACTTAATTACAATATTTATTAAAAATTTCAATTGTCTTGGCATCATTATAAAATTAAAGTAACTTTAAATTTAGCACGTCGGCAGACGAAGAGTACCGCTTTACATTAATTGACATATCAGAAATATTTGGTACGAAGCAATGAAACTTTTGCGTTCCAGTTATAGTTTTGACATTATTATATCTGTTTTGAATTCGTCGCTCCATGGCATCGTGTTCTTTTTGAGTGCATAAAACTGTGTTAATGGCAATTTCCTTGCTTTGAATCCACGAAAACAAATGTTGTACATTTAAGATCTGGTCAGTGAAGGGCCTTTGCAAACTTGCCTTAGTCGCCATGCGTTTTAGGGTTCCCCCTAACGCATCGCATGGGCCCTTACCGTGGGACGTCGCAAAAAAGTGCCACTCGACCTTGCAGTTTTGTTCTTCTTCAATTATGCAAAGATTGTAAAATTTTTTTTTATTCTTGTACTGAGAAGCCGCGCCGTCTGAGAAAAACGTTACTTTGTCGATTGCATCGAATTTTGATCTTAAGAATTCAAACAGTTTCATTTGAAATAAATAAACGGACACATAATTATGAGCTAAACTCTCCGCGACAACAACAAGGCTTACGGTCTGTAGTTCGTTATCTTCGTTTTTGAAATAAATGCAAAAAGGATGCACCGTGCACTGGTCGTTTGCCCAGTGATAAGCCTGAATTTCATCCTGAATGAGAAAAGTGTAATTCTCGGCAAAGTCGCTTATCACAATGAATTCATTTTGGGCTAATTTCTCCTTACTTTCCTTTAGAAATTTCGATTGCATCTCGGATATGAAATGGTGCGCCTTCAGTTCATTCAACTTGAATCCGAATTCCTCGATGAATTCCGGAATCTGCTTTACCACGGTCTCAAGGGAACATCTGCCGCTGCTAATTATCCACTGTTTGAAATGCACCTCCTGAATTAACAGCTGTTCGAACTTTTCCGCCAAATATTGCTCTAGCTCGTCAATCTTCGGACAATTGTCGCATTTGGACAGATGACAATTTTCCGTGGGGTATGCGCACAACGACTTCGACAGGAGGTCCCTATATGTTTCAATTTCACCGTGAAATACTTTCAATTTCTTGCATGGAAAGAACATTAGTTTGATGTTTTGATGAAACATGCAAACGCAGACTGAATGCGTTCCGTGCCTGTCTAATGCCAGCACGCATTCTTTTGGTCGTAGGATGGCAAACTTAGAAAATCCCACTTTTTCTGCTGGGTATTTCTCTTTGAACTGATGGTATGCTTCGGATAGATTACATAATAACAATCTGCGCTGCTTGTGTATTTTTTCTCCATCATCACGTGTGATAACATAGTCACGTGTACCTGGGCAGGCGCGGCTGTTGTCATCATTGCAGTAAAAATCTTGAATCAATTTCACCGTTGCTTCGCTGAGGGTCCTTGAGCCAAATTTCTTGGTGGGAGTCGCCAATATGCCCTTCTGTCGAACTAATTCTTTGCTTCTTCTCGCGATGTAAAAAGATGTTTGAAACTGTTCAGAAATCTTGCGTATAGACCATGATTGAGGCAGCACAGATAAAATGAGATATTTCTCCGGAAAAGTGGTCGCTAAATTAAATTTTCTTTTCAACTGCTCAATCATTTGTTTGCCGTCATCAACGTCATCTGCTTGACTGCATTCGTTATCATAGCCTTCATCAAATATTGTCGCGATTGCACTCATAACCTTGCCTTTTTTCTCTTTCCTGTATTTTTCACTTCGCAACTTTCTTTTTCTAATAGGCGTTTCACCGAAAGTGGTAATAGCCTCATTCAAAGGACTCAAAGACATATTGACCATCGGAATATCTGCCTCACTATCAGATGAAACATTTTGTTCAATTGTCATTTCACTCTCGGATTGTGGTTGCATTTGTTTCAATGCACTTGCTTGTTGAGACAAATCGATTTTACACTTGGGGCAAATGAATTCTGCTTCTTCACCGTATTGTATATTTAATTCATTCATGTATCGCTTCGAAACACCAGTTAATTTTAATACTTTTATCTTTTTCGAACGATGTCCACTCTTGTTAAACGGATTGCAGCAAAATTTATTCATTTTACTTTAAATTGTCTTTACAGCTTCACTCTTTACTTTAAAAAAAAAAAACACTTTAACACTTTCACGTTTAGTATTCAACTGAAATTTGACTCAGTGTGTGTGAAGTATTTATATTTATTTTTTGGTACTCTTTACTTTACTCTCTTACTTTGGTCTCTTAAATGCTCTTCTCCTGTCCAAACAAGGAGTCGGGGCCCATTTTTTTATTGCTGATTCTTAAAGCAAAAATTATGAGGAATCCAAAAAAAATAAAATTAGCCGGAAAATTTAGGAGCTTCTGTGGAAAATCGGAAAATGTAATTTTCATGGGAAAAAAGGTAAATTTCTGAGAAAAATTAGGAAAATTTTATTTTTCAATTAAAGCCTGATTCAATACCTTTCCAACGAGCTATCACTCGTTGCGATCGCTTTAGTATTTTTTTTTTAAACAACTTTCAATGAGGTCCCTTATGAAGAATTCTTCAATTTTGTCACATGACAGTGGTGTACACCACCACTAAACCAGTCACTATTAAAAAAAAAAAAAATATGTAGGTACATTATTTTTTGCTGGGCAATCGATTGAGACTATTTATTTTAAAATCGGAGAGGGGTCATCCAAAAATTTGCCAATTTTGATCGTTTTCATATGGAATTGCTCTATACTCAATCTCGCTCTCCCTCAAAGACGGATGATCTACCTCTTCCCTGGATTGAGAAGAGATATCCCTTTCCGATCTCGGATGGAATAAGCTCAACAGAGCGCGGACACAATCACCCCATTCTGACAGAATGGTATCGCTAAGACGAATGCAACGAACATCCGTAGATCTGCTCTGCCCAAGACATATTTTATATGCCATACACCACGGGTAACTTCTACAGCGGTATACAAAGTCTCTCCACTTTTTTCTCTTTCACATTTACAAGCATGTACTTCTACTCACTCAGGCATTCCCTATAGCGCTGTCTATGCAGGAATATATCCGGGTCCCCCACCACTCTAGCCATTTGGAATATCTTCCTGAGACGCCTAAGCAAACTTCTTTTCTTCCCTAATTCCCGTGTCAACAACTTCACCCTACCGCGATTTGCCAATTGACATCTCGCAAGCAGAGCATCGTAAGCACCCTCGACCTATTCACACAATAAAGCAATGTGCTTATCCACATTCAGGCACCTAAATTATTTAATTGGAACGCTCATGGCCATTTCATAAAGAAATACACCATAAACGTCCCAATCGACACCTTGCGTGCGCCATCGCTTCACGTTCACCCGATCACGCGACACTCGCTTGTAAGGGAGCACAACTTCTATTAAGTTATGATAACTTTCACCCCATTCACCTCGCTCTCTCCACTCAAAAACCAAACATACTGAAAGCTAGCTCTTACCGATCGCAACATCGATATCACTCACCCCTCTTGGCCCATCAAATGTATACCACTGACTTGGCTCATTCAACACACTCAAACACCTACTCAACGACCATTTACTCAACATCTCACACCTAATGTGATTCTGGTAACCAGACGATTCCTTACCAACCCACATAGGAGATTATGCGTTTGCATCCAAACCCAAGACCAGTTTTGACTAGCTCTCGCTCTAGCTACCACAGCACAGTGCAAACGACACTGTAAGCATGCGATGCGTAGAGGGCAAACCATTATATGGGCAATTGCAGCAATTCAGAAGATTGCCAAACTCTCTAGCAATGTGGCCAGGCTGAGCACAACAATAGCAAACCACCTATTGCATCTTGCCATCTTTCACTCTATGGTCCAAACTCATGCAACGATAACATCCTAGGCGCTGCGTGTGTAAGCCCTCACATGAAATTAGAACCACTTGATGTAGCAACGGCCGACGTCGAGAAGGGATTCTATGGCAATGCCACAACCCTCCAATATCACTGCCGAACTGCCATCCTCTCCCACTTCCAAGAAGGAACGACCAGCTTTACACCCTTACGGAACTCGTACTCTCATACTCACTCACTCATGGATTCAACTCATACAAGTCATCCATGAACTCGCTAAGAGTAATCTAGGAGTGAACCCCCTGCACAACCATACTTTTATTCGGCCTTTTGTTAACGCTTACATCGAGACTCAGCAATTGAAGGGATACGAATTAGTACCCTACCACCACGGTAGGCCGCACAACAAGTGTAGGGCCAACCTTGTCAACGACGTCTTTTACAACCTCCTGAGGTGTTACGTTGTGCAGGTGCAGCAGACGGCCTAACCGCCTTCGACCCCAACGCAGGAAAATCTACGCAAGGCAAGGCACCAACTCCCGTTTGGGTCACATCCAAACGCCCCTATAAACGCTCGTTCGCTGCAATTAACGTCATGAGTATTAACTTATACTTCCCGGCAGTATAATAATACTTCGTGACAGATTGCCCTCCAACTTACCGTCAAATACGGTCTTTACCAGCTCCCTGGTTACGCCCTTTAGCAAGGCTAGGGGTGAATGTTTCCTCCCTGATTAGAAAGAGTCCAGAAACTATTTACTAAATTGGCAAGTATATTTACAATCCTACAGCACAAGATGTGTTTTGTTTAGCTTGAATTCTTTTGTATGTCGCCGTATAATGCTGTCTATTGTGTTTGTTAGAGATGTCATTCATAACCATATTCACTGTACTAATATACTTGCTCTAATTAATTTTTATTCTGCATTTAGAAATCTACGTGTGCCTTTTCACTTCCGTTGTATTCCTCTACGAAGCAACTTTGCTCAGCAAGAACCTTTAGCGCATTTAAAGTTAAATCAAATTGGTATATTTTGTAATTGTTCCAAGTATTGTTTTAAGAATAATATTCTCTTGGCATTAAACCAAGCTGAAGTACTTGAACGTTTTTAGTACAATAGATGTTAAGGCTTATAGCTTTATTCTGGTGATTGACAACTGTAAATTCGTTGACAAGCTAATCTTTTAAGGCCGCGTTTATAGTGGACGCTTATTTCTAAGCCGAGCCGAAAAACACATTGGAGCAATAGAGAACGCAAGTCATGCATCTCTTCTTTTTTTTATTAGACTGAACCAACGCTCAGGGAATGCCCCCTATAAATATGTAAGCATTGTGTTGATTCGGAAGATGGGTGATAGTTAGTTGGAGGGTGGATAGATGGAGTAATGTCGGCACAGCTCAGAACTGCCGAGGAACACGCTCGCAGGGAGACTATTTCACAACTTTACCGTGCGACTAAAAACGAGTTATCCAGGCTGCTCGAGTGGACCTGGGAAACACACGAGCAGTTGGCGTCAGAACATGTATCTCCCTTGAACACTTCCCCTAGTAGAACCTATACAAAAAGCTGAGGCAACCAACATTACGTCGATACCCAAGAGAGTTGAGAGAGGATGAAATATTTTCATCCCCTATCAAATATATCGCACTACGGTGAATACGATACAGAAAGGTCCAAATAAAATCTCGAACAAATGTGCGAATTATGCCCCAATGCGTTTTTGAGTTTCAGTTCGGCTCGGCTCAGCAATAAGCGTCCACTATAAACGCGCTCTTAGAGCAATTTTTTGGTCCATGGAGTTGGAAACTTTCAAAATGTTTGGCCAAATTATTTGTTTGAAATATTTTTTTTAATGTTGATACTATTTGTCAAGTTATGAGCTTTCAATTACATATTAGAATAAGACATTTTTTGTAGTTGTCAATAAATTTACAATTGTTAATTACCAGAATAAGGCTATTAGACTGTTTTATTTTTGTGATGTGTATTATTTTTACTATTATAATAGTTTTATTCTTTTAAAAATCTAGTCTGTAAGAGTTGTGTGCTCTGCTTGATGATAATGAATAAATAAAGAAATAAATATTTTTATTTACTTTTAAAATTTTATAGCTTAACCATCGATATATTCAGTATTTATTCAGGCCTAAACACAAAAGTTAATAATTTTTATAAATTTACTTTACTTAAATAGTTATTTTTCGAAAACACCAAGTGATTTATTTCTTACAGCCGAATTGAATTCTCTCAATAAAAAAAATTACTTTCCTAAATGGTTCAATCACTTTAAATAATAATTGTGGCTGGCTTATCAATTTTAGTATAACCGATGACGTCTTATTTTGTGGCAGAGTTTGACCTCATGGGTCGCCTAAATTTGAAGGGCTACCCCAATTAATTTTTAAGCCATAACAACAATAAAATATTTTGTCCAGAAATTTATTGATCATTAACAGAAAAAACCGCCACCTGAAGCAAAAAACACAGAAAATAAAGAGCTAACTACATTTAAAATAGTGCAATTAATTTAAGAAATTTTAACTATATAAAAATTATTTTTTAAATACTTTTTAGAAAATATAAAACAATTTTTAAGGTATATACAAATATATAATACAGATGACAGTTTATACTATGATATGCAACGGTATAATTAAATATTTATTACAGAGAAAGTGTTAAATTGACGTTAAGAAAATTAGTAGAAGTATATTTGTGTGTGGGTGTGTGTATGTTTGTATATAGTATAGATTCCAAGAAATATTGCTGTACAAGTTTTTATTTAATATTTAACACAAGCTAATTTTTATTTATGTATGATTTAATTTGTTAATTTTGCCACAACCAGAATAAAAGAATTGTATGTCTGTTAATAGCGGTCTTCTAGTTAGATTAGCAATATCTTTTAATGTTGATATTAATATTTTTTCCAAGGTTAATATAAACAGAAGTTAATATAAACAGAAGAAGGTAATCGTAAGGAGTGATTACCTAGGATCAATGAGAGCTTGGGTTCAGAAGAGCGTTCGTATTAAGATAATTTAAAACCTATGCGGAAAGAAATATTAAACCAATAATAAAAGAAGTAATTTAATTTGATTCAGATCTTAAACTTAACTCAACAACACATAGTTTCAACAAAAGTCAACTACACTTTAGAGTCATACCAACGATGGTAAAAAAAATTAGCTAAAAGTAATTATATAATAAGAGTAATGTGCTTAAATTGTTTATATATTTATAATTAACAGACTTGTTTATTTATGTTTTGATTTATATACTAAACAGAAAAATATTCCTTTATAAATTAAATTTAATTTACTAGACAGTGAAAAATAAAACAACTAGAAGACCGGCTTTTCTCACAAACAAATTAACTTATTCATTACATACTTAAAAGTACAAATTAATCATGAAGTATTGCACACCACTCAGAAAACATTATATGTGCTTCAACTTATATTTATAGAAAAAAAACAACTACTTAACTAATATTGCTAATAGAAGATTTTAGATTTTCATCTGTTACTGATGTTAATAACATTGATATTACATTTTTTCATTATTTTTTCGAGGTTACTTCAAAAGATGCCAGTAGTCTTTTATTTGAAAAATACTGGCTTGAGCTCTATATAATAGGTACACAAGTCTAAATTTGAGCAAATATTTTATGCCCATTTTAATAGGAAGTAGTAGAGTACCATAGAGTAAAATATTTTCATGCTTTACCTCCAGTTTTCCGCAATGAGGTTGCCTTTTCTCGAAGTCCGGGTGGCAAACTAAATGGAGCCGAACCAAAAGGATCTTCGGGAATATGTGGTGTTATGTTTGCAATTGGAGCAGAATGTGTAACAGAAGCAGGATGAGAAGTTGCAGTAGATATCATCACAGAATTGCCACCCTCCGTTGGTGTAAGTGTAGAAGTAGTGGAAGCTGATTTAGCATTTATACCTAAATGGGAATACAGTAATAAATAATTGCATAAGAAGTCGGACCGACAATGAATGAGTACAAAAGTTGATAAAAATTATAAGAGAATGGCGCTGAGTGAGAGAGTTAATAATTTAAATTCACTTAATTATATAAATCCCCCACTAAGGATAGCAACCTTGTCGTCGGTGTGGGGGCTTAAGTTGGTGTGAAGCAAGAAGAGAGGCTATGGTGGGAACGCAAGCTTCTGGCAGGGTCACCCTAGTCATACAGGCCATTGTAGAGCAATGAACAAAGAGCTATTCATTCCTACCTAGTTCATAGAACTAGTTCAGGCAATGGCTCGTCGGGTGTGAAGAAATGAAACCGATCCCAGAATGCATCTGATCGGCTTCCAGGTTTGCTCGGTAGTAGCAAACAGGTTTTCCCTCAAAACAGGCCTGGTACGACAGATGGGACAACGCGAAAATGCTGAAGGGCCAGCAAGATAAAGTGGGGTCTCCTCAAAAGGCCGAATCTGCTCTCGCAAACAAAGGTGCAGGTCGACGGAAGAGATACCTGCTGCTAAAAGGCCAAAGAAGGTCATCCAAAGCACTGACGCCAGATCCTACAGCGATGTAACCAAGGACAAGAGTGTGACTTCCAGTCACCTGCTGAAGCCGGATGAAATTTTAAAAATGTTCCGGGCTTGCAATCCGAACATAAATATGGAAGGCTGGGTGATCGGCAAGACAGAGGAGCCAATGGGTTTCTTAAGGCAGGTCCTCCTGCTAATGAATGCGGAATCGCTGAAGCCGCTGGAAGAGAGGAAGGGAGTCTTCTGGTATTCCTTCTCCAAGGTCTTCCTAAAGGTGTATAGCAAGGACAAGCAGTACATGATGAAGGTGCTCCAGATTAACTATCTTCTAGTCCACCTGAAAAACGGTGGATTCGATGTAGCCCTAATCCAATAACCCTGGTTATGTGGGGGCAAAGTTTGCGGGTTGAGGACGGTAGTAGGCTAGTAGCCAATAATGTAGATAGTATGCCAAGAACGTGCATTGTAGCAAAAAATATTAATCTCTTCTTGCTTCACAGATACTGCAATAAAGATGTGATTGCAGCCAGCCTCGAGTCAGGCAAGGACACGTACTGGTTGGTCGTAGCCTCCTTCTCGCACGACGAAAGCCCGCCTCCAGATAACATCATGCAATTGGTGGACGATGCCCGTGACATGCGTCAAGGGGTCATCATATCGGCTGACGTTAATGCACATAACTCCTTTTGGGCAGCACGGACACTAACGAGAAGGGTTATGCAATAAGTGTGAAGAACCCACCATTATTATCAAAAATAGAAGCGCAGTTCTAGACATAACCTTAGTCTCAGACTTCATATGATGGCTCAATGAACACTTCTACTCCGACCACCGATACATTGAGCATAGTTTACATAATACATCTCCCAAATAATACCCCCAACTAACATTCGCAAGACCAACTGGGGATTATATAAAAGGGCTTTGGCAAAACATTTGCCATCAGGTCCGATTGACAAACCTAAATCGGTAGCTGATCTAGATGATTTAGTCGATGTACTAACCAAATCAATGAATTGCTCTCTTGCTTCATGTCCTAAAAGGACAAAGGGGGAGCTAAAACCAAAGTGGTGGTCCTCCATACTGGATGGACTGAGGATTGAATGCAGAAGGCTCTTTAACGTAGCTAAGCGCTCGAGAGCTGAGCTTGATTGGGCAGCCTACAAGGTAGCCTTCTAATGAAATCATTTTTACATGCAACTGTACAAACTGTCTTCTATGTGTTATTGTATAACTGCAATATACTACCGTTATCATGCTTATACTTGTGTTTTGGCATTAGGAGTCATTTGCTCAATTGTGTTACAGAGCTTGACGTGCTTGGAAGTGCATTGCAAAACAAAATTAAATAAACAGTTCATATCTGTGGTATTTTGGAAAAATTTACTGCTCAAGCCTGGTAATATGTATAAAATTTATTTGTAATGCTTAAAATTCGCTCAATATAGAAAGTAATTAATTTTAGGTAAAATGCGGAAGTTAACCCAATTCATAAAAATTTGGTTATCAAAACACAAAATAAGGGGCTGTCAAATTGTCTTGTAGCATCATTTGTGGGTGCTTTATACGACTCTGTGAAGAGCATTGCTAATAACAATGATATAGAGGCTCCCAAGCAGCGTGATTGTCGACAAAGCATTTCCAACAACCTTGATCGAAGTGCTATAAGTCTTTCAATTATCACTGGAATAGCAAAATCGGGCACTGATGTTCAAAAGCAGCTCAAAAATAACTTGGGGTAAGACCTTTCAAGTATGACTGGTAATCGAGAGTTAAGAAAAATGGGATACAAGGCACGGCGAAAGATTAAAAAAAACCCCTACCGAATTTAAAACCGAAAAATTGGGATTAAATGCTAACAATTATGCGATGCTAGACAATGATCCCAAGCATACGGCGATCTTAAAAAGCAAAAATATCAATACCATGGAGTTGCATGGCACCCGCAAAGCAGCGATCTCAATTCGATTGAGAGCCTATGGTTTTTACTGAAGAAGAGGGTATATGACTATCCAAATCAGCCAGCAAAAAAAGGAGCTTTTTTTACGATGCCAAGATGTTTGGAAAGCTATTACCCCTAAAGAATGTGAAGACTTAGTCAACAGTATGCCAGCCAGGATACAACAAATAATTACTGCCAAAGGTGGTTATACCAAATACTAGAAGATCTCAAAATAGTTAGTGAGCTCATTGTATCATAATTAAGCAAGTGGCTTACATTTAAATATATAAAATTTTGATAATAAATTTTACATAATTTTTTTTAATTTTGTTTCTAAATTAATGTAAAAATAGTTTATTTAACAAACCCTGCAGAAATAAATATTGAGTTTCAAAAAAGAAAACTTGTATTATGCATTAAGTGTTACATTCTGTATATAAATTCATACTTACTTCCTTGACTGCCACGTTGACGTATTTTATCGAATTCCGCTTCAAAAATATGATCTTCAGTCATTTGACTAAACGGTTGCTCTTCAAACGGATTCCAAGCATCGATACGGCCTTCCAACGAACCACCACCATGATATGCATTAGCTGGTGCACTAGACAGCTCACTATTTGAAATGGAAGCGGTTATTGCTTGTGTGGTTGATGACAATGGTAGAAATAGTGTAGGATTTGAGCCACCAAATGTTTCACCACCATCACTATCTGGTACATTGTTGCGGCTCTTGACAGATTGTTCGTAAGGAGCTAGGAATTGGCATGTTTCATTGGCAAATGTTCTATGAAGATAAGAGTGTGATAGAGCAACATGGAGAGTGATGGTAAATGTAAAAAATTAAAGAAGAAAATAGAGAGAAAAAGAGGGAAAAAAACAAAATAAGTATGCAATGTTATACTTAAACAAACATCGAATTAGGACGTGCAACTTAAAAAAAAACGTCTGAGTGTGCAGTAAAGACAAACCAAAATTGAAATTAAAATTAAAGACATTTTTATATTGGCTGAATGTTATTGCTTTCTTAATTATATTCATTAGTAAAATAAATCTTAATCGCTTTGCGGTTCATCATTTTCATCTGCTTCCGATGCCTTAGCACTGAAGTATTGGCAAGGCCAGATAAATATTTAAAAAACCAAAATGTAGAGAAAAAGAGAGACACAGAGACAGACAAAAATCGGCACAAAAATTTTTGTTTACGAAACATTTAAAAATATCCATAACTTACTTATTAAAAGCCGAAGTGTCGCTGACATTTCGTCTGTGACCAGTTAATAAGTTTTGATTGACACCGAGGCTTTTCGGTGGCGATAAAATTGTTTTTGTTGGAGTGCCTTCGACAGTGGTAGAGTCTGGTGCAACGATTTCTTGTATAACGGACACATCTGCTGCTTCAGCAGCAGCAGCAGCAGCACGTTGGAGACTTGCCTCACTGAAGGGATCTGGATAGACAGTAGATTCAAATAAGCTGTCTAAAACAGCAGGAGGTGGCGCAGCATCAGTTGCTACTGCTGCTGCTGCAGTTATAGGTGCTGAGGCTGCTACTGCTACAGCTGCTGGTGTAGCAGCAACGACTGGCTGAGCGACTTGAGCTGGTGTAATAACTGGAAAGTTTGCCTCAAACTGTTCCACAACTGGTTGCTGCTGTTGAGGTTGGGGAGATGTTATATTATTTCGTGGCAATGGACTAGGCGGCAAGCCCAAGGCTAGTGTATGTGGACCATATGGTAGAGCGGAAGATCCTTTGGGACGTTGACGTGGCGCAACACTTGTGCCCGCCTCAATTGATGCATTTTGAGGTTTTGCTTTTGCAGCTGCAGCAGCAGCTGCTGAAATACGCTTTGTTTCAGACTCGAAAGGAGGCACAGACAGTTGCTCTATATTGGGGATAGGTGATTTCTATAAACAACAATTATATTAAATAATGCTTTTAAAGAGTTTTGTTTTTATTTAGCTTAAACTTACGTGCAGATTTTGCACCGGATTATCTTTGCCGGCTAGACGAAAAGCTATTTCGCAAACTTGAAATATATTTGGACGCCGCTCAATATCTGGCTCAAGCATATATTTGATGAGCTGATGCATGCCCCTTGAATACTTGGAATTATCAGGTATGGAGAATGCGCCATTCTGTATAGCTAGCGTACTCTCCCCAAACGGCAAATTGAAAAAGCACAGCTTGTATAGCAGACAGCCAAGTGCCCAAATATCTGCTTTAGTTGTAATGCTTTTATTACTATAAAGATCAACCATTTCAGGTGCACGATACGATAGTGTTGTGTATTTTTGTATCTCCTCCTCGACCGCAGTGACACCATGTTGCAGAGGATTAAGAACTTTGGCTGTTGCTGAGCCAAAATCACACAGCATAAAGTTGCCAATTTCATTTTGCAGTATATTCTCCACCTTCAGGTCACGATGAATGATGGGTGTCTGACAGTAGTGAAGGCGTGAGACTGCTTCCGAAATATCGCAGAATATTGTGAGAACTTCTTGTTCGGTGAAACCAACCTGCAGGCTGTTGTGTAGCGCATTTTAATAACAATAATTAGAAGATACTTAAGTGAAAGATATATTCTTAACTAACCGTGCATTCATCATGGCCAGCATGTGATTCTTGCAGTAGGGCATTAACAGCAGAACTTCACAAACTCCATTCCCGGTGTTTGTAATGCTCGAGTCAACATAGCCAATTATATTCTTATGTCCGCTTAGATTGCTCTGAAAAGAAGAAGAAAGCACAAAGCAAATACATTTATGGTGCGCTTCTGGTTAAGTTATTTTTCTGGTCCATACAAAAAGTGTGGGAGCAAGTTTTTGTTTATTATTTCTGATTATTTTTTCTCAGAATATTTAAAATTGATAGAATAACTAATGTTTTTTCAATTTTAAATAAGTTTATAGAAGCTAGTGCTCCAGATTAAATTTATGTATATAAGATTTAGAAAATTTCTTGCAATGGAGGATAAGAATTGTTAAGATTGATTGAAAATTAATTTAAAAGCAATTTAAAAAATTGTATTTATTGATCAAGTTAAATGAACCACTGTGATACTGAGTGCATGTTAACTTACAGCTATTTGTATTTCCCGTTTGGCAACATTTAAATCGTGTTCGTTATTCACATACATGCGTTTGAGCGCATATTTGGCGTTGCCTGTGTTTGCTTTGGCCAAAAATACCATCGAAAAACCACCTGAAACGAATAAGAAAGAGTTAGCGTGGATTTAAACAAAAAGCAATGATGTGATTGTAGAAAAATAAGTTTAAATCTACTTCATATTACTGTAATTAAAACCTTACTTTAATTGACTTAGTTCTTGATTTGGTTGGGTGTTTTTAAGCAATTAAACTCAAAATTTAAATCAGTTATAAACCTTGTTCAAGCCCCACATGGTTGAGGTGTCAAGTTTGTCTAACTTTTTGCTCACTTAGCTAATAATATTTCCATGATACTATAAGTCGCCTTAGTTTATCGATCCAAATACTCAGGCATTTGGCTCAAAATAAAGAGACTGAAGAAATAAATATACTGTGTATGATTCGAGCCCTTTTTTATAAAGTAGCTTAGGACATAGCAGGTAAGCATAATCCAAGAACGCTTAAATTATAAATAGCTTTAACAGTTTTTAAATCCTTAAAAAAGGTCGTAAAAAAGCCTTTAGGTGAAGGTCGTGAAAAAAACAAATAAGGTTTTCTATGTAATAATATTCGTATTAAAATCTGGCACAAAATAAAATTACGAATTAACCAAAAATAACTAACCTTTTGGGTCAAAAATAAAAACAAATGCCACATGACATTTGGCATTTTACCCAATGTGGGCAGCCCTGGAATTGTAAAATTTTTCTAAAATTACTGAAGTCACTTTTAAATGAGAAACATAGTTTTATCGATTTTATATGATTTTTTTTTTGTGTTCGAAATGCCACCAACAGGCACTTTTTGAAAAAAATAAAGTTTCAACAGCTATAACTTTCTTATCCGAATTTTGGTTTTTGGAATTTTTTGCAAAGAATAGCTTAAGAGTCTTAGGTAAAGACTATGCCATAACCACCTGTGATATCATTTTCTTAAAATTTGCATTTTTAGATTTTTGGGGATTTTTTCGTAAAAATACCCAAACTTGAAATTTACAAAATGTCAAACTTCTAGTAAAAAGTTTCATAACGAACAAGTTATTCAACGTAACCACATATTTTTTTTTTGTATTTGTGTTAAGTGGTGTTTCACAAAATATTTCAACTTTGAATTTTTACGATATTTTTTATTATAAAAAGAAAGCAAATGAAATTTTTTTTGTAAAATTTTTCTAAAATTACTGAAGACACTTTTAAATGAGAAACAGTTTTATCGATTTTATATGATTTTTTTTTGTGTTCGAAATGCCACAAACAGGCACTTTTTGAAAAAAATAAAGTTTCAACAGCTATAACTTTCTTATCCGAATTTTGGTTTTTGGAATTTTTTGCAAAGAATACCTTAAGAGTCTTAGGTAAAGACTATGCCATAACCACCTGTGATATCATTTTCTTAAAATTTGCATTTTTTTATTTTTGGGGATTTTTTCGTAAAAATACCCAAACTTGAAATTTACAAAATGTTAAACTTCTAGTAAAAAGTTTCATAACGACCAAGTTATTTAACGTAACCACATATTTTTTTGTGGTTTTTTACGATATTTTTTATTATAAAAAGAAAGCAAATGAAATTTTTTCCGAAAAGTAAAATATCACAACTATGGTAATTTTTACCAGACTTTTATGTTTAATATCACAGTACAACAATTATGGGAACAATTTTTCATACACGAAGTAAACCGTATACACGTGAAACTAGAGGCAAAGGGTAGTAAATCTGAGTTCTAATTTTTTGTCTTTTTTTGCAGGACTTTTTAGTTGCAAAAAGGAATTGTTTAAAAAAGTTTATTTAAATACTTAAAACCTTCAAAACATGACAATTAGGTTATCAAATGAAAGAGGACAATCTGTTATATCAGTAATACGAAGTGACAATACATAAATACCAAATATGTAAATTAGATTGATTAATGTTTTGTTATTTGTTGAGTCAATTTCAATTTTTAAATTTTTAGTTAGTGTTGTAGAGGTTATTGACCAGTAACTTTTTAATTGCAATTTTCATATGTAAAAAACAATTCATTTTTTCCTGATAGTACTATCAGTAGCAATTGACGTATAGGCTATGAAAGTTAGTTTTAAATAATTGTTTAAATAAATATTTTGTTTATGAAATGTAACGTTCAGTTTGCGTAATTTAAAATTTTTAAGTCAAGTTTAAAGTAAAGAAAAAATATAAAAAACTCCCCTGAAGATGTAGCCAAACAAGTGACGAAACGTCGGGAAAAAATTTAATTTTTATTTTAACATTTAAAAATTTGCAATTAAAAATTACTGGTCAAAAACCTCTACTACACTAACTAATGACTTATGTTTTAATTGAAAATTTTTGGAAATAATTTTCAATTTGTTTGAAGTAAAAAAACGTCCATTACTTTTAATACCAAACCGAATAAGCTTTTAATATTTTTTTGGTTTTTTTAAATAGATTGCCTTCCTTCATTTGATATACCCATAATATCATGTTTTGAAGGATTTAAGTATTTAAATATATTTTTTTAAACAATTCTTTTTAGTAACTTAAAAGTCCTTTTAAAAAACCCTGATGTTCTAGGGAAAGAGTGAGAAAACGCAGTTGTACTATCTTTTATCTCTAGTTTCACGTGTATATGGTTTACTTCGTGTGTGAAAAGTGCTGTCGTACGGTGTATTAGAGAGAGTAAATGCACTCAGGGTTTTTTTTATCAAGAGTAATAAAGACACTTGGTGTCAACAAACAAACAGTCCCAGCGTCTTGGAACGTTACCGTTGACAATACCTCCTTCGAGGTTGTGAAGGACTTCGTTTATCTGGGATCCAGCATAAACTCAACCAACGACATCAGCATTGAGATTAAACGAAGAATAACTCTTGCCAACAGGTGTTACTTTGGGCTCAGTAGGCAATTGAGAAGCAGAGCCCTCTCTCGACGAACGAAAATCACGCTCTATAAATCGCTCATCATGCCCGTCCTACTTTATGCATCACAAACCTGGACGCTGAGCAGTTCAGATGAAAAGTCTTTAGGAGCACTCGAGAGAAAGATTTATTGTAAGATCTACGGACCAATCTGCGTCAATGGCGAGTACCGAATACTGTGGAATGATGAACTGTATGAGCTGTACGCTGACATCGACATAGTCAAGCGCATTAAAATCGAGCGGCTTCGCTGGCTTGGTCATGTTCAGCGCATGAAAGATGATGCTCCCCTAAAGAAAACAATCGATTCAGTACCCAGCGGCGGTCAACGCAGAAGAGGACGACCGCATCTTCGTTGGAAAGACCAAGAAGAGGACAACTTGGCGAAGCTTGGAATTTCCAACTGGAATAGGGGTATTCACAATGTGGTGTATTTGTGATTAGTTTTTATTAAATATTCAATATTTAAAAGTTATTGTGAACGAACCTTTAATAAAGTGTTGTATTTTTAAAATCAGTAAATAAGTAACAAAGACACGTGGCCAAAACAGCTTGTGGCTCAATCTTAGCATACCTTGCGCACGACCAAAAATGACAACTTTATAAATCAGATCTCCACAGCAGCATCAAAAGCAAAGGGCCTGATTATCGAGTGCGATGCCAACGCTCATCATGTAATCTGTGGTAGCTCAGACACCAACCAACGCGGTGAGTTTCTTTTTGATTTTATCCTTAAAACAAATCTAGATATAAGTAATGTAAGTAACGAACCTACCTTCATTATTAGTAATAGGCAGGAAGTCCTAGATATTACGCTTGCCTCTATATCCTATTAGATATATGTATCTAATAGGATATGGAACAGGAGAGTTTCAAAGAAACACTCCTTCTCAGAACATAGATATATTATTATTTAATGTTGATGACTTTGACACGAAATCATGCAAATTTCGCAATCTCAAACAAGTCAACACCTTAAAAACCGATCTTTCATATGGACCACTTAATCGTCCTTCCAATAAACAATTTTTAGACAACTTAGTTGACAGTCTCACTAACTCGCTAAATAAAGCTCTAGATACCGCATGTCCGCTGAAAACACCAAAGGAGAAGCAAAAGTCTTCTTGGTGGAATAAGGGACTAGAAGAGCTCTGAAAAAAGACCAGACAACTTTTCTATGGGGCAAAGGCAGCAAGATCCACAAATACGTGGTCAAACTATAAAACGGCTCTCAAAGAATACAAAAATGAATTCCGAAAAGCACAAAGACAGTCCTGGAGGATCTTTTGTGAAAATATATCACAAACCTCAGAAGCGTAAGGCTTAGAAAAATTCTAGCTACAGTTCCCTCCAATCCAAGCTTGCCTTGACCTAAATCATATTCACAAACGTTAACGTAATGTGAAGGTGGTCTTTATACCTAAAGCAGGCAAAAGCTCACACGCAAGCCCAAAAGACCTTCGACCAACTAGTATCTCATCTTTTCTTCTAAAAATCCTAGAGAGATTAATCGACATTCACTTGATATTCATGCTAGAAAAGAAGCCATTGTCAATAGCACAATATGCTTACACCAAAGGCAAATCCGTTGTAACAGATTTCTCCACTCCATCATTGAAAAATCCCTGCATCAGAAGGAGTATACAATAACAGCTACAGCTATCACAAATGAGCTAACGTTGCTTGGGGTGGATACCGCACTGATAGCACTGATAAATCAAATGCTGGTAGGCAGGATTATAAGTGCAATTTTTGAAACGGCATCCATGCTAAGATCTGTACCAAGGGGAACCCCTCCGGGAGGGGTTCTGACACTTCTACTCTGGAATCTGGAATCTAGCAGTAAATGAACTGCTAGTCAAACTTGAACTAGAGGGATGCAGGGTGATAGATAATGCCGATGACGCTGCGACTTTAGTTTCTGGAAAATGAGACATTATGCAAAACTGCCTAAGTACTAATGTCAACTGGGCTATTAGCTGTGGGCTCAGCGTAAACCCAAATAAAACTGAGCTAGTTAATTTCACAAAAAAACACCTCTAATTAGTTCTCCTAAACTTGGAAACACAAAACTTAGCTTCTCAGATCAAGAAAATACCTGGGCCTTATACTGAATAGGAAACTAAACTGAAAGCCCAATCTGATCGAGAGAGCTAAAAAGCGAATATTGCCCTGTACTCATGCAAAAAGGCGTTAGGTAGCAAATGGGGCTTACAACCAAGTATTACTTACTGGCTAGATACAGCAGTTGTAAGGGCAATCTTGTTATATGGTGCTATTGTCTGGTGGCATGCACTTGAAATACAGACTCACCGGAACCTTCTTCGTAAAGTTCAGAAATCAGCTGAACTGTGTATCAGTGGAGCACTAAGAACCACTCCGACATACGCATTAGAAACAATTCTCCATCTTACACCACTTGTTATCCTAGCTAAACAGATGGCCGCTAATACAGCCATCCGCCTAGAAGCCACCTCCCAGTGGAGAGAAGGTACACTAGGACATTCTTGCATTAGAAAATTTCTCCCTCCCTTACCTAGGTCCATTGACTACATCACACAAAAACTATCCTTTGAAAGAAAGTTCGATATATCCATTCCCTGTCGAGAAGAGTGGGAACTAGAAAACCGTTCACCTCACAATGTCATTGAGATCTTTACTGATGGACCAAAACTAGATGGCAAAGTAGGTGGAGGAGTCTACTCAGAAGCATTAAACATCAATATAGCCTTCAGGCTTCCTGACCATTGCGGCGTATTCCAAGCTGAAGTCGCTGCTATACAAGAACAATATATAAAAGATCCCGCCATAAGTGCGCAGAAATGGAAATCAAACTGCTCTCAAAGTAAATCGAGCAACATAGCTATTTTTTGTGAAGGGGTCAACACGTAAGTTAACACCCCAATAAGATATAACATTTTTATCAAAGATAGTAATGAAAAATATTTCTATTTTTTCTGGACAAGCGTTGTTTTTTGATTTATAATTATTTCATTTAAAAAATCCAAGATTTTATAAGAAAATGAGGAGATTTTTTAATCGTATACACCTATAAAAAATTGTTTACTACGATTTTTTCAGTCAGTTTGACACTCTCTTCTCTTTCACTTCTGACGTCACATGCACTTGCTCACAAAGAGAGTGGACATGCGCGTTGCGGAATTTTGAATATATAATTCTTGGCTGTTATACATGAAGCAATAACTTGGCTTCAGGTAAATGAGATATCTTCCATGAATATCTGAATACTATCTGATAGTCAAGCCGCTTTGAAAGCCCTACGAACTGTTGAAATAACATCTGAAACAGTTTTCAAATGCCGCAAATATCTGAATGAGATGGCAAAGCAGGTCAGGATCTTTCTATGCTGGATTCCCGACATAAAGATTTTCTAAGTAACTGCAAAGCAGATGAACTCGCTCGCATAGGCACTACCAAACAAATATCTACACATAAGGTAAGAATTGGTATTCCTCTCACCACATGCAAACTACTTACACATGAGCTATCCTGTAATAAAACCAACAGCAGATGGTAACAGAAAACAAGTTAACACAACGGAGGAAATCTGGTCCAAACTTGTTCCTAATCTTTCAAAAGAACTCATTTCCCTCAGTAGAGACCACATTAGTACCATAGTAGGGGCTTTACATGGCACTGCCTGATAGGCATACAATCTCAGAGGTTGAGCATCTCCCACAACGACTTCTGCAGAATCTGTAGATATGAAGGAGAGGAAGAATCTACAGTTGCCAAGCGCGGGCTCAAAAACGATTTATTCACCTTAACAACTGGTTTTTCAAGGACCTTGACGAACTCTCGGAATCGTCGCTTTATCGAATTCTAAGCTTGTGAACAGATCAAATTGGTTTAAATAGAGAAAGAAAATCAACCCTGTGGTACCACAATGGGCCTAATTGGACTAAGTGTTTCTCAATTGAGGCAGTCACTTTAACCAAACCTAACCTAGCCTAGCCTAACTTAACCTAACCAACCAAACTTTACCTAACCTAACCTTTATGTTTGATATCCCATTTAAAGGAATAATGAAATAAAAAACTAAATGCATACCAGTTTTTTTCTCAACGCAAAGCCTCTGGTCTTGATGGCATACCGCCAATTGTGCTTAAAATGTGTGCTTCTTCGCTGGCTCGGCCTTTGCGCAACCTTTTCAACATCTCCTACAGAACAGGAGTATTTCCATCTTGTTGGAAGGTGGCAAATTTCCAGCCGGTACATAAAAAGGGTGATGCCACGAACCCTGCAAACTACCGACCCATTGCGATATGCTCTACGCTTTCTAAAGTTATGGAGAGCGTAATAAACTTCAACGTTGTGAACTATCTGGAGCGCAACCAACTGCTCAGTGACCGTCAATATGGTTTCCGTAGGGCTCGCTCTACTGTTGACCTTATGGCGTTCTTAGCCGAAGAATGGAATAAATGCGTTCACTTTTTCGGCGAGAGCAGGGTTGTTTCTCTTGATATTTCTAAAGCGTTCGACCGAGTGTGGCATAAAGCGCTCGTGTCAAAACTTGTTGCATATGGTTTTGGTAACTTTGCTCGATGGATCACGTGTTTCCTCAAAGACAGAACGATTCGAGTCGAAGTTGACGGTATTTCGTCCGAGGAGTACGCCATTAACGCAGGAGTATCGCAGGGTTCAGTTCTATCGCCAACTTTGTTTCTGGTTTTTATCAACGACCTTCTGTCGTTGACGCATAACCCAATACATTCGTTTGCGGACGACAGCAGCATTTGTCATTCATATTCATTTAAAAAACGCCCAAGCTCTATGGAGATTGAGAGAAAAAGGCAAAATATGAATGACACACTCCTAAATGATCTACAAAAAATCTCCGAGTGGGGTCTTGCTAATAGAGTAGAGTTCAATGCAAGCAAGACCCAGTGCTGTATGTTAACCCACAAGCGGATGGATTGCCCATTAGCACCCCTCCATATGAATGGTGTGGATCTTGTGGAATCAGCCGCTCTTGACGTTCTGGGCATATCGATCAAGTGTGATCTTCGTTGGAATGATCATATTTTCGATGTGTCGAAAGAAGCGGGCAAGTGCCTAGGTTTTTTAAAACGGTGCAAAAAATATTTCACCTCAGCTGATCTTCGCATGATTTACACCTCATATATTAGACCGAAAATGGAGTATAACTCGTACATTTGGGCAGGGGCTTCAAGATCTTATAGGGGATGAAAGTATTTCATCCTCTCTCAACTCTTTTGGGCATCGCCGCAATGTTGGTTGCCTAAGCCTTCTGTATAGGTATTACCATGGGAAGTGTTCAAGGGAGATACATGACCTGACGCCACCAGCTCGTGTGTTTCCCAGGTCCACTCAGGCAGCTGTCCAAGCCCACCCCTTTACCATTGCGTCGATGTCCAATAGAACCTCGCATTACCGTGATAATTCGTTCCTTAGTCGCATGGTTAAGTTGTGGAATAGTCTCCCCGCGAGCGTGTTTCCCGGCAGTTTTGAGCTGTGCAAGTTTAAAACAAATATTCACCGACACTACTCCATCTATCCACTCTCCAACTAACTATCACCCATCTTCCGAATCAACACAATGCTTACGCATTTATAGGGGGCATCCCCTGAGCGTTGGTTTAGTCTAAAAAAAAAAAAGTTTTATGCACAAAATAGGGTTTTATGTACTAAAAATCGAGAAATGTGTGAAAAGTCAAATAAATGTTTTAATGCTTTTCTATTTAAAAGCATAGATGTTAAACTTCGATTACGACTAGTAATGAATTATATTATAATTTAAAAAGCATTTTAATCATTACATAATCCTTGAGGGAGAAGTTTAATAAGTTTAGAAGTTTAGTTAAGTATGATTAGTAATTGATTACGATTACAAATAATAAAAAAAAATTACGATTACTAGAAATTATGAAAATAATCAAAAAGAATCTAAAGTAATCAAGAAAAAATAATCCGACTACTTTAAGAAATTATTTAAATAATCAAATATAATTTCTAAAAGTAGTCGGATTGTTTTTTCTTGATACTTTCGATTCTTTTTTATTTTTTTCTTAATCAGAAGTAATCGCAATTATTTTTTGATTATTTGTAATCGCAATTGTTAGAATTACGATTACAAACAGAAAAACTGTACTTAATCAATTATTTCATTTTTAAAAAAATAATCGAATTACTAATGATTCCGATTAGTAATCATTATTTAACAGCTATGTTTAAAACAAAACGATCAACTGTGGTGACTCGGAGTACTCCTATTGAGCTCATACTAACACATGTTGGTTTTTTTTCTAAACCTTACGTTTTTTACTAGTCATAATTTTGATTTTCGAAAAATTCTTGAAAAAGGCCAGTCTAATGTGTAATGCGACTGAGTAGCTGAATAAATTAAAATTTAAGCTGGTTAAATTAAAATAATCAACTATGGTTTTCTTTTATGAACTTTGTATGGAATTTTTAAAAGGGATATGTAAAAACTTATTTAACCATTAATAGGCCTATTACGGTTCACAGCAATACACTGCTGTGTCTTATTTTAAGTATTAGGAATGTACACAATAAAAACAGAAATTACTGTTGTGTTGTGAACCGTAATAGGCCTATAAATAAATAAGTGCATGAAGATAAATTCGTCAATCTGACGCTAACTTAGCAAAGACTCAAACCAAAATTTTTGATCCGCAAAAAGTTAAATTCGTACTTTTTGTTAAGTACGAATTTAATTTTGGGAGGAAATTTCTTCAAATTGCAAATTACGAATTTAACTTATGGGAGGAAATTAAATTCGTTATTTTTACAAAAGCTTATTGCAAAAACGTGATAAGCCATGATCTAAAACATGATCTAAAAAATTCATTATTTATGCTGAATACATTACTCAATGCATTTCCAACATTCTCTGAATTTATCTTCACGCTCTTTAAATAAATATGCTCAAAAAAATATGAAACACTTTTTTTCAATACATAAAGTGACCTTTTCAAAAACTCCAATTAGTTACTGTAAAACAAAAATAATTATTATGCAATAAGCTGTTGTCTAATTTAAATAACTGTAGTTAATTTGCCTATATTAAAAGTTGTATTATAATAGATGTATGTTTTTACAAGTTAAAAAAAAAATTAAAAGCAAATTAAAAAAAAAACATAAAGTATGTGACTCAACCGCATAGTGGTTATCTTTGAACAGCGTGAGCAAATGTGGTTTAAGACATTAACACATGCCCACAATATCTAATGAACTTGAAACTGAGTCAATGGCTGTCTGGCAGCTACATAGTTTGGAGTCTCAAGAAAACAGCAATTGTAACTAACAGAAACTGAAGCCAACACAAAACAATGTGCAAAAAAAAAAAACACCGTACTGCTTATATTTATAAAATATGCATGTAGTGATAGATGTTTGTTTGCCGTAGGGTTAATCAACAACTGTTTAACGCGTTCAAAACAAAAGTGTACTTGTTACAGTATTTATTGCCGTTATTATTTTTTTATATTAGTAAAATATAGTATAATTTAATTTTTTTAACCTTCAGTGACTGTGAATGATTTACTTTAAATTGTATTAGATGAAAGCAAACGAAGCAACGACAAAGCTTAGAAAAATATTTTACAGTCAAACAAACCAACATTATGACCTTCAGTGCAACAAACATTTAACTACAAAATTAGGTATTCACTCTTATTTTAAGATAAAGTTATTTACAGATATCGTGTATTTCATTTAATTGTTGTCCTCATGAGCTATCAAAATGTGTTTATGTTGAATTCTGATCACGAGTTTCAAATATTATTTTGGAGTCAGAAAGTCGTACCCAGTTGTTGTGAAGAAAAGGAACTTAATTCTAAAGTGAAAATAGTAGTGGATGTAAGAAGAAGCAGAAAAAGGCTTCACTCGATCTATCCAAGACACATAAGACATTTAAGCTCAAGATGTCTGGGAAGCAGTCGTTTGAGTACGAAGCAAACGCAAGATGAATGAAATCTAAACTTTTTTGTCCCATTGACAAAAATCAACATTTTCTTTATGAGTCTAAACCTAATAATATTGGTATCAATCGACAGGTAATTGCATTGATAAGACAAAAATTAAATATTTAGAGGAAAGACTCAGTTTTGGCTACACTGTGACACTTCAAATTAGATATATTTTTAAAAAAAAATCATGTTTTGCTCAATTCATTTTCGGTTCTTTCCAACAAATAACTGTCAAAAATTTGTGTTTTAATTAAACTGAGCCAAGTAAACTTTTTTATTAGAAAAAATAATTGAGTAAATAAATAGAATTAAAAAGTTTTGGCATATACAAAATTTGATATAGTGAAGAAAAATTCGTCAATCCGACGCTAACTAAGCAAAGACTTTAACCAAAATTTTTGATCCGCAAAAAATTAAACTCGTTCTATTTGCAAAGTACGAGTTTAACTTTTGATTCAAATTTAGCTTTTGGCACAATTTTGAGTGTACAATTAAGACTTTTGCCATCAACAGTGAAATTGGCGCTCATGGTACTAATATTCAAATCAAAAATTCTCAAAATCTGTGCGTTACATATTTCTGTTAAGCATATCAAATGAAAGGTGATTAAACCATATTTATAACGATAAATAGCTTATAGGGGCACAATTAAGACTTTTGCCATAAACATTTTTTTTTAAAAGTAGTGAAATTGGCGCTCATGTTACTAATTTCAAAGCAAAAATTGTCAAAATCTGTGCGTTACATATTTTTGTTAAGCATATCAAATGAAAGGTGATTAGTACCATGAGCGCCAATTTCACTACTCCTAAAAAATGTTTATGGCAAAAGTCTTAAATGTGCACTCAAAATTGTGCCAAAAGCTTAATTCAAATCAAAAGATAAACTCGTACTTTGCAAATAGAACGAATTTAATTCTCCCCCGAAAGTTAAATTCATACTTTGTAAAAAGAACGAATTTATTTTCCTCCCAAATTTAAATTCGTACTTTTCTAAAAGAACGATTTTAATTTTTTGGAGGAAATTTCTTCCCAAAATTAAATTCGTACTTAGCAAAAAGTACGAATGTAACTTTTTGCGGATGAAAAATTTTGGTTTGAGTCTTTGCTAAGTTAGCGTCGGATTGACGAATTTATTTTCATGCACTTTTTTAAATATATGATATTATCAAACTAAAAATTTTATAAATTGACAAATTTACACACAAAATCAAGTAAAAAAATTAATATAGGTCCAAGGGAGGTACCCCTAGGGTCTAACCGATTTCGACCATTTTCAGTACACATCTATTACTCCGTTTGACTACAATTCTGATAAATTTTTGTTAAGATCGGTCAACCTTTGTATGTCCCACCCATACAAAATCGACCACAAAATGAATATAGGTCCAAAGGAGGTACCCCTAGGGTCTAACCGATTTCGACCTATTTTCAGTACACATCTATTGCTCTGTTTGACTGTCATTCTGTCCAATTTTTGTTAAGATCTATCAAACTTTGTACGTAGCTCCCATACAAAATCAAGTAAAAAATTAATATAGGTTCAAGGGAGGTGCCCCTAGGGTCTAACCAATTTCTAGCATTTTTGATATTTTTCTTAATTGGCTTAAGCTAACTAAGCATATAAAATTTCATTATCATAAGAGCACTCCTTCTATTTGTATGGGGACAACGCACTGTGCTCCTAAACATTTCTTTAATATATACCCTTTCAACTTTTCTTTATATTAAGAAATAAATATTTTTGATACAGAAAAAAACGTCAATTTATGTTTTTTTACCGAACTTATGCGTATTACAAGTTTTGAAAACATGTCTTTTTTTCGATCACCTTATTAGTGTAAGCAACGATTTTATAAATAACAAATATAAAGTCTTTGGTATGAGGGTAGCCATGTATCACGAGGGGAAAAAAATTACATTTTAGTCAAAAACAATTTAAAAATGTTAATATTTTATTAATTTTTATTTTTTTTTATTTTTTATTTTTATTTTTTTTTTGCTGTTGTACACAACCACCTGTGTATATTTGGCTTTGCCTTTAACTAAAGTAAATGTATACAGCCCAATTCTGAATGATTTCTCCCGGAGAATCGGTAAAGGGAGTTTTCATTTTTAAGACAGCAGATAAAGATATCACATTTTTTGTCGATTACACTCATGAATATTGACGGTTGATGAACAAATTGGTATTAAAAATTTCCAAAATGTTTTTGAACTTTATCTTAAAAATGAAAACTCCCTTTTCCGATTCCCCGGAAAAATTGTTCAGAATTGGACTGATAGTCTCTTGTTTGGCTGGGAGGTCAAACGACTTTAAAGCAGAAATGGTTTCTCCAACAAGCCACATCTCTTTATTTTTTACTGAAGCCATATTCCTGCTTTAAAAAACTTTTGAGTATTTTTTTTTTATTTGTTGAAACTTACAAACAGTTAACTTAACCCTATTACTGTCAGGCTGACTGTGGGTCACTATTGAATTTCGAACGCATATAAAAGATTTAAAACACGTTTTATAGCAAAATCAGTTTGTAATGTATTTTATTATTGGCCACTTCGTTATTGTTATATACAATAAATTTTTTATTATGTTTTGATAATATTAACTTATTACACATAGTATTGAAAAATATCATTAACTGCCAAGTAGTGACTCTAAGACACTACAACGACGATCTAAGGTGTTAGCTTGAACTCGAGTAAAAAATGTTTTGCACATTGTTTATTCATGTCGAAACATGATCTGTCAATTCAGAATATTTGTATTGATGATTTGGAAGTAAAGAAAATAAATAAAAATGCATAGGTACAAGTACACAGGTTATACAATAAGTATTATCAGAACAATATTCAGAAATTCAATTGCAGAAATTTGAAACGCCTTGGAAGAGGAAGATGATGAAAGTTAATTGGAAGACACTGGTGAAGATTGTGATGAATCTTGCATCTCAGATAGTGAAATAGATGTTGTGGAAACTGCATCCGAATCATAGGATAAAATAACCACCAAATCTGCTGAAAAAAGTGAAGGTGGACACAATAATGATGAAACATTTGGAAAATACGGAACCTTTATTTGAAAGTCCAATTTATCGGGTCTGTGTTTTTAAAAATAGATTTGTTGTACTGTTACGGCTTTTGCGTTTTGATGACAAATCAACACGATCAACCAAATGCTAGGTTTACATGTTTTTACCTCAATCACTTATATGAAAATGTAGGAATTTCGCAACAATCACATCACGAACAACAAGACTATGACTAAAAAACATCCTTTTTGCCCCCAGCGAGGGTTAGAGGAAGAGCTAGAGCAAATGAATTATGGGCACTTTATTTTTTAGCCTACATGTCCACAGAATTGGATAAAATTGAAAACTTAAAAGCAGGTTCATTTCACCTGCCTTATCCAGAAGTACCCTAAACAAATTTGCCAGATAAAAATACCCTGGATCAGTTAAGAGTATTTTTCCCTGAGTGTACTACATTTGTCGAGAAAAGACAGTCTTCCAGACACACGGCGTCGAAGTAAGCTATTTTTATTGAAATCTAAAGTGCATCAACAGTACAATCGAAGAAGAGACGACGATGTTACTGCTGCACTAATGAAAAAGGACAATCTTCTTAGCAATGCTATGATTTATGTCAGTAATCGGTGTGTAACGAGCATTCACAGAAAAATGTGATTTTCCTCACAGGTGTAAATAGTTAAATGACAATTCCCACATTATTTATTTAAATATTTTTTTCAATAAATGTATTCACTTATGTTCGATATTTAGTGGTTTTAAGTACCACATGTTAAGTTTTATTTTTTTTTCAATAAAATAAATTAATTCTCCATATATTTTGTATTAGTGTCTCTAAGTCACTACGTAACAGTTTACGTTAGTCAAATAACATGGCAGTAATAGGGTTAAAGAAGCAAGCTTATTTTGTCACAAAATGCTTATTTATATTTATCAGAATTTTAGATGAAAAACTAATCGACTACTTTAGTAAAAGGTAAAATCAAATATACACAGGTGTTTGAGTACGGCTGCAAAAAAAAGTTAAAAAGAATAAAAATTAATAAAAATATTAACGTTTTCTAATTGTTTTTGACTAAACTCTAACTTTTTCTCCTCGTACTACATGGCAACCCTCATACCAAAGGCTTTATAACTGTTACTTATAAAATCTTTGCTCACATTAATAAATCGACCGAAAAAATACATGTTTTCAAAACTTTAAATGCGCATAAATTCGGTAAAAAAAAGATAAATTAACGTTTTTTTTTTCTTTTACTTGCTTAAAATTGAATGTTGTTTAAAACTGCATACTAAGATTTTTATATTAAGATAAAAAATTTGGAGAAATTTTATGTTAAAAAATAACAGCATAATTTAAAAAAAAACTTCTTTGACTATCCTGTCTAGAAAAGCAGTTGGAACCTCCTCTTTCAAACCCACGAAAATAAAATTTTAGCATTTTCTTTTTTTTTTTTGAAAAATAAGATCAAAGAACCAAGGCATGCGCCATATACAAACAAGGTTTGGTCTTTGACCTGAAAGGAAAGCAATAGATTTATTTAGACGAATTGATTGGAACAATACGTGAATTATTGATTAGGCGAAACAACCGAAAAAGACAATTTGAATTGCTTTTAACCGAGGCTAGTGTTATGCCTTAACCTCGGAAAGCATTTCCAGCCCTTAGTTGTTTCTGTCCTTTAATGCCACATTTTCCACAGTTTAGTTGTGGATTTTTAGTTTTCCATAATTCTTAAATTGTGGCGACCGTAGCCTAGTGGGTATAGTGCGTGGCCCCTAAGCTTAAGAACCGCGGTAGCCCGGGTTCAATTCCAGCTCAGACAGAAAGTTTTTTCAATTGAATTAATTTTTCTGTTCGGTTGTCACCTCTCTGCAGACAATGGCAAACCTCAGAGAGTAAAAATTGCCATGTAAAGCTTCTTGAGAATATAAGCCGTTCGGAGTCGGCATAAAACACGTAGGTCCAGTTCTCGGTCATTTGTGATCAAACATTTAATAACACACACAACACAATTGATCAATAGAAGCTAGGTCAAAGTCCTTCCAAGGGCTAAAATTGACCAGTTTATTTTTTTTTTAATTCTTAAATAGAGGAAAGAGCAAATAAAGTTAGAAGAACCATGCCCGAGCCTGGATTCGAACCAGGGACCTTTGGGTTGATAGTCTAGCGCACTCTCCACTAGACTACAAAGGCCAACAAATAAGATCGTTGGAACATTATAATTTTCAGTTAGGTACTCGTTCTGGGTAGAAAGCACAAGTATTGTTTTGAAAAACTACCTTTTTGAAAAAAACGACCTTGAGCGACCCCTCTAAACCTTTTTCAAAAATACGGAAGAAACTCTTAAAATTCTATTTTGTGACGAACTTTTGAATTCCGCTTCAGCTCCTTGAAATTTTGACAAAAAATTTTTCGCCCTAATAAACATATGGAAAAAGCTCAAAGTGTTTATAGTGCAAGCTGATTTCGACCATGAAGTTACTTTTTAAGGGGACAGTACACACCTGAATTTTTAAAAAATTTGTGATTGATTTTTGTTCAAAAGACCTCAAAGAATCTAACAAACATTAAAGCGCTTTTTCTAGAAATCACATTTGTTGAGTTGGCGGACGTGATAAAAAAAAACTACTATACTTATAGTTCTGAAATTTTAATATGTTATTTTTTAAAAAAAAAAAAAAGATCAAAGAACCAAGGCATGCACCTTATACAAACAAGGTTTGGTCTTTGACTTGAAAGGAAAGCGATAGATTTAGTTAGAGGAATTGTTTGGAACAATACGTGAATTATTGATTAAGCGAAACAACCGTGAAAGACAATTTGAACTGCTTTTTGACCGAGGCTAGTGTTATGCCTTAACCTCGGCAAGCATTCCAGCCCTTAATTGTTTCATTCCTTTAATTCCACATTTTCCAGAATTTAGTTGTGGATTTTTAATTTTCCATAATTCTTAAATGTAGGAAAGAACAAAGAAAGTGAAAAGAACCATGCCCGAGCCTGGATTCGAACCAGGAACCTCTGGGTTGAGAGTCTAGCGCACTCTCCACTAGACTACAAAGGCTGACAATTGTACACATATAAGTCTATAGATTGAACTACGGATAGAAAGATCGGTAAAGTATTTTTGCTTTTCAAGGGATTTTTTGCTCCAAGAAATTTCGAAAAAACACCGACATTTTGTCAATTTTTGCCAAACAAAATTGTTTTAGTTCAATCTGTAGCGGCTTTGATGCTGATTTACCCCGTTTTATTTTTTCAGACGTTCCAGTGAGCCAAAATCACGCCCGCCGTGATTTTTTGATGTTATTTTCAAAAACCTGCAGCAGCCAAAAAAACACGCTGGAAAAATCCAAAAAAACTGTATACTATTTTCACATAAAAATAAATATGCAAAGTTCCAATAAGATAACTTGTTCCTTTCTTAAAAAAAATTGCATTTTAAGATTTTCATTTTTGAAAAATCCAGGTGTCCCCTTAAATAGTATTCAGCGCTTATATCTCCATCTCGTTTGCTCACATAAGCAGAAAGCGTGCACTATAAACACCAATAAGCTCAAGAAGATACTTTGTAAAGCGTTAAATAACCGTTCACTATGATATAAAAAAACTCGACAAAGCTGCTTTATGAATCAGCTTCAGCCAAAGCATCCACTATGAACGCGGCCTTAGAAATGCCATTTCAAACTTACAGCAAACTTTATTATATCAAAAACATTGATTTCTTAATATAAATAAATATAACACTTTCAACAATTAATATAAAGCAATTAAGCAATGTTCAGGCGTACGAACTGATTGTTGCTGGAGTATTATTTCGGAAAAGACCCTGTGACCAATCGATTATTTGAAGAGGAGTGAATTACTCTTTTTTGGCTAAAAAAATAACAAATTGTTGATAAAAAAAACAATTTTAAGAAAAAAATAGAGTTCTTTTTTTGTGAAAGATTGAAGACTGTGTGACCCGCTATCTTGCGATCTCTTCCACTTCACCATAGAGGCAATCGTTTTCCAAGTGCAGTACCTTTCGAATGATATAAGTTTTATTACCCTTTTTATAAAATGAATATTAAAAAAGTGTATGGCAACTTTCGATGTTCACGTATAAATATATTAGATTTATTTGTGTTATTTGATCAAAGAATTTTCAGGTATTATCTTATTTTGTTGTTCTTAATTTGTTTTAGCTATAATGCTATAATAGTTCACTATTTATAATGGGTTAAGTGAATAAAAAAATAACAAAGTGATAATGCAGTAATAGTGCATTATTCATAATGCGTTTAAGTGATAATGCCATAACGTTTTAGAGATAATTCAAAAGTAGTGCATTATTGCCAAAACCTTTGAAGAAGAAGTATTAATACATTACTTTGATAAAAATATTATAACTAGAGCACTAAAAGTATTATAACTAATGATATTTTAATAAACCTGCATTTGCATTGATTTTGTTTACTTACGGAAAAATAGTCAATGTATTACCTTGTTTAATGTAGTTTTTCTAGGTCTGGTTAAAAGTAGTTCGTTTCTTTAGACAAATTTGTCAAAGTTATTCAAGTGACATAACAAAAATTTAAAAATGTTTAAGGGAGGTTTTAGGCAAAAGCGATTAAAATTAAGGCATATTTTAGAAGTGTTAACTAAAAAAGTTTATTACATATCTAAAACATTTCATTTGCAATTTTATTTTAATTTTTCATTATCAGTATATATAAAATTTTTTTGTGCTTAACCCATTAAAGACTGGTCATAGATTCCGCCGTACGATTTTTTTCAAAATTTATCAGGAAGCTTATATAGGCCATAGAAGTTGCTTTGCAAAATTTCAGATTTGTAACTGTCACCGTATTTGAGATCTGCATTGGGTATTTAAATACCCAATCGGCTAATCCGGGTTCTTGGTGTTAATAAAAACTTGCATATATGTCAACATTTTTTTGTCATAATGAACACCTGATAAATAGAGAATACCAGAGGCAAACTGAACACGAATTTTTCCCTCGATCTTTCCATTTTCTAATTTTCTACATAGCTTTATATATGGATTCTGCCATTTTTGAAAATCACACATCTTCGCTCTCGAAAAGGAACATTTAATTATAATAATTTCGTTTCACACTGTAAAGACAATAAATAGTTTCATTTTTCCGTAATGTTTTAAAAAAAATTATTTTGATTTCTCCTACCACTTTCGAGATATGGCCTTTTTCGTAAACACTGTTTTATGGCTATTTAAATACCCATTGGTCATTAATGGGTTAAAAAAGGTGAAAATTGGGACACATCATAACTCGGCTCCATATCGTCTGAAAAAAACCAAATATTCATTCGAAAATAAACCCTTAAATGCACATCTTTTAACAAAATGAAATGAAAATTTGAAAAATTAAGAAAATTATGAAGTGTACAAAAAGTCGAACAATTTACGTTATTTTTGATCATATTTTTGCGTGTAAGAACTAGACAAATTTTACAAAGTCGCTCATTTTAGTAAAAGATGTGTAGAATTACAATATAAGCAATTTAAAAAAAATCAATTTTCAAAAACTTTTTGCCTTAAACCTCCCTTAACCCTATATCACGCAATAACGTCAATTTCAATTTTTTACCTAAAAATCTCTCAAACTGTCTTAAAATAAAGAAAAACAAATTTTGTTTTGAAATTAATACTTTATTTATACAAATATGTATTTGCAAAAAAATTTTTTTACAGTTTAAAAGATGAACATATTTCAGCGAATATAACATTGCTTTTAATAAAGTAATTCATGATAAGAGTAGTTTAATAACTCACCAAAAAGCTCTTAAACTTTTATTTTAATTATTACACTTTTTATAACAGTTTTAGTCATTTACAAATATATCAAAAATATTGCAAAACACAAACTGCTGCCAAATTCAATATCACGCTGTTGCAACTAAAAATAAAAAATAACTGTTTGATTTACTCTCTAACTGAAAAGCTAGAGTTGTTTAGAATGTTTATGAGTCATTTATAAGAATTCCGACTTTATTTTTTCTCTTTGAGTTATTTGTCTAGAGCAATTCCTAAATGTTGCAGATCTGCAACACGGCGCGATATAGGGTTAAGCAAGAAAAGTAAAAAGGAAAGAAACGTTATTATAAAGAAAATTAGTTTATATGTAGAATTGCCGTAAACAGCCAATTCTAAAAATCCAAAAGTCAACGATTAAAAAAATGCACTTCTATGTATGCATATATAACCGTAAGCATCAAGCTTGGAAAAAGCTTTAGATTACTATTGTAAAATGCTAAGAAGTAATTGTAGAATAAACGAAAACGATCCCTTGGAAAAATATTTCTTACTATAAGCTTAATCCAAGTGTTTCTTTACAATTGGAAATTAGTATTTGAACAAGCTTAATCCAAGTGTTCGTTACAATTGGAAATTAGTATTTGAATAAGCTTTTTCCAAGTGTTTCTTTACAATTGGAAATAAGTACTTTAATAAGCTTTTTCCAAGTGTTTCTTTTCAATTGGAAATTAGTATTTCAATACGCAATTTTTATGTATAAATATATTTACCAAACAATGCGCAGCCATCTTACATTGACAAATAAGAATAAAAAAAAAATTCGCCGGTTCGAGAAGCTGTATTGTCCGCATTTCTCACTATCATCAAACACGTTTTGCCTTCAAGAAAACTTGCCTTGTTGCATTTTAAGCCCTCAGTTGTGGGTTCTTGTCCTTTAAATTCAATATTTTCCACAATTAATTCGTGGATTTCTATGTTTAGTTTCCATAATTCTTAAATGTAGTAAAGAGCAAAGAAAGTGAAAAGAATCACGACCGAACCAGGACTCGAACCGGGGACGTCTGGGTTGATAGTCTAGCACACTCTCCACTAGACTACACAGGCCAACTCGTAACAGCAATCGCAACTTTGAACAGTTGCAAAATCATTACCTTGGCTAACATTTTGCAAGTATAATTGGAAAACACTTACTTAAAGCAAGTCTTTCCAAGTATTATTGTACAACACTTACTTTTTGTTTTTTGCGCAATAATTCTACAAAGCAACTTGGAAATTTATTACCTACGCAAGTGTTTTAAAAACGAGCTTAGAAAAGGCTTGGCTTTTGCATTGTATATAAGCTTAATCCAATCACTATTTCTAAATGGCTAATTGGGTGCTTACATGTCTGTACACATACATATAACTACTACGAGGTATATTTCACAATATGATCAAGTCTGTCTGTCCATCAACAAGTTGTTGTATTTATAATGGTTTATTTGTTTTGTCAGACACACAACAAATCTCAATCATGTTTTTATGAAGTTAAACACAAATTGTTTAATTAGCTTAAAATTAAATTACTAAAATATTTACGAATACATATAAACACATTACTTTGCGAGCTTTTTAAATAGAATTGAAGCCGTTTCGGTCGGTTTAAATACACTTTTATTTATTTATTTTTTTTTTTAAGTGAAACAGTGAATAATGCTTAAAAGCGTTCAGCAAAAAATATGGCAGCAGCTTGTTTATGAAGCCAATGAACCCTGTCACGATCATTTGTAGTGGCATTTGTTGAGATAATTTCCAGCTTTAACAAAAACAAAGCGTCGAATGAACAGTCTCATAGTTAAAAAGCAGTGTCAAAAAATCAAATGTTTGTCTGAAATTCTTACTGCAAAAAAATGTATGGTCGTCGAATTTTCTTCAAAATTTATTGCATGCAACACATTTTCAACATTTCGAAAAACTCATCTAAAACTCGTGTAAAATAGAGCCAATGCTCAATCACTATCGTGGATGTGGATTAAAATTGCATCAAAATTAAATCAGGAAAATTTTTGGACATTTGGAAAATTTGTTTCACTGATCCGAAATTGAAATCAGAAAACCGTGGTGATGTCAAAAATTACATAACTATAGTTAAGCAAGGTACATTTGCTAAACTATTTTACAAAATTTTACATTTGAAATTATATGAACTTATTAAAAATTATATTTCTAACTGTCAGCATGGTTTTCAGCCTGGTATATCAACTAGCACTTTAATTTCTAACCATATCACAATTGCTATGGAGAAATTTAGCCAGTAAGATGGTTATACACGGATTCGTGTGTGTACACGGATTTTTCTAAAGCAGTGGTCATCAACGCAAGGTTCAAACAACAACAAAGATAGCTTTGCGATTTTTTTTTTCTTCATAATTGTCTTCTAAGATTTTTCAAAAATAATGCTCTAAAAGGATTTTTTAAAATTGTATTTATTTCTGGAGTTACAGAGCTATATATGTATATACACTCACGCCGAAGTGCAGTAATAAAACTTTAAATGCGTTTTTCTCGAAATCACTTCTATCCAACTGGGGTGTCGTTTTTCTCGAGAACCAGAAGTCGAATGAAGATGCAGCGGGCGGCGTTTTGTAGGTAAACACGTCAGGCAGGTCCTGAACTAGGATAATTGGGCTAACTGTACTACCGGGGGAGGGGTGGGGCAAAAACCCTCACAAAACAGCTAATTTTTAACTTTTTTTTTAAATCGCGCCATTTTGTCAATTTTTGATATTATGACATTTAGGACCTGTCTGACGTGATCACCGACATCTGGTTCTCAAGAAAAACGACACTCCGTTTGCCTTCTCATTTTTACGAACCCATTTTCATCGCTCTGAGAGGGGGCGATAAAAAGGCATAGAAACATAAAAAAGTTCGGAGAAAGTTAGAAAATTACGTCTACTTTTAAGTAAAAAACCCAAAGTTGATAAATTGAAAAACGACTGAACTACAGCACTTTTAAAAAAGTTATTTTTGTTGATGCAAGGAAATATTGCCGAGTGTTGAATTTTTAATATAACGTTTTTATTTTAGTTTTGTGTTTGTTTTTTGCTTTTTTAACATAGATTCATAAAAGTATTGAATATAATATATTAAAGATTTTTTATATCAGTATAATATATTTTTGTTCTAACTTTTTGATTTAGATTTTATTTTGTTTTCATTTTAATTACAAAAATTTCTTTGATAATTATTTGTTAGCTTTTTAACATAGTGAAATACATTCATAAATAAAACAGCAAGTAACACCTATCGGGAATAATTTTTCACGCGAAATCGAAAAAGGATGTTTTCATTTTTAATTTTAATTTTTTAATTTTTACTGCAAACTTGTTCATCAACGGTTTATCAACAAATTTGCATTAAAAATCTTCAAAATTTTCTAAAACTTTATCTTAAAAATTAAAACTTACTTTTTCGATTTCGCGTGAAAAATTATTTATTCACGATGGCGCTGAATATTCAATAAGTTCCTTTTTAGTTTTAATACAAATATTTTTTAACTATTTAAAAAAAATTTCATTAATAAATTTTTGTTCGGTTTGAATGGCAAAGTCATATACTTGATATATTCTTGATAGTTATACTTGATATTATAAAAATGTGATTTTAATATTTGAATGTTTTTCATCGTAATGTATACGTTACTTATATTTATTTTTTTTTTTTATAAATGAAATCCGTAATAAATATTAATTTTATTTAAAAATTAAAAACTACATATCTATTATTTACTTTTACATAAAAGAAAAATTTGGTAAATTTTTTTTCATATTAGTAAATTATTTTAGGAAATTTGGTAGAAAAATGTTTTTATGTGTGCAACCCTGGTGCTATGGGAAAACATAAGTTGATGACCAGTGTTTGAAAGCGTTCGATAAAGTAGATCACAAGATTTTCATATTGAAATTGAAAAAGTTCGGTTTTTCAGATTCGCTTTTAAGATTCTTTTTTAGTTTTTTTTGACTAACCGTAAATTATTTGTAAAAATTTACTCCACTGAATCGGAAGTTGCAATTGAAGCCATTTCAGGGCTACTACAGGTTACACATTGCGGTCCGTTACTGTTCGTAGCTTTCATAAATGATCTGCCAAATATTTTCTCATTTGTCAAGTGTATGCTCTTTACGGATGATGTCAAACTTTTTTCGGATAGTTATAACCAGGGCTCGGATTTTAGTGACATACAAAAATTACCTAAAAACTGACAAAAATTACCTTAAAAAACGCAAACAATCGCATAAAAAATAAACAAAAAATAAAAAATTAAAAACAAAGCATTAATAAACTTAAAATTTGTTTTAGACACGCGGTCTAAACGCTACTCCTGGCCAACAGCCTGCAGACGCGCAGTCTTTAAAAGCTCATCGAGCGGCAGAAACGGGTGTAGTGGCCAACAAACATGGGCTCTAGTCACGTAACGTTCACTGATAAAAATCACTTTTCTAATTGGATATTTGATATTTGATTATAGTATTTTATGATTTAAGAAAAAAATTGTAATTGTCGAAAAAATTGAGCTTGCTTTAGCCTTTAAAAATTTCTAGTAAGCCCAGAAATCTATCTTGCACTTCATTAGACACAGAACTGACGTATCTTACTATCGAACTAATGCTTTTTTTGCTGAAATATCCGTCCTTACGCCCACGAAAAGATAAAACTTTTTTGTTTTTAGTGATGAAATTATTAAGTCAGCTGCCTTTTTGCCCAAAATCTTGGCAATATCTGTCAATTTGGTGTTCTAGTACATTTAACTAACTTGTCTATTTTAGAATCCAGGCAACATTCAAACAATGGGTCAATCTTTTATATCACAGGAGATATCATAAACTTTAAATACACAGCAAAAAAATGTTTATTTTGTAAAAATTTTACAAGGAAAATACATAATTAAATTCTATTGATCTGAAAAATTACCAAAATAAAAAGACGCCTATCAACCTACCAAGCCAAAAAGTTACCATTTTTGGTAAAATTCTACCAAAACGGCAACACTGATAATAGCTATTAAATAAAAACAAAATTTTGCAAATATGAGGTGGCCCTTTTTTATTTTCCAAAATATTTGACCTAATTTTCAGTTTTTACGCATAGTTATGCGTATAGCCCTAAATGCCGTTTCATAGCGCCAACATTTTTAAAGATACGTCATTGCATTTATTTTATTTCCAAAAAACATATCTTAGTTATGAAGTATGCCGGTTTTAAATTTTTTTGAATATTGGAAAATATTTCAAAATTATAATTAAGTATAACCAAGATGTATTTATGAAGGTGGCAGAAGTAGATGACGTCTATCAAATTGGCACCGTAGCAATGTCAAAATTAAAAAAAAATCAGTATTGCCATATTTTGAACGAAAATCCACTGAAAAATCCCATTTTTTGTTACTTGATCTTATTGGTTTGAGGAAAAAAAACTCGTGTTATTTTAATTTTGTAATTGTTTTTGTGAAGTGTGCAAATATTGTGATGCAAAAAAATAAAAAAAGCCGAAAGCTGTGCTATCTGCCATGGTACTAAAAATACTAAATAAAGGGTGTTTTTTATAGAGTGATACAAGTTTAAATCATAATAAAACATAGTAATATATTTTTAATATCAATGAAACTGACTTTATTGCATAGAAAATTTTATGGCATTAATGATTAAATATTATTTCGGCCATGTGGTTGCCACGGCTGGCGCATACAAAGCGCAATCTGGAACACCAATTTTCACAAACTTTTCGCAGCATTTGCCGCCGCATCTCGCCGATAACTCTTCGAATGTTGATTTCCAGGTATTCAATTGCTTGTGGTTTATCGACGTAGACAAGTGACTTTGCATAACCCCAAAGAAAATAATCCAATGGGTTTAAATCACACGATCTCGGGGGCCAATTAATTGGGCCATTTCGTGAAATTATTTATTCATCAAAAGTTTCCTTGAGTAAATCAATTGTAGCGCCCGCTGTGTGGTATGTGACTCCGTCCTGTTGGAACCACATATCAGCAAGATTAATGCCAGCTAATTGAGGTACGAAAAAACTTCGAATCATGTTCCTATACCGTTCACCATTGACAGTCACATTCTGACCATCATCGTTTTGAAGACATATGGGCCAATGACTCCGCCAGCCCATAAAGCGCACCAAACAGTAAATTTCTATGAATGTAATGGTGTTTCGACAAATGCTTGTGAATTCTCCTCACTCCAAATACGACAATTCTGTTTATTTACGTACCCATTCAACCAAAAATGGACTTCATCGGAAAATAAAATTTTCCATGGAAATTCAAAACCAATATCAATTTGTGCTTCGGCCCATTCGCCGAATTGGCGGCGCATACGATGGTCGTTTAGCTTTAATTCCTGCACAAGTTGAATCTTGAAAGGTTTTAAGCCAAGATCTTTTCGTAAAATCTACCATAAAGTGGAAGGACACAACCCCAGTTGCTGAGAACGGCGACGAATTGAATGATTCGGTGACGAATTGAATCTTCAATGCTTTCCTGTACAGCGGCTACAGATTCTTCACTGCGCACTGTTCGGTGTCTCACGGGATGCACATTATCAGTAACAGTAAATGTGGTCCGAAAACGAAAATGGACGAAAATCGACGAAAATGGACGAAGTGCACGATAAGTTTGACGAACGGAACCATTATTTTTATAAAAAATGTCCACAATTTGCACGCGTTGCTCTGGTGTAAGTTGATCTATAATAAAATGCCAAAGCAAACTAAACAAAAAGCAACTATCAGCCGTTAAATGGGTGGTAAAATAAAGCAGTGATGCCAACTTGTATCACTCTATAAAAAACACCCTATAAAATAAATGGCCACGAATTTACATTGCTTAGCTTTATTACTAAAAAAACATCTAAAATTTGGCTGCTTGTGGTGTTCCGTAATTTAATCTTCTCTCCCGACTTCAAAACTCCCACTCAAAGTGTTTGTCTCACAAAAAAGAAAATAATAGAAAGTGGCATCAATTGCACAAAAATTTTGAGATTGCTACGGTGTCGATTTGATAGACGTCAACTACTTCTTCCACCTTCATAAATACATCTTGAGTATAACTACAAAATTCATGAACAAAAATGTAAAAAATATAATTTTTTAGGGCCAACTTTCAAAGATTTTTTGTATAAGGTCTTCCGCTTAAGGTCTTCGCGGGACGCACATTTTTAAGGCTGAAAATCGGGACAACCCGCGTGGAAATCGTGACCTGGCAGCCCTAGTTCTAATCACTATCATATCAATATCTTATTTGTTAAGGGGGTGTAAGTTTAATTCGGCCTAAAAATTACCTAATTTTACGAATTTTTTGACGCGCTACTATAAGTGGAAGTAACTTCAATTGATGTAGGTATAATAAAGCAACATTTGAAGAATATCTAGTAAAAATTATATTAATATATGTCTAGAAATCGCAATATGGCGGCCGTTTTCCGGAAGCACCTCCAAAAAAAGTTGTTTTCCGGTGAAAAGCATAGCCCATCAGCGGATCAACTGATATAAGAAATTAAGATGTTTTGACCTAATAAGATTGCCGAGATAACGCTGTCAAGTTTTTTTAATTTTTTTAGAATTTTGGCAGCACTTGAATGTTTGTTTTTGACCAAAAAAAACGACATATTTCTTACTGTAAAATGAAAAATAAACAAAGAAAGAAAAAACTCGACTGCGTTACCTCGTGAATTTAGTTGTGAATGAGTGTACCAAATTTCAAAACGATCGGTTCTAGCCGTTTAGGCGAGTGTTCACCGACTTTGAAAACACGATTTGAAAACAGTATGCGGGCCGGTCGGTTGAAACGCTGTATCTTCGTTAGTTTTGCTCCGATTTACTTGAAACTATTGACACAATACTCTCGACATGTTGTACATTCAGAAAAATTAAACAAAAAACTGTTTTAAAACCTTATCCCCCCTTAATTCGATGGATCTTTAAAAACAACTCTTTTTGCTTATACCAAACAACAAATGGTCGAAGTTCCGCACATACAAAATTTATACGCACTTAACCCTTAAATGCTCCTGGTATCTTTTAAGATACAACCATTAAAAAAATTCGCACGCTTTTATTTTGATTTAAAATATAATTTAAACTGCAAAAGCGCATTAAGAAGAACCAAACACTTTATTGAAAAATATATTTATGTAAAAATTTGTCAAACTTTTCCTTTAATTGAAGATAAAAGTTGAAAAAATAAAATGGAGCAGATTTAAATAAAACCAATTATTTACCGTGTAAAATCTCAGATCAGGGTTCTAATTGAGGTAAAAAAAAAATATTGGGCAGTGTAATGATTTATCTAGTAGTGATCCAAAAAGTTTTAAAAAAATTATTTTCCAAACCCGGCCAATAGGCGTCATTAAATGGTTGTATCTTTAAAGATACAATGAGCATTGCCCCACAAATTTTACATTTGTTTGCTTTTGAATTTGCACTGTATTTGTGTTCATTTTCATTTACGCTTTATGCTTTGAAGGAGCAGGTTCATTGTTTTTTGAGAAAATACTGATAATTGGTAATACTATAAATATTTCTAAATTATATATGAACGTATTTTTAAAACTTAATTTTTTTTTTTAAAAGAGTCATGTCAAGTTTTACAAGGGTTGGTAGAGTCAATATGACTGATGAAGAAGTGTGCGAGTTATTGTGCAATAGCGAAGATATTTCTTACAATAGCACTGATAATAGCGATTCTGATAGTGATGAGTTTCATGTAAATCCATTAGGAAAAAAAAATAAAATTTTGGATAATTTCCAAGGCGCAGGTAGCATGCCTTTGATTATCAACGAAAATTATACCGACGATGAGACTGAGGATGAGATTCATCTGAATGCATCCGTACATAGTTCTTTTCTCAAAATGATAAACGACGATAATGATCAGGGATTGTCGACAGAGGTTCAAACGGATTCGTTTGATTTGACACCATCAACTTCTGTTTCACAAACCTGTAACGCGGTCAGTCATACAAACATTTGGAGCTCTTTTGCTTCCGAGTTTCGTGATGTTATAATAAATCCCAAATCTTCTGAATTTGAAAGGGTTTTATGGAAGAAGGGTAATCTGCAGTTTAATGACCAACAAGTTCGATTTGGAGGTGATAGTAGTCTTCCAGGCAATATAAAGAATTTGGAAACTCCATACAAAGTTTGGTGCTATTTGTTTCCACGGACTTTGGAGGAACATATTGTTGAAGAGACTTTAAAATATGCCGGAATAGACAAAGCATTCAGCTTCAATGTTTTCGACCTGCGTAAATTTATCGGAATTCTCTTCTATATGACGTATCATAAGCTTCCAAACTCGAGAGACTATTGGTCAGAAAATAATCACCGTTGCGTAGATGTTATAAAAAATCAAATGACCAGGAGACGATTTGAAAAAATTCGGGAAGTACTCCATTTTAATGATAAAGCTGAACAACCTGCTCAAACTGATCCTACTCGCGATAGGCTTTACCTTATCCGACCAGTTATTGATGCTCTAAATATAACTTTTGGCAGTGTACCAAAACTAGACAGATTGTGTGTGGATGAGCAAATGTGCTCCACAAAAATTGGAAGCTATATGAAATAATACTTGCCAAATAAACCTAAAAAATGGGGCTTTAAATTTTATGTAATGTGTGATACTTTAGGTTACGCTTACAAATTTGAAGTGTATACCGGATCTTTTGAGATGATTGCTGAAGAAGAACCTGATCTACAATCCTCTGCAAATATAGTTGTCAGATTGCTTCGTGAAGTTCCTCGTTTCTTAAACCATATAGTATACTTTGACAATTTTTATACAACAGTTCCATTATTAGTATATTTGAGAACACAGGGTATACTAGCTATAGGTACTATCACACGCAATAGGATTAAAAATTGCAAGCTCCCCGATGAGAAGAAAGTAATGTTGAAATTTGAACGTGGTTCGAGTCAGGAATTTATTTCCAATATCTATGGTGTCGATGTAACAACACTTTCATGGAAAGACAACAGAATTGTTAATCTGGTTTCCACTTACGTTGGGACTAAACCGATAATTGACACCAATAATGCGCAGACGCAACCTTTAACAGTGAAGCGATTTGACAAAAAGGAAAAATCTGTCAAAAATATTCCTTGTCCACAAATCATAAAAGATTATAACTGTCATATGGGCGGTGTGGATTTAATGGACAGCTCGATGGGCCGCCACAAAATATTAATGAAAAGCCGAAAGTGGACACACCGCCTATTTTATCATCTTCTTGACATGACTTGTGTAAATGCCTGGCTTCTACACAGGAGAATAAACAAAGATAAAAAAAAAATCAGATATGAGATTGGTGGATTTTAAGTTGGAGGTAGCTGATGCATTGTTTTCATGCAATACAAAAGCTGCTCCTGTGCGTGGTCGTCCACCTCTTGAAAAGGAAATCGAAGAAAAACGTCGGAAGCCGAATGTGCAACCAGCTCCACCCAAAGACACCAGACTAGACATGATCGATCATTGAACTACTATGGCCAAAAAAGGAAGATGCAAGCTGCCAAACTGCTCTGGACAAACAAGGATGTTTTGCTCAAAGTGTAAGATTAATTTATGTTTAACTTCTGAAAAAAATTGCTTTTATGATTATCATCACATATAAAAATTTTTATTTTGTATGCTTTCTTTACTTTTCGTGATTAAACTGAAGAAAAAGATATCTAATTTTGTATTCTTACCTTATTTTTGTGATAATAATAATTTGAATTAAATAATCTATGTATTTGTTTGTTTTTGTATTTAATTTTCTGTGCTCTTATTTAATATTGATTTGCATAGTTTTTAATAAATAAAAAAAATTTAAAACTAAAAATTAGATCTTTTATTTACTTCTTCTGTGTATAATATCTCTTCAAATTAGGATGTGGATGACTGCTCATTGTATCTTTTAAGATACAACCAGTTTTTTCTAAATAACTTCTAAAAAAAAAGTTTTTCCGGAAAACCTGGTACGCAATTGTTATTTTCTAATCGTTAACCACTTTATTAAATTTTTTCTTCAAAATCGACGTTCATGAGCATTTAAGGGTTAATAGCGATCGTTTATAAAATTAATTTTATTTCAATAAATGCATAGAGCAAGTCACAACGAAATTTTGCATAAATGTTAATTAAACATTTAGTTCTTTTGCATTTATTATTTAAATTATATCTTTCTACCTTAGATGTGCACAGACACTTTCTTAGCAACTGTCTTTATATTTCATATGCTCAAGGCTTTACTTGGTGCTTGCTTGTCTATAACTGAATAACTACCTATATAGATTTTCAACATAATTTGGTTTTCCAGCAATGCAAGGGCAATTTTCTTAATTAATTGAGAAAAGTATAAGCAGAGCCTTGCACGAACGTACGTTCGTAGAAAGAAATAAAAATAAGGTACGTTTCATATTTATAACTGTTATTATAATCTTCTTCTTCTTAATGTCATTTAATCCCTAGCGGGACATAGGGATTCAACTACGCCTACGCGCCATCGTGTTCGGTTACTGGCAGTCGCTTTGAGCTCCCTCCAATTCTTGCCAAGTTGACTGGCTTCGCGTTCTACCGTTCTTCGCCATGTTTCTCGTGGTCTGCCCCTTGCATCGAGGGGGTTCCATTCCATTGCCTTCTTTGCGATGCTGTTGTTGTCTTTGCGGAGAGTGTGACCTATCCACTTCCACTTTTGTTTTCTAACCAAGCTGTCTAAGGGCTCCATGTTTGTTCTGCGGAGCAGTTCTTCATTTGTTATTGTGTTGGTCCAAAAAATTCTGAGAACAATTCGCAGACAACGATTTACGAAGACTTGCAATCGCTTGGTGATTACTTGGGTTATTTTCCAAGTACAGCAGCCGTACAGAAGTACAGATAGAACGTTCGATTTAAATAGTCGAACTTTTAGGCTGGTGCTCAGGTTGTTGTTTCGCCATATATCATTTAACATACCAAATGCCGCTCTGGCTTTTCTAATTCGGCACGCAATGTCCTCCTCGGTTCCACCTCCGGCGGCTACTTCACTTCCCAGGTATGTAAAACTATCAACCGACTCGATGGGATGACCAGATATTTCAACTGGAACGCTGTTACTTTCTGCCAGGCTTAAAACTTTGGTTTTTCTGAAGTTAATTTTAAGGCCGGCAGACATCGCCTCTGCATGTAAATTGTCCGCCATACGTGTTAAATCGGTGAGTCGATTTGCAAGAAGACAGATGTCGTCAGCATAGTCGATGTGTTGCAAAAAACTCGTCATAGTCCACCTCAAACCGCTGTTTGGCATTTGGTGTAAAGCAGCATTTAAAACGTCTCCAATCACAAGAAGGAACAAAACTGGAGACAAAATGCAGCCCTGACGGACACCGCTGTGAACTTCAAAGGAATCAGATAGTTTTCCCTTGTGTAAGACTCGACCTTGCAACTTCTAAGTTGATTTGATTGGACCACTCCGTTGGACCACTCATCTAGAAAACTTTCATTTTGCCAGGCGATACAGATAAGTGGACATAAAAGCTCAGCGGCAAGTCTTGGATGAACTTTGTAGAATTCTGCTGGTATACCGTCGCTCCCTGCTGCCTTGTTGTTCGGAAGCGACTTAATTGCGTCGCAAAGCTCGCCTACGCTAGGTGGATCTGAGTTTATTCGCATATTGGTGGCTATATTGGGCAAGCCGGCCGCGAAATTCGGGGCGCCGTCAGCTATAATGTGATTTAAAACTGACGAAAAATTACCCTTCCATCGTGCCAGCTGCTCGTCCTCCGAGTGCAAAATTCGGCCACTTTCATCCTTCACAGGGTGATCGATTGTGAAGTTTTTATCGATCAGTTGCTTGCTTAGCTTGTAAACGGCGCTGTTGTCACCGCGATAGGCGGCCTCTTCTGCTTGGCGGGCTAAGTCTACTATACGGTTTCGTTTGTCGCGTCTTACACTTCTTTTCGTGTCTTTTTGCTTCATGCGGTACTGGGTCTGAAGCTCTTTTCGCCGCTCTAGGGAAGTAGTTGCGTTTATGCCTACCTTGAGTTTCGCACGCTCTGAAATCAGGGTCCAGGTGTCTTCGGACATCCAAGGGCGGAACCCGCGTGGTGGCCTGCCGACAGCTTCATCTCCTGCTGTGCGGTACACTGCCTTTATTTCTTCCCAGTACTGTGTTGTAGTGTGTTCCGGGGTCATGGCAAGGCCGGGTACGCTGCTCTAGCAGTTCTCGGAAGTTGGCTGCAGCTTGGGGGTTTTTCAGCCTGTCGGTAAAATACGCGGGCGCTCTTCGATTGGAGCTCAAGCAATGTTGTACTGCTGCGGAGTGAAGGCGCATGCTTGCTATCATTAGATGGTGAACATTTCCGATGTCGGCGCCTCTCCTGTTTCTAACGTCTAAAAGGCAGCTTCTAAGCCGACGCGTGATGGCAAAGTGGTCGATTTGGTTCTCTGCTCTTCCACCGGGGGAGAACCAGCTAACCTTGTGGCAGATTTTATGCTGAAACATGGTCCACCTATGACAAGGCGATTAGTATTGCAAAATTCTACAAATCTTTCGCCATTGTCATTTTGGTTACCGACGCCACGTTTGCCCATAACATGTCTCAGCTGATCGTTGTTCTGCCCAACTTTGGCATTTAGGTCGCCCATCACTATTATTATGTCTCCTCTGGGTACGGCGTTGTAGGTGGCGTTTAACCTACTATAGAAGGCATCCTCTTCGATGTCAGGCACTAGCTCGGTAGGCGCGTAAGACTGTATGATGGTGATGTTCCTGACTCTGCTTCGGAATCTCGCAGTAATCAACCTGTCTGATATAGGTGACCATGACATCAGACTTCTATGTGCTTCTGGTGTTAACAGGAATCCAACACCAGATTCACGATTGGAACCTGCGTCCTTTCCCGAATAGAGGAATACAGTGGGGCCTATTGGAGAGTTGTATTGTATGTTATTATAATATGTGTCATATATTTATAACTATATATGACACATATTTATAAGTGTCCGACCGAATATTCAGTTTCGGTTTCGGTTAAGGCTAGTTTCGGCCCATTTTTTGTCAGTTTCGGCTATATTGAGGCCGAATAGCCTAAACTTTTGGTAAAAATTTCTTGCATTAGTCACTTGATCCAAATATATAAGTTTGGTTTAATAAAAATATGTACAACGCATTGTACAAAACAAAAATTATGATTTCATCTATAATTTTATTTATCGTGTTAACGCAAAACATTTTGGTTAATTTTATGCGTTCGATACTATCATTTTCTGAAGCCAACAATTGATAATTAAATTCCGAACTAATTCTGTGTTTTTTATTTTTTTTTTTTTTATAATACTAAACCTTTAAAATAAAAACTAAAATGCTTTGTTTTGTAGTTCTATAAAAATGTACATTGCAGGTGCATACTATTTTGAGTGTGTGCGGAAGATATAAAGTATGCAATACTTTTGTAATAAAAAATAAAATAAAAAATTAACTCATTTATTATTATAGTAAACTTCAATTAATTATTTTAAACTTCAATATTCAAATAGAATTTTTTTATATTAAATTTTTGTTCTTATGTGTATGAAAGTACTTTTGTTTACTTTTAATAAAAAAAAATTGTAAAAACTTAAATTTTCAAATTAATAACCAGTTTCGGATTCGTCCGAATATTATAAAATGGCCGAATATTCGGTTTCAGACAAAATTTCGGTTTCGATCGGACACTATTTATAACCCACCCAATACACTTTGATGGTTTCATTTATAAAAAAGAAGAAATTAGTTTCCTATTAATAAAAACCAAAGTAGTAAGTACTGTAAGGCTAGTAGTTTACGATGGCAGCCCTGATTTGTCATGCTCTTCGAAATATAACTTCCAACAAAACGTTTGATTTGTTTTGTTAACCTGGTGTAATTATCGTTTCATTATTATAGCCCAGTTTCAGTTTTTTCTAATAAAAAAGTGGTTTGTATTAAGTAAATTTTTTTAATCATAACAGCTACAGTGACACATATTCGTATAAACGCACTCTTAATTTTAAATTTGCTACCTTCTCTCTCTTTTATTAATGCATTATTCAAAACAAATTCAAACTCATATTGTTCACTAAACTAACGGAAATTTGTACTGAGTGCAAAAAGCTGTTTTCGTTGTTGTTGTTTTATATAAATCAGTTCAGTTTAAATATTTTATAAAAACAAGTACACATTCCTTTAAACGCACCTGAATAAGGAGGTCGAAAATATATTAGTGGTTTAAAGAAATAAGTATTTGCTTGTATTTAATTAACAATTGGTAAGTTTTGTTTAATTTAAATGTAAAAATATTTTCTTAATGATATTTTTTTAAGATTTTATCAAAATGCCAAAGGGAAAATACCTCAATGACACAGAAAAAGTCCTAATCAACCTGTACCATAAAGAGGGTTATTCAAATCGGGAAATTGGGCGGAGACTAGGAAGATCAGAAGCAGTCGTCCGCTCTTTTTTAAAAAACGGTGTTAATTATGGAGTAAAAAAATCCACGAAAGGCAATCGAAAACTGAGTATTCGCCAAGTTAATCAAATTAGGAAGGAAGCCACCACAAGTTTTTTGAACTCAACTCAAATAAAAGAAAAATTAGATCTTCCAGTGACAACGAGGCACATTGCACACATTTTACGTAACTCAGATAACGTTAAATGGAAAAAACCGGTGAGCAAGCCTGTGTTGAAGCCGCATCACAAAAAGGCGCGCTTAGACTTCGCCCAAAAACACATGCAATGGTCAACTGAGTGGGACAATGTTGTGTTTTCTGACGAAAAAAAATTTAACTTAGATGAACCAGACTCTTACAGCTGTTATTGGCATGATTTGCGAAACAATGACGTACGTATGTCAAAAAGAAACTTTGGTGGTGGCAGCGTTATGGTGTGGGCGGCATTTTCATCTAGAGGTAAAGAAAATATCTGCTTTGTGCCGCCCAAAATGAATTCTAAAAAATACACGGAATTGTTGGATGATGCTCTCATTTCATTTTTGGATGATAAAATGGATGAAGACAGCATTTTTCAACAGGATAATGCTGCCATTCACGTTTCTAAAGAGGCATTAAAGTGGTTTGAAGAGCACAACATCCCACTTATGAAATGGCCTGCATGCAGTCCCGATTTGAATCCGGTGGAGAATCTTTGAGGATGCATATCACGCAAAATCTATGGACAAAAAGCCCAAGGACACCTTTACAAAACCGTGCTAGAACTCAAGTTGGCCATTAAGGAAGCTTGGAAAGATTTAGATCGTCAGTTGCTGGAAAATTTAGTGAAGTCGATGCCGAATCGTATATTTGAAGTTATAAATAAAAATGGTGGACTAATTAATTATTGAAAATTAAATAAATACCCATTCCTATTGAAAATTAAGTTGATGCGTTTAAACGAATATGTACTTGTTTTAAGTAAAATATTTAAACTGAAATGATTTATATAAAACAACAACAACGAAAACAGGTTTTTGCACTCAGTACAAATTTCCGTTAGTTTAGTAAACAATATGAGTTGGAATTTGTTTTGAGTAATGCATTAATAAAAGAGAGAGAAGGTAGCAAATTTAAAATTAAGAGTGCGTTTATACGAATATGTGTCACTGTATTAGTGTTATATTTGAGCTAGATATGGCGCGTAGTAAAACTTAGAGCTAAAAAAAAAAAATTTTGGTTTGGGCTTCTGTTCAGATAGCAAAATTTCAAGAAAGCATCAACGCAGCCGACGAGTGATCGCAAATTTTCTTAAAAACATGCAAGAATATGGTAAAAAAAACGGTAAGAGAAAGATATGAAAGACGGAGGTGCGTGCAATCATACGTGAGGCAAGTAACTCGACAGCCAGTTGTTCTCGTTTGGCAAAAAATTGCAACATCAAAGTTTCAAAAATAACGGTTCGGCATGTGTTGAAACTATGCCCTGATATTTGCCAAGCAGGTGAAACAAAATGGAACATTGATGGGCCAGATGGCTCACACTTTTATTGGCGAGATTTGCGCAAAGAACCTCGCTACTTCTCAAAGCGGAATTTTGGTGGTGGGTCAGTAATGGTCTAGTAAGCGTTTACAGCGCTAGGGGCGCTGGAAATCCAGTTAACGTCATCTAACATGAATAGTGCCGACTACATCACTGTGGTGCAAAGCAGTTTATAAGAATTTTTACAACATCGTGATCAATCTGGATTTTCCAGCATGACAATGCCCGAATACACACTAGCGCAGACAGGAATTATTGATCCCGCGCGTAAAAATGTTAAAATTTTTAAGTGGCCAGCGTGCTCCCCAGACCTAAACCCAATAGAAACCTATGGAGAGTATTAGTTCGTCGCAATAATGCTGACAATCACCAATACAACAATGTTGGTGAGTTGAAATGAAATGTCATCATCAATGCCTGGGATAATTTGGACGCCGATATTTTACAGATCCTAATTTCTCACATGCGAAAAAAAGTTTTTAAAGTAATTAAGGCTAAATCGAGCCATAATTACTTGTAAGTACTTGATTTTTATTTTTAAAAGTTTTAAAACACAAAGAAATGAAGCATGGTTTATAAATATGAAACGCTTTATAGTAAGGTACTCAAATTTAATTGTTCACAGTTATAAGGGAAAGTTTACTTAAAATCACTTAAAAATATTTAATCAGCTCTACGCTTATAACTTTAAAATTAGTGGAACTAGAAAAAAGTTAAGGACCTTTTTGGAAACCTAATTAAATAACAAACTAAGATTTGTTGCGCTTTGTATATTTTATTCTGTCAAAACAGTTTAAATAATTTTTTTGTATAAAAAAATTGATATTAAAAACAATTTTTCTTTCAAATTTCTTCAAATGATGCAGTTTAAACCTCCTAAGTGTTTTTTTCAAAGTTCTCGTTATAAATTCTTACGTTTAGTCAATAACTAACCAGGAATTTATAATTTTTTGAAAGCACTTATTTAAAAAAACGATTAAAAAATGTTTAAATTCATAATAATTGCATAAAATGCCCTCCATGAGCACGAATGCATGTTTGAGCTCTCTTTTTAATATTTTCCAATACATCAAGCTGTGGCAATGTTTTCTTATATGAGTTGCCGCAACATTAATTCGTTCCATCACCTTCCTTGGAATAAACAAAATCCTTCATTGCACCCCAGAAATAAGTAAAACGGTGTTCGATCTGGAGATCTCGCTGTATAACAAATCGGAAACGTAACAGTGAAATATATCAACATAATGGGGATGGTTTATAAATATGAAACGCACCTTATTTTGTTCGTTCGTAGAAAATAGTTGTTGGTTAGTTCGTTTGTAAAAAATTGTTGTTCGTATGTTCGTTCGCAGTATATTAGTTTATTATATTTTATTAAAGCTACATTTCGTCGTTCGCAAATTATTCAATATCACAAAATTTCAATATCACAAAATTTAAAAAAAGAGATAAGACTGGTTTTTAGGCAAACTTTTCGATAAATATTTATTTTTTTGTTCGTAGATAATAATTGTTCGTTCGTTCGTTCTTAGAAAATAGTTGTTCGTTGTTCGTTTGTAGAAAATTGTTGTTCGTATGTTCGTTCGTAGAAAATAGATGTTTGTTCGTTCGGTGAAAATATATGTTTGGTCGTTTGTTCCTTCGTAGAAAATTGTTATATCAGTTTATTATATCTTATTAAAGCTACATTTCGTCATCCGCCAATTTTTAATGCTGAAAATATAATGTTCGTGCAATGCTCTGATTATAAGCTGCAAATATTTCAATTATGTTATTAATTTAAGTTACATATTTGCAAAAAAAAACACGAGGAATTCGGAATTAAACGCAGGGTCGACATTTGATACACTTACGTAAGTGCATGTTACCTTTTATGTATGTTTTTTTTATTAAGGTCAAGGTCGTGAAAGTAGGTGCGGTCTTTCAACAGTGTACTGTAAAGATGGCAAAAGGGTTTTTCCAGAGGATTTAAGAAACTAAGTTTCTTTCATTGCTCCATCTTGCAACTTATCCAAAATATCCTTGTGCCTTATATGCAATCTCTAAGCGAGCAGGTGGAAATTGTTGTTTGGGTGAGAATACAAACAAAATTCAATAAAAGTTTATGTACTTATGTGTCGGAAACAAAGAGCTTCTTCTTGTTCTCTTTTTTATTTGTTTTATATTGTATTTACAGAGCTTATACCTTAACATAAGCAGTCTGTTAAATCATTCGAAATGAATTGATAGATAGTATTATGAAGTGGGTTGTTGGAATGAGGGCTCTACTTTTAGAATAGTAATTGTGTATTTTCCTTTTTGTATGAACTTTGATGTTATTTTTGTGGTCATGAATATTTCAAGGCAAAAGGAAGGATAAAGTTGGCATGCGATTGCTACATTTATTACATTAGTATTTCTTTAAACTATAAATGTATGTCTAAAACTTCCAAAACTTTTCAACGTCAAGGAGAAGGTGTAATAAATAATTATATCACACACTGTTATATATTTACTGATTATTACATATTTCTTTAAATGGTTGCGTTCAGCAAGCACACAACTTACTCAACATGTTGAGCAAATGATCAGTATCAGTTTCCGTTACTTTGTGTACCTGCTGAACGGTATGTTAAAGTTTATGTCACCGGAGTGTTTTCAGAAATAAAATAAATAAAAAGTATTCAATAAATTCAATAAAATAATCATCAATAAATTTTTTCAACAGTCAAACTTTCTAACTTTAAAGCTCAATACGTTGAGTAAATGTAGCGGAAAAATAAATCGCGACCAACACACTCAACATGTTGTAATTAGAAACTTATCAGTCCCGTTCAGTCGCGCACATACTCAACATTTTCACAACAGTTGAGTAAATTTTGTGTTTTATGAGGGCAGCTAATATCAGCAGCAGGAGTTACTGTTTTAACAATTTTGTACAAAATATGCATCAATTATTATGCGTCAGCGATCTCACTACCACTATTGCTAATCTTTTAAATCATTATCATCAGAAGCTTTCCTTGATACTTAAAAATTATCCCATATAGAACTTATCCACAAATCTGACCCAAAACTATCCCATATGGAACTTATCCACAAATCTGACCCAAAACATATCGTAAATTATTTATTTATTTATTTATTTATTTATTTATACCATCTACCGGGTTACACCCTTACAGATTACATAAACTTAACCTATTATATAATAATTAACAATAAAGCTTTTAAGAAATAAGTTTAACATATCAAAATACCATCTTTAAAGTTAATCAATAGTATGTCCTCCAACTGTCTCTTGAATATGTTTCTTTCAATAGTGAAATCGATTTGGTTAGCAACAGAATTAAATTGTGATAGGCATCTGGTTAATGGTTCATTTATACCGTAGTTTGTTCTATGCAGAGGTGTATAGAATAGTTGCTGGTCTCTGAGTAAACGACTAGGAACATGGAAAGGGATAAGGGCTAACAATTCTGGTGAGTCTATTCTTCCATCAATTAAATCTTTAACAAACATAATATTAGCCATCACTCGCCTTTGTGCGAGACTTTGAACACTTAGTAACTGGCATCGCACCCTGTAGATAGGCATATTTTCCCACGAGTATAGACGACGAAGAGCAAACCTAGTACATCTTTTTTGAATGTTTTCGATTCTAGTCACCGCGTTATTATAACATGGATCCCATATTACGCTACTGTACTGTAAAAGTGATCTTACCAAACTTAGAAAGATTAACTTTGGTGTGAATGGATCGAGAAATTCTTTAGAGTTTCTTTTTAAGAACCCAAATTGAGAGTTAGCTTTGGATACAATATACTCTAAGTGCGCTTTAAATGAAAAGTTTGAATCGAAATACACACCCAGATCTTTAAACTGGCTTACTCTTGAAAAGTTTTCAATAGAACTGTAACTATAATCATAAGAAATAGGAGCACTTTTCCGGGAAAACGTGAGAATTTTACACTTAGAGAAATTTAAGTCCAAGCGGTTTTTATTACACCAACTTAAAAGCTTATTTATGTCCTCTTGCAAGTTTAGGCAATCATTGTAATTGTTAACTTCATGATAAATTTTTAAGTCGTCCGCGTATAATAAGCTGTTACAATATTTAAGTTCTAGCGGCAAATCGTTGACGAATAATATAAAGAGAAGTGGACCCAAATGACTACCCTGCGGAACACCCGATTTGGCAATTATTGGGTTAGAAGAGTGATTGCCTACCTTGACGAATAGAACTCTGTCCGTCAAGTATGATTTTATCCATTTTAAGAGCTGACCGTGAAGTCCTAGCTTCTCAAGTTTTATTAATAGTATTTCGTGTTGTATCCTATCGAACGCTTTAGAAAAATCAGTAAATAGCACATCGACTTGCGAACCTTTTTCTATGCTGTTCAGACAAAAATTGGAGAATAACGTAAGATTTGTATTCGTGGAGCGGCCTGCGCAAAAACCATGTTGCTTTGCTGAAATCAAGTTGTGGACTTCACTATGTAGCATTTTATTTACAACTTTATCGAATATTTTGGGTATTATCGAAAGTTTTGTTATCGGCCTGTAACTTTCAATCATATATTTCTGGCCGGATTTGAAAATTGGTGTCACATGTGCTATCTTCCATTCATTTAGAAAAGTACCTTCCAGAAGAGACCTATTAAAAATCTTAGTTAAGGCCATATGAAGAGTGTGGGCACATTTTTTGAACATTATTGGGGGAAGCAGATCGAAGCCTGCACTTTTTTTGCAGTCAAGAGCAATCAGTGATTGCAGCACCTCCTCATTAGATACCTGTAAAATGTTTAAATTATGCTGTTGTTGAAGGCTAGAGAAGTCGCACGGTTGCGCAGGAGAATATGTATCTTTAAAAACACTACCGAAGAAGTTGGCAAATAATTCACTAACGCCTGCAGGGTTATCGGCGGTAACACCTTGAAATTCCATGGAACTGGGCAGCCCAGACATTTTCCTTTTCGAATTCACAAAGACCCAGAAAGACTTAGGATTGGCTTTTATATCAGATTCAATCGAAGACATATAATTTTTATACAAAAAATTAGATAGAAATTCAAATTCGCGTCTTCGGATATTAAAGTCCGCTTTATCATTTAAAAGCCCGGTTTTTTTAAATTTAGAATGTGCCTTGTTCCTTAAATTTTTTAGGTTAATAAGTCTTCGATTGTACCATGGGTGTTTAAAGCCAGCTTTCCTAGCTTTAGTAGGAACATACAGACTGAGACCTTCTTCAATGACTCTTTTAAGAGTGAAATACATGTTGTGCAAGTCTTTGTGCCAGAATACTAAATTCCAGTCGATCGAACCGAAAAAGTTGTTAAGAGCTTCATAGTTTGCTTTCCCAAAATCATACGTTAGAGTTTGTTGAGCTTGATAGTGGTTATAGAAAACGTAAAAACTAAGTTTTAAGACAAGCGCCTTATGATGAACCGAGTCGCTCGTTAAGGGCATATCGCATTTAAAAAGCTCGTATTTGAAATTTGAGGTTTCATGTGTGGGAGATCAACAACCACCAACATGGTTCTGTTCTTGAATAATATAATTCATAATATGTAGAATCACTTACAAACAAACGTTATATTTACAGATTTTGCTAAAGCCTTTGATAAGGTAAATCATAATATAAGTGTTTCCATTTCTTGAAAAGAAAAATTATGAGCAACGTACAAATTTTTTTCTCTTCTATAATTGTTACAAAGCGACGTAAAAAATAAAAATTTTAAATAAACATTTACAGCCTTATTCTGGCAAATTAACAATTGTTAACCAGTATTTTTTTATTCTTCTATATGTTTGTTGTTTTCAAAACAAAATTTGAAGCACAAAAAACAAAATTTTTAAATAAAATTGTCAATAACTGAAAAACAGTTGACAATTTTTATCAAAATTTATTATTTTTGAGCTTCAAATTTTGTTTTGAATTCAAAACATTACAACAAACACATTGAAATATTCAAAATACTGGTTAACAATTTGTTAATTAGCCAGAATAGGGCTGTAAGGCTATTCACAGTTTGAATACGCTGGTCTGCTGTCTGTACGATTTGTTATATGTACGCCAATTTACGTAAGCGTATTTTGTTTTGTTCTTGTTTTGCATACAAACGCAAATACGCAAACACGCTTAAATTAAAGTAGCCCTCGGACGTGTTTTTCGTACCTCGTATTTTTATGCTCTGTCTACATCCATTACACTTAATTATAAAACTTCTGGTAGAGCTGACCAAATATCATGGCGTTTTCGTTTCTCGAAAAAATGTTGCATTTTTTCTGCCCTTGAGAAATCTGTATTTTTTTCTTCTTTTGAGGTCAACATTTTCGCGAAAAAAACACGATTCAATTGTAGTGGTCACTATTTTTATTCTCAAGGACGCAGAATTTCCAAAAAGGGCAGAAAAAATGTTGCACTTTTTCGAGAAACGAAAACGCCATAAGTAAAATTGATTAGCGTGTGTGCATACACACACTTAATAGAATCTTAGTTTCAAGCAAAGCTTATATAAAAATCATTGTCACGCCAACCGGTATCAGCCAAACAAGCGATTAACCAAGAGTGGATGTTAAAGTTCTAAGCTAAGCTAAAAGTCACGCCCCCTGGAATTCAGCCAAAAAAGCCATTAACCAAGAGGGGTATCGTGCAAAAGAAGGAGGAGCCACTTTAGTGCATACACAACTCTAATAAAGTTTAAGGCTTGACCAAAAGAGATTTACTTGTTTTCAGCGTCATATGTTTCGGATGAGTTTATTAACCACATATGTCTAGAATCATATGAAACGTAAACAGTGGGTTGGTCACAGCTGAATCACTCAAGACTACTGAAGAGGAAATGTAGCTATTTCCGAAACAGGCTGTCTAGTCCGCTTTAGAGGCTGTCTAGACTTTATACAGAGTTGTTTTTGTTGTCGTTGGTGTTGCTTTCTTTCATAAAATTACTTGACCTAAAGCCTTATAACCTTAAAAAAATTCTTCATTTGTAATTTTTATCACAGAGAAAAATAAGTTTCTGTTGAAAATAACAATTACTTATAGATAAAATTTTTTTTCTTTCAATATAACAATTATAGCCCAATTTTTAAAAATATTTCTTATAACAGTTAAGTCTCTGGACAAAAAATATACCTTTTATATTAATACGTCAGCATCAAAAGTTGTCTGCAACATATATCATGATTTATTCCGATATGGTAGAGAGAAAGGTAATAAATTCGTGCATTAAATTGTAGAAATTGCGTTGCTGCTATTTTGCGTTACCTATATAGGTACCTATTATATATAATATACAATTAACTAGTAAATAATTATTAAATGCTAAATATACTATTAGCGCAATATATATGCTTTAACACGAAAATAAAACAAAACCATTCCTTGAATGACGCCGTACAACTTGCGCAATTTTTGCTAGCTGTATAATATATTCTCATTTTTCTTTAAGCGTTACTCAATTGCGTTCCTTTTTTAAAACAAGTGAAGCAGCACAGTAACGCATTTAGGTGATTCAACTCAATAGCGCAACGCAGCGCAGCGTTACCCATTTCTATGCTGAACGGCTATCATCGGTTGTTGTTCGGTATACCGATTTCAATTTAAAATTTTATTACTAAAACGGTTTAAGGGCACATAGGAACTAAAATGTTAAGGAAAGGTTAGCAGTAATGTTTTTACTCGGTGGTCAATCGTAGGCAGCTATATAAATTATACAGGGGACAGTAATTGTGCATTAAAAAAGTATCTTTAAATCCTCCCTCCACCTAATATTCACCCATCTTCCATGTAAAACTTTAAATCGCTGCCATTTTTTTGTGTAGAATAGAAAAATGATATATGGCACTCCGTTTAAAGAAGAATTTCAAATTCTCCAAAAAATTGTGTGTGTATAAATTGCAACTATTGTGTGGCGTAGCCTCTAAACGACTAATTAATAATTCAGGCATATTATTCATTTGACTTAAAAAACATAAAAAAATCATAAAATTACTGACCATTTCCCGAAAAGTTGATGCTTTTGTTGGTATAAAAAACGAACAGTTTTGTGATCATTTAAAAGGTCTACTATTTAATTAACAGTATAGCTATAGACAGCTTCTTTTATATAATGAATTTTGAATGATGAGTAGGTACAATCTAATGCAGGAAAAGGGAATCTTATGCTCTGCTGTGAGATCAATTTATGCTTCATATATCAACAATACATGGCAGATTAATTAGTTTTATAATCTATTAAATTATAACATGAATTCAATTGCGAGCTTTAGATCAAGTAAGTTTTTATGAAGGCAACAACAACTCTGTATAGAGTCAATCACAGAACTAAAGAAGGTAGATGCATTTCAGACTGCTTGCTCTTTCTTAAAGCCCCTATAGACGAGCAACTAATCGCACAACTAGTTGATAAAATGGTTGCTGGTTGATGAAAATAAGCAGTGTGTAGGTGGGTTTTTGGTTTTTTCAGTTTTTCAACCAGTTTTCCAACCAGTTGCTGAAAATCAAAAAGTTTTGATTTTTTGGCTGAAGCTCATCGAGTTGATCAACTAGTTGTCGTGTTTTTAGCAAACATAGCAACTAAACGGAAAACTGAATTTTTTCTTCGGTTTTTGTTTAAGTTCTGCTATGGGCATTTTATAAATAAAATGTTTTGAATTGAATTTTAACATCTGCCATCAATTGAAAGTTGCGTCTGTAGGAAAAAACACAAACCAGTTGATCAACCAGTTGTTCGATTAGTTGCTCGTCTATAGGGGCCTTTATATCCAAAGCCAGCTTTTTGCTAATGAGAGCAAAAGGAAATCAATGGCTGCTCAGCAAAGTCAACAGTTGGTAACTGGCTGTTGTGTCAAAATTCGCTGTAACACTGAAAGAACACTGCAAATTTGAGTGAAAAACCTTTGCAATTAAATTATTTACATAATCAAATAACTACAATACTTAAATTAAATAATTGTCAACCTTTCTACGGTATCACGACCATAACAGTTAACATCAGTTGACTTTTCTGAATGCGGCCCATTTTCGCTTTCTCATCGGTTTCAGATTTTCTATAAGCTGTCAACTTCGTTTTGACAGTTTCGGCAGTCTGTCTATCCGAAATGCTTCTACCTTCTCAAATTTTATTATGCAACAATATAAAATTTGTGTAATTTGATATTATTTTCAATGTTACTTTTTTCCAATTAAAAGCTAAGGGGTTAATTAAAATTTCTTATCAACTTCAAACTTTATTATCAACATACTCGTGATGGGAGCGCATTTTATAATAATGTTTAAGCGAAGCACTTAATTTTCACGCATTAAATAGGTATAAGTTATCATGGACATCTATGACATAAGCATACATATTTATTACAAAGATAAATGAAAAGTACCAATTCGAGCCAAAACTTATTACCCCATTGAACTTAGTCCTAGTTAGGAATTATCTTCGACTGAGCCGAAGTTAAAATACCCCACTGCCGAGTTAAAGTTTTTCGAAGTTTGAATTACTTGTAAATTAAATAACGTTCAATTTTTTTTAAATAGTACGTTTTTATTATGTGTAAGACATTAATTTTTGTGAAATTTATAAATGTTATGCTACTACGATGACGTTATGGGAGGTGGGCGGAGTTTTTAATTTATTTGACAAATTCAAAACTCAGTACATAGTAAAAATTAAAACTCATTTGCTAAATTTGAAGAAATTGTTTTAATTTTTGTGGAATTCAAAGAGATTTTAACGTTTTCAGAAAGCCATTTTGTATGGCAGGTAGGAGTGGCTTTCATTCGATTTGAGCCAATTTTATTTTCAAAGAAGTTGTCCTTTTGACGTATAATCTTCTGTACAAAATTTTAATTTATTTTTGTGTAGTTTAGAAAGTCACTTTGTACGGAAGGTAGGAATAGTTTGTATCGGCTTTGGATTGTTGTTTATCTTTATTTCGTTACAACGAACTTATATACTGAATTTTGTTACGATAGCTTTAAAATCGCTGTATCGCATCACACACAGAGACAAACAAACAGACGGATATGGCTAAATCGACTCTAGAGGTGATGTTTCTATACCTGCCACGCTTCCTTATAACTTTTCAAAGTGACAAAGTTAATAAACAGGGTAAAAGATAAAAAATTTATTCAACTTATTCTTCTTTATTGTGAAATATTATTTATTTCAACACATCCAACTGCTGACACAGTTTCAACTTAGTTTTCACTCGATTACCAACCAACCTTATCACTTTGATTACAAGTTGACTCTTATCTAAAGTCGCATTGAAGTTAACTCAGTGAATGGTATTGTGCTTTGTTGCTAACTTAATTCATATCCAACCCAAAAATCAAACTTACCTTCTGCCAGCACATCCTCGATGGTAACAGAAACACGACCAACCACAAAGACCTTGCCTACAAAATTGTTGGTTTCCTTCGAAGTCGAATGGTTGTGCGAACTGTCCAGCTTCTCATTTTTGTCGAATTTTGAAAAGATTTTCTTCATTTTATTATCGAAGATATACTATTTGCGGAACAGATATGGCGCGAGCTGCGACCGCTGATTGAAGGCTGCACTGGCTTGTCGTCAAGCGTTTTGTAGCTGGTATAGAATTCAATCTTTCAGTGGTAATCAAAAATTATAAATATTTATAATTGAATTGCAAAAAATTTCTGGATTGTTTTTTAAAGTAATTTTACAAAAACCACGATAACATACAAGTTTTCTTGGTTTTCATCGGTTTTCTTTTATGTTATCTCTGGGTCAATTGCAAAGGAAAGTTTCATTGCTTTCTTTTTTGCTCCACATCACTTTATTTGATTTTCAGTAATTGCAAAAAAAAAACATTCACTCAATATCGAATTAGCACTCACTGTACGCGAATATGGTTTAAAAAATTTTATTAATTATTTCGCATGATGGAATATTTAATTAATTCAGGCAATTTCTATAAAATCATTTATCAGCAAGTGATGCAAAAATTTGCTGTGATTATTTTGACAGTAAAATGTACAAGATGTCAATTAATTGCGACGAAAAAACAGTGTTGCCAAGGTAGTGTTTTTTGTGCAGCAGATTTGGTAAACGAAAAAAAGGTAGAATGCATTATGGTTTAAAAAACTTAGCATTAAAAAACTTTTGTGCATTGTAAACTCAGAGAAGGTACAAGCATTTCGGAGAGACAGACTGCTGAAACTATTATCTTTTGTGAACTGTTATGGTAGCGATACCATATGCTGAGATCAGACGATGCTCGTTTTCTCGGCGAACACATGGCCGTGCAATATGGTTGTTGTTGTATTCTCCAAAATTTTTGACAGTTTCGCATTGGAAGCAACAACAAAATTATCTGCTCGCCGAGCAAACAAGCATCGTCTGACCTCAACAATAGAAAAGTTCAAAATTATTTAATTTAATTAATATAAATATTTAATTGTTGCCATGTGTTGTCATTAAAATCAAATGTGTTGTCATTAAAATCACTTAAAATCAAAATCTTCCAAATTTATAAATTGTCGTTTTCTACTTGAGTTTTGAAATAGTGTGTACTTTCAAATTAATATTCAGCATAGCTGAGGTTACACAGTGATCATTTGATAGCCGATCAAAATATTTTGTTATTCTTTTAACATACGCAATTGTAAAAAACACTTAGGTTTTATGAGTGTATTATAGAGGATCACAATTTGTAAATTTTTTAACACTGATCAGTAAAGCGATCTCACTGAACGCTCACTAACATATCTCTATGTCTAATAAACTTGTCTATTAAATTCGTTTAAACGGCTTTGTTCACTCATTCTAGAGTTGAATTAAAATTTGTTGTTGTTTCCAAGCAAAAAGCATGAACTTTCTTCGAGAGCGAAAATGAACTTTCAACACATTGTCGAATCAAGGTTGTATAAATAATTACAACAGGAATTTTTGTGCTTTTGCATTTAGCCTGCATTTAGTTTGATACAATCCGAAAAACTAATTGAAGGTATGAACGAAAAAAAAAATAAAGGTTCATTAACTTCAGAGTAAAGTTTGTCGGAGGGAAACGAACTCAAAATAAAATAGCAAGAAACAGAACAACGACACAAATCAAAACGGATTGCATACAATAGTCATCAATTGAGACCTACAAAATTAATATATATGCATATTTCACAATTTCATACACTCTTTTGACAGTGTTTACGTTAATCAAACTCGTCATCAAATAATTTGAGCAACAGAAATATGTATAGAATGAGATGACGGTATGATAAATGTGAACACAATTTTATATATCCTTTCGCCAGTGTTTCCGTTAGTCAAGTTCATCACAAAATAATTTTATCATCAGAAATATATGGCTCATTTCGTGCAAGACTGTCACAACTCAAAATTTGTGTTTTTTGAGTTATATATACAGAAATATGCATTGTTATCATATCTTTTATTTGAGTGAATTCCAGACCGATTTGCTGCTAGTTGACGGTTTTACAGTTACTTGTTTCATTATTTTTGTGGAGTTAAGATTTAATTTAAATTTCTGCATAATTTTTCAACCACGACTTATTATACCAAAACCATTTTTTAAATAAAAATTCAAGCAAAGTACCTTATATTTTTGTAGTAATAAAGTACCAACTCAAAACGTGACATCTTTCTTAAGGCCCAGTTATAATAGACGTAACGTTATGTAGTGAAATGTCACTGCAGCAGTGTGTTCTGTCACTTACTGTTTCAATCAATACTTTTCTTATACAAGTGATTATAATAGAAGTAACGTAATGTAACGGAACGTAAAGATCCGTTGGATTTCGATTTCTACGTTACTTTACATTACGTCTGTTCAAAGAACAACTAAACATTGAGCTTAGATTCGATTATTGCGCTATTTTATATTGTTGAACTACGCCTTTTGTTGAGTTTTCGTTATTAATGTGATAGTTTTATGTATCCACAGCTATAGATAACGAAGATTTAATTGTATTTGTACAGGAACATGCAATTATTTACGACAAACAATTGTCTGGCTACTGCCTATTATAATTGCTACAACGTTTTCTTACATTACGTCCCGTCACGATGACAGTTGACATTACGTTACTTTACATTACGTCTATTATAATTGGGCCTTTACTCAAAAGTATGTTATCATAATGTAGCAAAATCGTCACAACTCAAAATTAAACATTTTTTAAAAAATAGTTTTTGTAGTAATAATGTCACAACTCATACACTTGCAAAAATATTGCTTAAAAATCACTATTGACGCAAAATAAAAATGTATGATATTTTTGGTAGAAAATATAATGAACTACAAATATCTCTAACAATTTTCATCTACCTTTACAATTAATGGTCGTGATGTCATTTAAAAATTTTATAAGGCTCTCCTGAGCCGAAATGAGCGATATGTGGAATGTGACGACAATATCACAAATTTCTTTTAACTATTCATTTAGTTCTTGGATTAAAATTAAAATATTTTAATTTAATTGACAATAATTTGTCAATGTCAAATGACACTAGTTAATTTTTTTAATAAGATTTTCATCAGTTCAAGATTTCAAGCTGAACATATCGTGAAATCATAAAAAAAGCAACGAAAGTACTACTGAAATAATTATAACAAAAATTTTGACATCCAGAACTGTGAAGATTCGTCTGCTTCATTTACGTGAAATTTAAAAAAAAATTGCTCCGTCCGTGCGATGTTTTCACGTCGGTGTACATTTATTGTACAATTTGATAATAAAAACACCTGCCTTGTCAAATTATTTGATGACTCAATGGACGCCAACTTTCACATGTGAATAACCCTTTTCCATTTAAAGACTTAACAATAGAACAAAATATTACACTCCTCTGAATTTTGGTTTTTGGTGATAATGGTAAATTACCTAAAAAAACTAAGAAAATATTAGTAACGTGGTGTGAATGCATTGTAGTCTAATAACAGATTCGAAATGGCTAACGAGTCTATTGCTATTATTTAGGGTATTCACAGTTTCCTTTTAAAGTTAATATATGGTAACTCTAAATAGATAACACATTTAGGGCCGCTTTCTCAATGTCCGGTTCGTCAAGCTCTTAACCAGGAGTTAGCTAGCCATATGATAGCTAGTAAAATAATTTTGATTTCACCAAGTGCTGGTTAAGCAACCGTCGGTTAAATCAATAATTGTGAATTTTTCAATTGTGAAAACGTAAAAACTGCATATCAGCTGTTTTGTGTTTACAATTTTGTGCTGCAAGCAGATTAAAAATGGAAAAACGCAACAGACTGCCTAATTTTACTTCTTATGAAGAAACATTTTTAGTTTAATTGGCAGAGGAGCATGCCCAAATAATTGAAAATAAAAAAACAGATGCTTGTAATCTTGTCAGCTGTTCCTTCGATTAGCAGCTAACCGAAACCACAACTTGTAGTTAACTTAATCAGCACTTAACTGACAGTTAAACCTTAACCGAACATTGAGAAAGAGCTTTTTGCTAACTGCTGGTTCAAGTTCTGATTAGTGCTTAACCGGACGGACATTGAGAAAGCGGCTCTTAAAGTGTGAGCACATTTTTTTACATATTTTATTTCAAAATTGACATAATCGCATCTACATTTTGTGATATGTTGTAAGCAAAAATACCTCGGAGAAGCGGAAAGGAAGCATTTTTAAATGTTTATGCTATAAGAACGTGCTACAGCTAATAGCGCAAGATTCGAGTAAGATAATGTTAAATATTTCAACCGATGCCAGTTTACCACAAAAGACAAACATGTATTAAAGCAAGGCGATTTCAGTATTTTGTGTTATCTCTGCTTTGCATGCAAAACAAAAATAATTACCAGGTGCCAAAAAGTTTTAAAGTTGACAGGTGGAAAAGTTAAAAAAACCAGATAAAACGAAACTGTGAACACCCTAATTGTTTTTATCAATTGCTACCTCATATACACGGTACGCTGAGTTTTAAAATATTAACGTGCCTATACTAAGTTCTATTTTTTTTTTTTTTGTGATTTAGAATTGATTTAAATGTAGTTTCATAGGTGATGAAAAGTTAGCATAGCTATTTTGAAACTTCTTTGATAATGAATTTTTAATCCAACATGGCAGCACTGCTTTTTGGGAATTTCGGAAGGGGTATACAAAATTATATGAAAGAAAATATACGATTTTTCGTAATTGTCTTTAGAATAATATTGCACAGCATATTTTTTAGAAGAAATATTAAATTTGCAATTTTCATAGTAAGATATCACTCTATTGAAAACCAAAGTAGTAATTTTTCAATGTACAAAGATTCATATTTTTTATATGAAAATATAGTAGATATCGTTGTAAAGATCGATATGAAATCTAGCAAGAACTCGGAAAAGCTGAACTTTTACTTCCTAAACTCACATTTTCTTATTAGGAGGAAGTAACAGAATATTATCTTTATTAAAAGAATAACAATACAAATTAATCACAAGCTGCAATATTAAATTTTAACTATTTTACTTAAATCACAAAAATACTACGCGACACGTCTAGCCGACTTTGACGTTTCACTTGCTAAATGTAATAGATCCACTACATAGCAATCGATATTGCCAGATATGCTACATTAGTACTTAACAAATTATGCTACTATACATGGTCTGCTTTTACACAGTTCAAGAATTGAATTAAATTTTTAACGTGTTAACTATGTAAAGAATTGAATTCAATTTTAAACCTTCTTTTCTTGATTTCTATGGAGCAAACCCAAAATCATAAAACAAATTTCTTACATTAATACTGAATTCGCAATCAGAATAGTTCACAAAACATAAAAATAAGAAAAGAGCATAGGTAAAATACATTGTAGCATATAACATAATAAGAGTATTCACTTATTTTTTAGTGGCGTTTTCTTTTCTCGAAAAAATTATGAATTTTTTCTGCCTTCTTTGAGAATTCCGAATTTTTTCTGTTCTTTTCTCGAAAAAAATTGTGACCTCTAAAATAGAGTCGTGGTTTTTTCTCGAAAATGTTGACCTCTTCAGAAGTAGAAAAAATGCAGAATTTTCCACTCTCAAGATCGACGGTTTTAAAATTCTGCCCTCAAATGCTACCAACTGAATGAACAAAAAAGTGACATGTTAGGAAAATATTAAACATTATAATTGACATTTCGTTTAAGTTTAAACTTTTTAACGGATGACAAAATAAAGTTTATACAAATTGTGGTGTGGCAAATATAAACGCAGTAGACGGATCTTCAATTTATGTTATTATAAAAGAGTTGCTAGAAACGTCTTCGCCCTTTACAAATGATGAAGATCAATCGATTCTCCATTACCGAGAACAATGTAATGAAAGAAAGAAAGAATTATTTAAGTCTTGTATTAACTTTTCTTCGTAACATATCTTGTAAGATACTTTCGAAGTTTTTCGAATTTGTTCTTTTTTTAATATAATTTAATTTTCAATAGTATACAACATTCCAGCCAACACAACATAATTGAAAAAATCTGCATTTTTACTAATCTTATTTCGACTAATAACAGGTCAACACTTTTTGTGTACAGGGGCCGAATTACAGCTATGTACAAGATTGATAGGCAATTGTCTCGTCGTGCCCTTCGTAATTTCGCTGGATCACGGATGCTGTAATTTGGCCCCAGGTTTAAATTTTAAAAATTCTCTGCATTCTCAGAGGGCAGCATTTTTGGCGAGAAAAGAAAACGTAATAAGTATGGCTAAGCCGCTAAATTCCTAATGCTAGCAACTGTTGCTGTAAACGCATCTTCTAAGACATTTTCTAAACTTAAGCATATTTTTCTACTTTACATTTCTACTCTATTATTGTCTTGAGATTATAATAATTTACTTGATTCAAGCAAATAATTTTCTTAATATAAGAACCATTTGCCTATTATGAGAAAATTTTTTCTAGAAAAGAGAAAATTTGTCACTATCCAAGTAACCCCAGACGACTTAGCAGCCTTAAATACAGCGCAACCAAATAATTAAATTCATTGACAAGAAATTGCCCATTATCATAGTCAAAATAAAAGTCGACTCTTTATGTTTAGTATAAACATTTTTGACAGTTTTTAAATATATTTATTAACTTCACTTAATTATAATAGATTAGAAAGTGTAATTTTGCATATTATTCCTCTCTCTCGAGCTTCCAAATAAAAAACGAAAGCAATTTCAAGCTACTTGAATCGAGTACGGAAACAGACCTAATATGTTGTCAAAAAGCTTGCACTAAATTTAGAGTCGACTTTTATTTTCATTATAATTATGGGCATTAGCCTATTGGGTATAGTGCGTGGCCCCTAAGCTAAAGAACCGCGGTAGCCCGGGTTCAATTCCAGCTCAGGCAGAAAGTTTTTTCAATTGAATTAATTTTTCTGTTCAGTCTTCACCTCTCTGCAGACAATGGCAAACCTCAGAGAGTAAAAATTGCCATGTAAAGCTTCTTGAGAACATAAGCCGTTCGGAGTCGGCATAAAACACGTAGGTCCAATTCTCGGTCATTTGTGATCACACATTTAATAACACGCACAACACAATTAATCAATAGAAGCAAGGTCAAAGTCCTTCAAAGGGCTGAAATGACCAGTTTATTTTTTATTTTTTATAATAATGAGCCAATGAATTTAAGATAAGTTTATCAAAACATTTTTATCTTATATATGTTATATTTTAAATTTTCCTCTTAAACACGGAACTTGTTTCCGTCTGAGGATGCCAGTAAGATAAATTTGAAAGAAAATTTTTGTATTGTAAAAAAAATGGAAAAAAATTCCTTTTTAGAAAATAAAAATTAGAGATTTAGGCTTAATGGCTAGGCTAAACTACGCACAAAAGATTTTTTGAGGTAATATTCTTATCATGTAGGTCCTAAAAAGATGGAAAAACATACCTTTTATTTTTACCTGCACTACTTACGTTTTGCTCCTGTTCGGCACAAAATTTTTTTGTATTCTTTTGGAGTTTTTTCAACCCTTTAGATCTTTGTTTTTTAAACAGTGTTAATATTATTATCATTAAAGCCACAAACAATTTAAAGAACATAATTTGATTTTTGTCAAGTTGGTTAAAATTTTTTTTCATAGAACCAAATGATTTGATTTAAAAAAAAGCGTTACAAAAAAATAAAAATTACTTTCTGACGTGTCCAATATATTGGGCAAATCCACTGAAGAGGTAATTATGTTTCGTATATCACTGTTGGTCAACTTTCAATGATTCCACTGCACAGTTCTCGTCACAACACAATTTTTTGATTTAAGCTTTTTTTTTTTCATTTTTTAAGTTAAAAAAAAACTTAACTTAACTACGACATGTAGATTAGTAGACCTACTTAACAATTACTTTTTTATTTTTTTACAAACTATTGCAGAATTTTTTTTCTTTTACTGCTGTTATGACACAACGAAGAAGTTGCAGAGTGCTGCAAAAGTGGCTACGTAATTTACCCGAAATAAATATTTGAACTTAGTTTCAAATGCTTGAATTAAGCAATTTTGCACTTTATTTACACTTTATTTACACAAGCGAAATATGTTTTCAATTCAAGATATATTTTCTTATTATATCACAGAAAATTCTTGCATTAAGATTTTATAGTCTCAATTTAAGTTTTGTTGTAGCTGCTTGAATCAAACAATTTGTTATCGTTTTAAGAACCCAGCAATCTAGATGATTATTATAAAAAAATAATTAAAAAGAGCTTTGTTCTATTAATAATTTTTTAATGCTTGATTCAAGTCAATTTGAATTGATTTGATATATTCTTGAAACAAGCAAAATTATTTCCTTATATAAAAAATAAAGTTTATCTGTGTAAATGCATATCGGTCGATTCGAAATGTGTAACAAAGTTAGAATCATGTATTAAAATAATTTATAGTAAGTCATTTCAAGAAAAATTTTACCCAATGATGTTCCTCGACGCGTCGTCTTAAATTGTCTACATATTGTTGTCGATAATTTAAAGAATATGCTGACAATGTAGGCAATGTAACACTATGAAAATGCAAGTTCTATTAGATTGTGCTGATTCTTAAATTATTTTGATAAATTCGTTTTATTAACACACATTAACAAATAAAATAATTTAACAAACAAAAAGCAATTCTGGAAGGCGTAAAAATAAGGAATACATACTCCGAACTTGGATTCAATATAATTAAATACCAAACATTCAGCTTCTGATATTAATTAAAAAAACGTGGTTTAAAGCAATTGTCTACACGACATTATCGAAAACGTCTACAATAGTGTTGTAACAAATTCGAAAACTTTTCGTTTTTTTTTGTTTAATCTATAGAACATTCTGCACGACCATGGTAAAATTATACCAAGTAGTAATGATAGTTCTTTTCACTAAAAAATACTTCAACAAATTGTATAATTTTATAAATTATTATTATAAAACAAAATTATTATAGTAGTTAAATAAAATATTATTCTTCTACGCCGGAGTTAGAAATATTGGACGAATTAAAAATAATAGTAAAAACATAAATAAAATATAGTTTTTTTTTAAAAAACAGTAATCTTGAGCCTGAGTTAAACCCAGAAGTATAAATGAAGAAATCGAAGAAATATCACATAACTATAAAATATTTTTTTTAGTGTTGTGGCTTTCTTATTTGAAAGGCACTAGGCGCAAATTTATAAACTGTGTATATTGTGATTCTTCCAGAATAATCGCAGTAGCAGTAGTGCCAAGTAACATTGTTGGAACAACTAGGTGCGAGTGAGTCCTAAAAATTCAATCTTTACTGCAGCTTTGCTTGCTTCTAGTTGCTTTTAATTTTAAAGAAAATGCTCCAAATATGATTTTTTTACTATTTTGAGCTCTAATACTTTACACAGCTCTGTAAAGGACTTTATAAAATCTGTAAAAGAGTAAAACTCCAAAATTTACTACTTGCTCTGTAAAGGATCTTTTAAAGTAATAAACATAACTATAGAGCTGTTTTGAAACCCTTAGATTCAGTATAATATTTGCTTTAATATGAATTTTTGTATTGCATTTTTTAAGCTAATAGATGTAAAATACTGTAAATTAATGCAATAAATCTTTTGGGAATAACAAGTGATTAAAAAATCTGACAAAGAGCTTCTTTGAAAAAAATGGTGATCTTATACAAAACACAAAATCTTCAGAGTTGAAGAAAGCTAAATAGTATTATTTCTTTAATTTATATGTCATTCTAATCACCACAAACACTTGTAAAATTTTATATATTTTTTGAGTTTATTTTTAACACATACATACTTAAACAAATAAGAAAAAAGAGCTTTGCAAGAGCTCTTATTTAGGTTTGTCAGGAACTCTTTTTAAAGTTGGCAGCTACTTCTACTCTCCATATGAAGCAAAACTAGTGATTTTAAACTCAAAAAAGTAGCCTTATATATTCTCTGCAAGTAGCGTGACTAAAGCCATAGTTGAAGCTTGCTGCTATATAAGATAGCACTATAAGCTCTGCAAGAATTAATATATGGCTAAAATTGTTACTTGGGGTGTTTATATTGATATTTGTTTGCCTATTTGGAAGCATTAGAAAGCAGTTTGTTGTGATTCTTGATTGCTTGATAGCAGCAATAATGATTTAATTGACATTTTTCAGTTGCTTGGTGTCAGCAAAATTTATTTTTAATTTTAATGATTTTGGGTGTGTTATGATAGCATTTGTTTTTCTCCACATATTTTTTTATTTTAGTGTGATCAATATTGGGCGCATTCAGCGCGGACAACAGTTGGCAACTGTTATGTGAAAATTCTCTGAATGGTACAATTTTGGCAGCGCTTTCTAAAACTGAGCAGACGCCAGACGCCATTTAATCGCCATTTAATCGAGCGAAAAAATTCTATGATACGTGTACACAACTGTTGAGTTAACTGTCAGATGCTGATACTAATGCTTTAAATTAGTAAACGCAGAAAGAACACAGCAAATTTATGTGAGATACCTTTGCATTTCAATTATTTACATAAAAAATTAAATATAATAAAATTAAATTTCATTTCTGACGTCGCAATCCATTCAGAGAAAATAATCGCTCACTAAGGTCACGCTACCGTTACTGTTCACAACAGTTGTCTTTTTGAGTTTTTATAAAGTTTTATGTATCGCCCGAGCATCGATACCTTTCGTATAACATGAAATGTTAAAAAATATATGAAGCTACATACTAAAAGGTATCGATGGCTGATAGCAAAACATCGCTGAATTATTACGTTGAATTTTAAGTTGTGAAATATTGTATGCACATAAATTGCCTCACTTTGAGTCTTCATTTTTTTGCGCTGTTTTAACCTAAATCATTTAAAATCAATAAAAAATTTGTGTTAGCTTGAGTGTGTGCTTCCTAGCTGCATATACAATAGTACAGCAAAACCGTCAGCTATAAGCGCGTAAAAGAAAAAACGCGAAAAATGAAAAACGTCAAACCAAAGTAAGTCGCAAAATTTTTAAAGTTTTTGAAACTCTTGCCTATCGGTTTAGCTTTATTTATTTTCTAGCAATATTTTTTAAAATTATTTGTGTTCAAAATTTATATATTTCTTATTAGAAATGCTTTAAAACTACAAATTAGACCAGGAGTATTTCGCGCCAATTTGATCAAACCACATCTGTCAAAACAGAAACACTGCTTCAGGGGCGCAGTAATTTTTCACTGTTGAATACATTTTTGGAGCGCTCTTGTTTTCAGCATAGTTAATGAGATTTAAAAATTTTTTAAATAATTTTACCTTTTCTTATTTTTATTAAATGTATTTGGGCCTCCCAAGGCTAAATATAAAAACAAAAATTGTCGCACTCGTTTGGTTTAGGAGATAAATTGGTTTAGTTTGAAAATTCAGTGCAAATTTTTAAAGTTGTTGAAGACATTTTAAATAACACTGAACTTTTAAACGAGAGCGACAATTTTGGTTTTCATGTTTAGGCTAAGGAGGCCCAAGTACATTTAATAAAAAAGTAAAAATAAGAAAATAAATATTCGTGTCCGGACCCTAAAGTAAAATGATGCCATTTTTCAGATTTTCGCACAATCCGCAAACTCAAATATTATGGATTCGTTCCTTAGGGTTGGAACCCAATGATATAAATGAAGGATCGCGTGTTTGCTCCAAACATTTTTATGAAGATGATTTCATTGGCAATTCATGTTCTAGCCACAGACTAATTCCGTCAGCGGAACCTCACATTATTCCTGTCGGTAGTAAAATGTGAGTATTTATTTTTTTATTTTTTCAAATCAATAAACTATTATATAACTTCATAGAGAAAACGATGCGCTGCCTACCTGTAGTTGTCAGCTTGCTACAGAAGAAGGGCACTCCAATAAAGAAAACGTCAAAATATTGGCAAATATTCAAATAGCGCTACCTAGCGCAGCAACTTTGGCATAACAAAATAATGAAATAAAAAATGTTGCACAAGATAATATATAAAAAAAATATCGTTAAAAAGAGCAATAGAGTCAAAAAAATAGTAAGAAATAAGCTTAGAGTTCTCAGAAAGGTTGTTTTGGGAAAAAAAAATTGAAACCTTAAATCAAAAAGTTTGGCGTAAAGCAAAAAGAATAGCCTATCTAAAGGACATCATATGTTATATTAAAAAAATTTAATAATTGAGGAGACTTTGTATTATTGCTACGCATACAAAAAAAAATTGTTAGATAAAGGCAAGTCTATTTTGCATAAAACTTATTATAATAGAATTCTGTTAAACACACATCACTCCCTGATAGGAAAATTTATATTTGATGGTCATATTAAATCTTCCGACCATTATAATATTGCAGTTAAATATATAATTGAATTATTTTTAAAAACATGGTATTTTTATATAACTAAAAGCACTAATAAAAAACCAACAATTAGGCAAAAATTACATAAAACTTTTCATTTCAAAGGAGTTTAAAAATAATTTATTTCATTTGTGTTCATTTGTTAAATTAATTAATTTATTTCTATAATTATTAAAATTTATGAATTTTTGAGTTTTTATACTTTATAAAATTTAATGCATGCTTTTTTATATAAATTAATATAAATCAAGTAGATAACTTTTATCATATTTATTTTATTGCTAATTCACATCTTTTTATATTCTTTACTAATATTCTGTTTTGCTTTCGGTTGAAATAGGCCTACTGGGGAACCAAACACCCAAAAAAAAAAAATCGGTAACGCACCAATTTGTATACTTCAAGGGTGGTGTGGAAATACAATTCAATATTTTAATGTATAAATAAAAACATTAACAGTTTGGGCCTTCATTTACGATGCAACCGAATACGGCCCTGTTTAAATCCACACTTGTTCTTACCACACTTTTGTGCTATTACACCACTTCCTTATATTTTACTTCTTTGATAAAAGTACTTTTATTGTATCTAAAGCCGGTGGTATTGAATAGCTTTACATTTTATATGAAATTTGATTTTATTAACATAAATTCATAAAATATTGTTTTTTACATTCGAGCTTTGTCTTTCGAATAAAATTTTTTGATAAGTAAAAATTGAATTAAATTGAAAACATTAATAATTATGAATAAAATATAAAACAAGTAAAATATTTACAAAGTTGTTAAGTAATTATGTGCTGAAGTAGCTACACAGCTCCCCTTCCAGTGAAACGATCAAAATTAAAATATTTCCAATAATTATTTAATAATAAAACTAAAATTTAGTTAATATTAAATGTAACCTGTTTCTTCGCCGTAGGTTGTATTATTTTAACGTGTATGTTGTCTGTGTGTGCTGGTTTAAGTAAATCAATTGAAACAGATCGAGTTTTATTACCACATTGAATTTTAAATGTTTTGTCCGCTCGGGAAATAACTTCAAATGGGCCTTCAAAAGGTGCCTCTAGAGCATTTTTGCTTAACACTTTAACAAATACAAATTTACATGTTGTGAGTTTATTAGGAACATATTGTTGAGATGAATTTGTGTGGTGTACAATTTTGCTTCTTGCTTCTGAAAAATGTTCTCTTAGAGCTCTTAGAGTATCATCAGTTGTTGTCTTCTGATCATGAGAAATAATAAGCTCAACCGGAACTCTAAGAGTTTGACCGTACACTAATTCAGATGGAGAACATTTTAAATCTTCCTTCACAGCAGTTCGTAGGCCAAGTAATATTGAAGGTAATTGTTCAGACCAGTTGATTGTATTTTTACAAGCAATGATTGAGGACTTAAGTTGTCTATGAAATCGTTCAACCATTCCGTTTGCTTGTGGGTGATAAGCGGAAGTGTGTATTTTATGAGAACCGAGTAATTTTGTTAGTTCTGTGAAAAGTTTCGAAGTAAATTGAGTTCCTTGATCCACAGTAATTTTTAAAGGAACACCAAATCTTGAGACATAATTGTGTACAAAAGTTTTTGCTATAGTTGGAGCTGAGATATCTTGTAAAGGAAATGCTTCCGTCCACCGTGTATATCTGTCCACTATCGTTAATAGGTACCGATATCCACGTGATACTGGGAGAGGTCCCACCAGATCCATGTGAATATGTTCAAATCTACCATTTGGAATATTAATTTTTTGAACAGGGGATTTTGTATAGATATGTACTTTTGCTTTTTGGCATTCTAAACAATTTTGTACCCACTCATTAATTTCTTTTCTCATATTTGGCCAGAAATATTTATTTGTAACTAACTTTATTGTTGGACGTGTGCCAGGATGAGATAATCCGTGTAGTTTCTTAAAGATAGTTGTTCTCATTGAGGTTGGAACATATGGACGTGATTTAGAATTTGAAATATCGCACCAAATTTTAAGATTTAAAAGTGGAACGTTTATGAGTTTAAGGTTAAATTTGGAATTTGGTGTAATAATTAGATTTTGAAGTTCACGGTCTTTTAGTTGTTCATTAAAAATGGTTTGAATATTTATATCTTGTTCAAAAATTTCATCAATTTCAGGTAATTGAGATAACGTGTCAGCTACGATATTGTTTTTACCTTTAATGTATCGAATATCACTTGTGAATTGTGCTATATACTCTAAATGTCGTGTTTGACGAGGAGATCTTTCTGTTTTTGAGTTAAGAGCATAAGTTAAAGGCTTATGATCTGAATATACAATAAATTTACGTCCTTCCAAAAAATGTCTAAAATGTTTTATCGCTGAATAGATAGCTAAAAGTTCTTTGTCAAATGTAGAATATTTAATTTCGGTTGGAGTTAATTTTTTAGAATGATATGCAAGTGGTTCGTCGTTTGGATTTATATTTTGTTGTAAGACTGCTCCAATTGCGAAATTTGATGCATCCACTGCAATTGAAAGTGGAGCAGTTTCATCAAAATGAGTTAAGAGAGTATTTTCTGTAAATTTGCTCTTGATTGTGTTGAAGGAACTTTCTGCTTCCTTCGACCAAATAAGTTCCTTTGTTTTGGTCTTAGTAGCATTGGTAATAATTTCATGTAGAGGGCCTAAAAATTTTGCGATCATTGGGATGTATCTATGGTAATAATTTACCATTCCAATGAATTTTTGTAATTTTGTTATTGTTGTTGGTTTTTCATAGTTAGAGATGACTTCAACTCGCTCTTCTGAAGGTTGAATGCCATCTTTCGAAATTTTATAACTTAAAAAATCAAGGGACGAAACGCCAAATTGTCACTTACTAGGTTTAATATTTAACCCGTAATTGTCGAGTTGTGTAAATATTGTTTTGAGATGCTCGTAATGTTGTTCTTGGTTTTCACTAGCTATAAGTATGTCATCAACGTATACAAAAACAAAATTAAGGCCAAAGAAAACCTCGTTTATGAATCTTTGGAATGTTTGAGCACTATTTCGAAGACCGAATGGCATTCGCACGAATTCGAACATTCCAAATGGTGTGGTAATTGCTGTTTTATGAATGTCTTCTTCTGCTACAGGGATCTGGTGGTACGCTCGAACCAGATCTATTTTGGAAAATATTGTTTTGTTTCGAAGTTCAATACTTAGATCGTGGATATGTGGAAGAGGATACCGATCTGGGACAGTCACACAGTTAAGTCTCCTATAGTCACCACAAGGCCTCCAGTCATTTGCTTCTTTTTTGGCCACTAAATGTAATGGTGATGCTATAGGAGAATTTGATGGCCGGCATATTCCAACTTTAACTAGATTTTCGAATTCTGATTTTGCAACTTTAAGCTTTATTGGATCGAGACGTCGTGGTTTAGAAAAAGGAAGAACTCCTTTTGTTTCAATCCTATGAACAGTGCAATGCTTAACAATTTTGTTGTAATCCGGTTCAGTAGTTAAAGAAGGAAATTGGCTGAGAAGATTTTCGAAATTGTTTGTTGGTTTTGGAATTTTGAGGGGTGAAATATCGTTAAAATTTGGTAAGACATTGACCGATATATTAGTGGTTGAATCAATAATTTTTCTGTTTTTTATGTCCAAAATAAGTTCAAATTTTTCAAGAAAATTAATTCCTATTATTGGATTAGGTATGTCTGTTAAAATGAAAGAGAAATCAAAGTCTTTGTTGAGACCGATGTCTACTGTAAGTTGTTTTGTGCCAAATGTTGAAATGTTTGAACCATTAGCTGCTGAAAGAAAAGATTTGGGATTGGGTTTGAATGTTTTGAATTTCGTTGCTGGGATAATAGACACAGTTGCTCCAGTATCTATTAGGAATGTTAAATTATTTTTCTTGTCATACACAAAAAAACGACTTGCTGTTTTAGAATGTAACCTATCATCCGTCGTCGCGATCATAGGAGAAATTAGTTTAAAGAATTATTTTTACTATCAATTTTATTATAAGAGCAAGGTTGAGTACATTTAAAGGCATAAGTACCAAATTTTGAATGGTACCAACAATGACTAGTATTTGAAAATGTGGCGTTGGCTTGATTTGTTATTGGATTTGATCGTGGTCTTTCTTGAAATCTCTCTCTTGATATTGCATTCCTTTTTGTGTTTTTATGTGCAAAGTTTTGGAAACTTATGCATAGAGATGAGGTAAGTTGAACAAGATTATGAAGAGTGACTTCTAAAGTTGAGTGTTTGGGAATTCCTTCCACTGTTGAAATTGTCGTTTTATTTATCATTTCAAAAATTTTGTCTGCTAAAGATAATTTATCATCAATGTTTGTATGAGCCGATGAAATTAAGTGGATTTGTATCTGTTGAGGTAGTTTTCTCAACCAAAGCTTGTATAGTAAATCACAATTAATGTATGAAATGGAACTTTTAAGACGTAATAAATCGCGATAAAAATCGGAAGGTTTACGGTCTGCCATATGAGTGTCTGAAAGTAGTTCTTCTACTCTTAAATCGTCGGTAAGAGAACATCTTTCTATAAGTTTTGATTTCAAATATGTGTATTTATTTTGAGGTGGTGGACATTGAATTATGTCAAAAACTTTGGTAAAAATTTCTGGAGTAAGTGATGTAATAATATTTTGGAATTTTAGGGTGTCGTCAAAAATGTTGTGAAGAGTAAACTGTATTTCACATTGCGCAAATCACGATTCAGGATATGACTCCCAATATTGTGGAAGTTTTATTTGATTTGTTCCAATAAATGATGATTGTTGTTGTGATGTAGTTGCATGGTATGGATTGTGTGTCTAGGCAAGGCAGTAAACTTGGTAGTTGGCGAAGTTAAATTTGGTAGGTTTATTTGCTGTAAAGTTTGTTGATGTGTTTGGGGTGAGTTTGATTGACATGGTAAAATATTTGGTAGTGCATTAAGTGAGTTGGATGAAGAAAAATTTGGCGAAGACGGGTTATTCGCATCTGTGTTTATCTCAATCGGATTAACACGAGATGAACTTCGATGTCTTTTGGGGCACCGTGGCATAATAAGTAAGTGAAATTTATATAATAATTAAGAACTTTCCCTGGAAAGTTACAAAAGTTATAAAGGTAAATGTAAATTAAATTGATTGAGAAAAATTATGAATAAATTAATCGTAAAATAAATAAATAAATCAACCATAACACCACTTAGCTGAATAAGAAGAACCAGTTTTAAGAATTATGCGCCTTGCAATTGTAAAATCTTGATTCTTGCATATGTAAGTAGATTGATGCAATCTTGTTTTGAAAATTGTTGCAATATTTGATATTCTGCAGTATGATATAAAATGATGACATTGACTCAGCGCTGTTGAGTTATAGTTTGTGTCCGTTTTAATTGTATCCGTTATAAGAATTTGTATTCGTTGCAATTCTTGTGGTGGTTTTGTTTGTTTTTCCGATTTAAATATTGAATTTAGGTTCGCAGGATCGCCAAATAAAGCCGGTGGTATTGAATAGCTTTACATTTTATATGAAATTTGATTTTATTAACATAAATTCATAAAATATTGTTTTTTACATTCGAGCTTTGTCTTTCGAATAAAATTTTTTGATAAGTAAAAATTTAATTAAATTGAAAACATTAATAATTATGAATAAAATATTAAACAAGTAAAATATTTACAAAGTTGTTAAGTAATTATGTGCTGAAGTAGCTACAGTATCATAAATTTCCGGCGTATCAATTTGCCAGAGTGATCAGTTTTAATCCTAAAATATCAACAATGTTTTCATTATCACACTACATTAAAATTAAATTAATAAATAACTAAAATATTTGATAATACTTCGATGCTCACAGATCGACTCAACAGTGAGAGTAAATGAGAGCAAAAAACGCGATACGCTTCAGTCAATTTCACCGACATGTAAGTTGCGCCAAAGTGAGTCGGTTGAGTGAGGCTAATGTAGACCGGGGCCGAATTACAGCATCCATGATCGAGCAAAATTGTATAAAAGTGCTTATACGTTAGCGAACTTGTTCGTCGAACAAAATGGCGGGGCGAATCTGTTGGAAAAAGCTAGCGTTCCAATTAAACGAACATGTTCGGCGAGCATGCGATTTTTTCTTGTTTTTCGCCATCATTTTGTTATAGTTATTGATAACGCAGCAACATGAACAAAAAAAATTTAATTTTTGCTACAGAATTTCATTAGTTATGACGCTTACGTTCAATTTATAGAACACGTTCGTCGAACAAGAGTTGTTCGACAGAGAAAATCAAAAATTTTTGCCAACAAGCCAACAGGTTCGACGAATTGTCGAAGTAGCTGCTTAACTAGCGAACTGGCTCGAACATGGCCGCCGCTCGACGAACCTGCTTACTGATGTGTAAGCCCTTTAAGATTGATAGGCACTTGTCTCGTCGTGTCCTTCGTAATTTTGCTCGATCACGGATGCTGTAATTTGGCCCCAGCACTAAAGGCTTGATTACCCAAGCGTAACGTGAGGTGGCGCAGCGCGATGTAGCGTAGTGCGACGTTGCCTCGAGGATAAGCGATTACCGAAATCGTAATCCAACGTAGTGCAGGCGGCGTAGTGCAGGGCACTCATTTTATTCTAGAAGGCTTATTTACTTCTCCTCGTCAATAAAAGATTGCATTCTTTCTTATATAGTATTAAAATTTACAAAAATGTGAAGTTAAACAAATTTTTTCGCTTGTAACACAGCTGTCGAACTACCAAAAATCGTAACGTTGCGTAGAAATCTATTTTCTACAGACTTCTACGCTGCGTCACGCCACGTTACGATTTCGGTAACGACTTGTACACATTTATCATTAAACAGATTTCAGCTTGACAATTGGCAACGTCGCGCTACATTACCTTACGCTTGGCTAATCCAGCCTTAACCCAGCGTCTACACGCAACAGTGCAAGTCCGAAAAACTCAATGGACCATTATCATAGTCAAAATAAAAGTCGACTCTCAATTTAGTATACGCATTTTTGAAAGTTTTTTAACATAATATGTTGCCGAAAAGCTTGTGCTAAATTTAGAGTCGACTTTTATTTTGACTATGATAATGGGCCAATACATTTAGGCATTTTTACTAATAAACTCACATTTGATTTATTGTCCGCGGTTCACTATCAGCGCCACTGCCAACGAAATTTCAGAAACAGTGGATTTTGCCACTTGCAGACAGTAAAGGGATCAAAGTGTTACATTTTGTGCTTTCGGGGATATTTTTCGGATTTTTTGGGATATCTGCTATTTTAATAATAAGCAACACCAAGAACTTGTTTATGATTGCAAACAAAAATGGTAGTAAAGCTAAATATGACGCAAATATTAAAGCAAATTATATATATATAGTTATAAAGTTAACAAATTTATAATATTTTATAATAATATAAAAATAATCATTAAATAAAACAGCAACTGCAGCGAGAATCTTCGCATTCGACAACATCTTGTTAATCAACTTGTACTTGCACTTGCATGTGAAGTCGCTTGCAACTTGCAGATAATTCCGAGTTTTTTTCGAATTTTTGCCAAGACAATATGTATGCTTTACTTTCCAACTTGCATTGTCCCATGCAGACGCAGGGTAAGACAAAAATTTAACAAAAGCTTTTGCAAAGCAATCACTGTTTTTGATAATATTTCTTCACCGCAGTTAGAACCGTTTGTTACTCGGTAATTCAGGAGCAATAATTACCTACCGCAAGTAGTTTATAGAGAACTCACCGCATGAGGTGTAGACGAAAGTCCCCTTTCAACCCGAATAGCCAACAAACTTCTTGCGGAGAAAGCAATTATTACTCTCAGAATTGACGAGTGAAAAACGGCTCTTACCAGTGATTTTTCAATCCGCGACTAAACCTGCTTACACATCAGCAAACTTGTACTTCATACAAAATGGCGGATCTAACTTGTTCGATAAGCGGGGTTCACATGGCCCTACATGTTGTCACGCATTGTAGGACAAGCCTCGTATTTGACAGTTCGAACGCTCGATACAGCCAACTGACAATATACTATCTTGAATTTGAAATATTTTAAATTCAAGGCCATCACACCAGGAGCGACAACATGTAGGATCATGTGAACCCCGCTAAAGAGGTAATTCAGAATTTTTGTTGTTTTTCGCCATCATTGGTTTCACAACCCTGGTTAGAAGGAGCAAATCAAATTATTTGCCAACAGGTTCGAAACCATCAAATTAGTTCCTTAACTATCAAATTTGTTCGAACATGGCCGCCGATTTACGAATAGGTTCCATAATGTGTTGGCCCATTAAATCACCAGCGGGGTTCCCATGATTCTAGTAGTTTTAGGTGTGATGGCCTTGAGTTTGAAATGTTTCATGTTTCATGACTGATAACATGTTGTCAGTCGCATGGTAGAATTATAGAGGTTTTCACACGTCTGTCAAATGATTGAAGTTTATCGCGATTTTTTACCTCTTTTACTCACTCTAAAATTTTTGATTTATTTCTGCTCACACATTATTTTTTGATTGAAGTACCTATTCAGGCATTTGTTACTCCTCTGCCTACTTTTTGCCTACTTTTCTGTCTAATCTTCCTTTTTTTCTCTTAAAAACTGCTTTTGTGTTCAAATAAGTACTTTTTTAGAAATAATTTGCTACTAAACAACAGACAAGTAAAAAAATGCAACCCTTTGACTGACTGATGCAGGTCTGGAGCTCAATCAAAATTTTGACTGATTCAAGTTAATTTTCGCTCTCGCAGAGAGTTCATTTTTTAACATTGACAAGCAACAACAAATTTTGATTTATTCAATCATTTGACAGACGTGTAAACACCCAATATTTGACAAGGTAGCAGTGACAGCTATTTTGGCGATTGGTAGTTGTCAAAAACAGCTTAAGTTGTAGTTTGCTGCTGTTGACTAGCTATGTGGTTATTTTTAACTTTTCTTTGATTCATGCAATTTATTCGCGAAGTTTGTTGAAATGTTATTAGTTTGCTGTGGTTGACTAGCTATGTTTAAGTCGTCGCTTATTTTTCACTTTTGTTTGAATAATTGCATGAACAGCTAAATTTGACAACTACCCATCGCCGCTCGTGAGAAAAAACCCAGCCTACGCTACTACCTTGTCAGTAATTGTGCCATGGTCAGTCGGCTGTATCGAGCGTTCGAACGGTCAAATACGAGGTTTGTCCTACAATGCGTGACAACATGTAGGACCATGTGAACCTCGCTACCGGTATTAAAAAATCGCTCATCTCTATTAGCTGTTAAAAAATAATGCAAATTGTATTAAAATGGCAAATGTCACCAAATACTTATTTATTTTGGAGTCGCTTGAATTAACAGATGCAGATAGTAAGTTTTTAATTATTACTCTTACATTTTTCAATTAATATTTTGTCACCAGCGAACTCCAGGAATAACAAAACAGAAAATGAACTTGATCGGATTGGGAAGAACTTAACTGAATTAAAAAAGTATATTAAGTGGAAAGAAGGAGATTTATTCACCCAACAAGTATGTGAATTGAATCTACAGGATGTTCCACAATTGGAAACTTGCTCCTTTAGCGCTTTTAGTTCTTACTGCTTATACATGAGACACATGTTGCTGCATTTAGTAAACAATATTGATTTCAGTAGCGATGCCAAGGAGGACCTAATTTCTACACGACACCTTAATGTATTCATTGCAGCAACACAGGACTTGGCATACTTTGCGCTAAACCAACAGCTGCATCCTTTATTACGCAACAAAGGCGTATTTGTGATAGCAGAAGAAACTGCATCCAATAAGCTTGACTATGCATATTTACATCTCTCTATTGGTATTTTTGCCAAGATTCTACTAATTAAACAACTACATGTCTCAAATGCGATGGTAAGCGTGTTGCGCGATTACATAGCGGCTATTTTTACACTTCTTGTGGCACATTCACTGAAAGAGTACACTTTAAGCGATGCTACTCTGCTACAATTGCAAGAAAAACTAGATAATATTTGGTTAAAAATCACTAAAACCGAGTATTTCCGTAATATACTCATGCTTAAGGGCTGTCGACAATTACCAGGCGATGTTCAAACTCGCTTGCATCGAGAGCTGTTACAAAAGTTGGCTGCACCGGATGGTTTTACCACTTTGGTTGCGACGTTAGTAACAGCTTCACAGCATAGTGAACCGCAAAACTGCAAGCAAACTTTTGAAGTTATAGCTAATATCGTAGCCTTCAAAGGACATAGTCAACGTTTTCAACAAAACATGTTGCAACAAATATACAAATTCAATTATTTGTGCTTAACACATGCAGATTCAGTTATGATTGAAAATATGGGTGCCGGGCTGCTGTCTTTGCGCAGGCTATACGATTTAAATGATCAGAATCAGAAAAGTATTAAAGCCTGGCTAGACAGCATAGTACAGCAGCTCGTAAAGCCTGTGGATTTGATCAGCGGTCTCATTTTGATGGAACACGAAGAGTTTTGTTTGATTGTGTCACAACTTTACCATTTGTTTTGTACCTCGATAGTGGAATGTCTGCCAAGCGAGCTGCTGGTGCCCTACATGCCGCTGCTGTTACAGTTATTCGATTCGGTGCCGCCAGCAATGCTGCAGCGAAAACAAGTGATTCAACTGGTAACACGCTGTCTTTCCAATAGAACGCCTGAGCAGCTCCATGTGATTCTAGGTATACTATATCTTCAGGAATTCGGTGAAGATTGGCGTCAGCTGCATAGACGCATTTCAATACAGCCAAATGCAGAACAAACAACAGTTATTTTAAAAATTGCTCCCGTCGACAACAAACCGGATCTTAGCATATCTCTTTCTCTATCTGAATTGCTGTTGTGTGGAGACCATAATATTTTAACGTATCAAGTCTTTATGTCCCTGCTGCAACACATGGATGAATGCTTGCAAAAGGACGATGATTCCGATCACATTGATTTGTTGCAAACGCAGGAGGATTTGGTAGCGTTTCTTAACTCAAAATATCCCGTAAAAGTTGATATTATACTTTCGCTTAATACGCTTGTGTCTCATGACGGCTTAAAAGCGCAACTTGCCGAAAATGCCACCGAATTTTTAAATCTTCTTAAAAAATTACTTGTAAAACGCATCAACAACGAATCGCATAGCTCACAACAAGAATCTGCCGACCAAACGCTGCTTATTATGCTTACACTTACACAGGAAATACTCGAATATACGCAGCGGCCAGAGCAGCTACTTGATTTTGTACACAAGCTTAAACATCTTAAGAGACAAACACCAAATCAGCTCGTCAAGCAACGCATCGACTGCTTGCTCACCTTGCTTAATGGTGATACTTCTACAAAGTCAACCGAACAGCTTTCGAGAGCACCATTCACCGGGGCACGATCCTTAATTGAGTCTAATGAAAGTCATTTGCAAGTTTACGGAATACAAACTCTCTTGAATCTATTACGTCGTCGTGATGCTGTTACTTTGGCAAATACACATGTTATTATTGCATTGGCATTAACTACATTAAAAAATAAGGAATCTTATACATTTCTTAATTGCGTTCGCCTATTTGTTGCTCTGCTTGATGTTATGGAGTCTGAGGTTTTGGAATTGTTAGCTGATGAGTATTTAAATAACCAATCAAGTTTAGATCTTCGGCTCGTTGTGGGTGAAGCTATTCTAAAGGTCAGCAAAGAGTTGGGTAAGTGCATAAGTTATTACTTTTTCAGTGATGGCCTTATTAATAAGCTAAGATATAAGATGTTCTTATTATTTGAATCGTTTATTTCAGAAACTACATAAGTCACTCAAATTGAATTTTTCAGGAATCAATAAAAACCAGAGACTGTAAATAATAATTATTTTTAGATTTTTAAACCAACATTTTGATTTTTATATTTTTGAGCAAAAAAAATAATTATTTCTGCTGATATTAAGCAGGTTAAAATCTGATATTAAGAGATTTTAATGAATTTCATAAAGTCACTTTGTATGGGAGGTAGACGTGATTTTTATTCGACCTTTACAGATTTAATACTCAAAGTGCATATTAAAAGTTAAAGCTTATGTGCAAAATTTGAAGTCATTAGACTAATTTTTGTGGAATTTAAATAGATTTTACCGTTTTGATTAAGTCACTTTGTATGGTAGATAGACGTGATTTTTATTCGACCTTTACAAATTTAGTACTCAAAGTGCATATTAAAGGTTAAAGCTTATGTGCAAAATTTGAAGTCTTTTGGTAAACTCACTTTGTATAGGAGGTAGACGTGATTTTAATTCGACTATTATAAATTTCATACTCAAAGTTCATATTAATAGTTAAAGCTAATGTGCAAAATTTAAAGTCATTTGAAGGAGTTTAAAGAGATTTTACCGAACTTTTCGAACTTGACCTCCATTTTTAAATAAAAAGCTTATATATTGAATTTCGTGACGATAGCTATAAGATTATGGCTGTTATCGCGATCATAAACAGACAGAAGGACATGGCTAAATCGACTCGGGAGGTGATGCTGATCAAGCATATATATACTTTTCTATACCGGTCACGCCTACTTATCGGCGTTACAAACGGAGTGACAATGTCAATATACCCCTATTACGTTTTTTAAAGGTGGGGATATAAAAAAAGGGTTAATCATTAGTGAATGAAATAATGCTCCTGATGTACGAAGGGATTTGAAAAATATTGATTTTGATTGAAAATGGCGGATGTTGAAATTAAAAGTTTCTTTTTTTTACCAAAATTTTACTCATACTTTCGCCAAAAAAGATTTTTGGATTTTTTGGATTTATAAAAAGAAATTCTGTCAATTTTAAAGATCCTATGACTTTGAAGGCTTTGTATGTCTCTTTGGTAAGGAGTAAATTAGAATATTGCTCAATTATTTGGAACCCTTATTATGATGAACACTCAAATCGTATTGAAAAGATTCAAAAATTGTTCACAAAATGTGCTCTGCGCAAAATGAGATGGTCGGATGGTCTCCCCTCATATCAGGAAAGGAGAAAATTGCTAGGATTGCAATCACTTAAGGACAGACGCTCATATTGTTCCCTAATATTTGTCTATAACGTACTCAATGGTAATATTAAATGCCAAGAGATTTCAAGAATTCTTAATCTGTATGATCCACCTAGAAATTTACGGCTTAATAGATTATTTGAGGATAGTGCTCATAGATCTAACTATGCATTAAACTCGCCACTAACTCGTTGTATACGGCTTTCTAATAGTTTAGCATCTGTCTTGAATTTTAATGTTAGCCTATCACGATTTAAACTTGACTTGTTTATTTTATACAATTAATTCATACTTATATGGCGTTTGCATCGTTGTGTTTGAATTACCTGCATTCGTACGTATCATAATTGTTGCATCTATGTTCATTAAGTTTATATTTTTCCATATTTAAAATTGTTAATGTTAAATTGTTAATGTAAAACCCGAAAACTCAATAATTTTTAATGTTACTTTAATACTTCCTTGTAAATGTTACTATGTTCCTTATTCCATAGTTTTTAAGTCATTATATCTCTCTTCGCAATATTAAATATTATTGAGATGTATATTTTATAATTAATTATAACGATTAAGTATTATAGTCTGTTAGATTGTTTAATCAGTAGACCGAATAAATAAATAAAAAAAACTATTATCGTCAGGAGGACAATTGATATAAAAAATGAGTGAGAGAAATTTCAAACTAACCGGTAAAGCCGTTATAAAGTTACAGTGATCACCGACTTCGAAAACATGGTTTTGAGAAAAACGCATTTAAAGTGTTGAGTACGATGTGCATGCAGATAAAAAACCCCTGTTAAAAGTTATTTATCTCAATAAATAATAATCCGATTAGTATTAAGGGTATACTTTTTAGGAAGCGTTTGCAATAAAAAACTATGTTCGAAAAAAATTGAATCACTAATGTTGTTTCTGAAATAAATGATTCATTTGTAGTTAGATAATTCTCTGATATCTTATTTCACTTTTATCTGTTGCAGAATTTAAATTACTTTGAGAAGAATTTGATTACTCCAGCTTTGTGGAAATTTTTTAATTTTTTCATATGTTTGACGAAACAGGCTTTACAAAACGTATCCAAATGTAATTAAGAAAATAGCAATTGAAATTCAGAAAATATCAATTGATATTCAGAATAGATTAATTGAAATTCAGCAAAGATTAATTAAAATTTAGAATAGATGAATTGAAATTCAGAGTAGGGCAATTGAAATTCTAAAGAGATCAATTGAAATTCAGATTGAACTTGAAATGGTCATGGCAATGCTAGATTACAATTTTTATATATTTTAATTAATCTTTTGTAAAATTTGTAATTTCTTCATACAAATTAGCGCATTTTGTCTAAAAGCAGTCTTGCTTCTTACCAGTATGTAACTTAGATATGCTAAAAATGTTTTGATCGAATATGTTAAACAATATCCATTGAAGTAAAAGTTATTTAAATATGTATTTTAAATTTAAATAAATTGTACTTTAAAGTAAATGTAATAATATACTAAAATTTTAATAACTTGGTCGGATCGGTTTCTATGATTTTGGGTTTTTGGTGACAAAACGTTATGAATCCCCAATAATGCAATCGCCAATCCAATGCATATTAAAATTTATTCAAAACTGAAAGTTTTCTATATGACCTTATTATGTATTATTATGTTAATTTTCTATGATTTAAATACAAATTCTAAATGTTTGATAGTTTAAATCATTATTGATTTTAAATACAAATTTTAGTTGTTTGATAGTTTAAAATCGTTTATTGAGCTTTAGGTCAAAACTATTTTTAAACGACTTTTCTGCTATGCAATTACTTGGCATAGTATCCACTATCCATATATATTATATTTTGTAAAATTACTTACAATCCGAATACCCTATAACATAGAGTTAGTTACACAGCCACAAGATATAACATTAATAAATATATTATTTAAAATATACAACAAAAAATTATAATTAATATTTAATTTTATGTTTTTTTTTTTAACAGGCCCACTTTCACATAAATACAAGGATGTTTTACTCAATTGCTTTATGCACGGTGTTCGATCGCAAATCGACGAATTTCGTTGGTCATCGTACTCAAATTTGTCACAATTATGTCGGATACTTTCATACCAAGTTCATAATTTCTTTCATGAGGTTAATGATTTATAGAAGTTTCTTTCCTCTTTTTTTATGTTAAATTTTTGGTTATTTGTTTCCCATACAGCTAATCAATTTAATTGATTCGGAATTATCAACAGGCACATATTTGCCTGCAAAGCGTGCTGCTATACTTGTTATCAGTGAACTACTTGAGGGTATAGAAAATCTTTTTGACTTCGAAGACATGCTTCTGCCGCTTTATCGCCTTCTAAAAACAATAGAAGCGAATGAGGACTGTGATGAAAAAATGCGTTTGCATGCTGCAAATGGCTTGCGGGCGTTGACGGAGAAATGCAAAAAATTCTTGTTTCCAGAGAGAAGTCTTAAAAAACCAATTAAGATTGTGGGTATTCAGGAAGAATCGCCTACAATCAAAACTAAAATTATAGAATTAAATTAAAAGAATTAAGACAAAATAGTTTTTAATAGATCTCTATTAAATTATTTTATTAAACAAATAAATAAAATTGTCCTTTCGACTAAAAACAAAAGAAAACAAAAAACGATATATCTTTAAAATGCATTTTTTGAAGGTTGTATGGATCGGATTTGTATACTTGCTAATTTTTGGTAGTCGTTAACGTTAATCAATACTTCAATGCATCACACCGTGCAACTTACACTCATCACCAAGTTCTCATTACTAACAGATTTGTTTTCTAAAACAAATTTCAAATATTAAATTCCTGCTCTATCTTGTTTGCAACCATTTTTGCTATCGCCAAGCTACTGGTGGCACCAGGTGATGGCGCATTACGACAATGCAACACTTGTTTTGCTAAGGCACCTGCGCCGACTCCGCGATCGAACACGAAATCATCAACCAAATTTCCATCCATATCTAAAGCTTGAGCACGCACACCAGCCGGTCCTCGACTCACATCGTATTCCGTTATTTCAGGGATATACTTTTGCAAAGCCTTCATTTGCAGCGGTATCAAGGCAGATTTGGTAATTTCACTTAAACCAAAGCCTAGATATTTACTTGCCATTTTCAGGAATCCGGGGTAGCGTAGAGCATCGAAAAGTTCAAAGAGATTAATGTCACTCCATCTTTATGCCGGGAGATACGAATTAATATTATGGGTTAACATTTAACATAATGTTTTACACCTGTAACCTTCACGTTTCAATGCCAACACGGCATTTGGACCTAACCAAACGCTTCCATCCATACGCGGTGTAAAGTGCACGCCAAGGAAGGGAAAACGTGGATCAGGTACGGGATAAATGTTGCCACGAACCATGTGGCATTTCTCCTTGGCCAGCAACAGATATTCTCCACGGAAAGGCACAATGCGAGGAGCACGTGGACAACCTGTAAGCTCTGCTAACTGATCGGATTGCAGACCACCACATGTGAGAACATAACGTGTGCGAATTTGTTGTCCTGTCTTCGTGCCCAAAATCGTAACTGGATACTTTGCAGCATTGCCTTCAGAAGTTTCCTTGAAATTATTCACCTATAAAAACAAAACTTTTTCAAAAAGTTTAAAATATTATCAAGTGTAGAAAAACCTTGAATTTAAAATATATGTGGCCGCCAGCTGATCTAAAATCTTGTCCATAGTAATTTGTCACAAGTGCCCAGTCTACAATGCCTGTGTGGGGACTCCACAGTGCTTTTTCACCTTCACAAAATGGTTCAATCTCTTTGATTTGTGCTTCATCTACAAGTTTTAAATCGGGTACCTGGTTTTTGATACCACGGTCATACAAGTCCATCAAGCGACCCACTTCAGTCTCATCCGTGGCCACAATCAACTTGCCGCATTTTTTATATGGAATCTTTTTTTCATCGCAATACTTGTACGCCAAATGCATTCCTTCCACGCAGAGTTTAGCCTTGAGTGTACCCGGTTTGTAGTAAATGCCCGCATGTATGACACCACTATTGTGTCCACTTTGATGTACGGCCAATTTATCTTCCTTCTCCAATATGGCAATCTTTAAAGTTGGATGGCGTAGTAAAATTTCACGTGCAGATGCAACACCTACAATGCCTCCACCGACAACCACTAAATCGTAATTGCTTTATTTTTACAATATATAATCAATTAATACAATAAAATTCGACATTTTTATTGGTTTCTATTTACTTTGCTGCTGTTGCTGCTGTATTGTGCTGCCATCTTAGCGCAAGAGTGGGCAGCGCTGCTGAGGTGCTACCTGATGGAAACTTGCAGCCAAAAAAGGCTCTACTTGCAGGTTGTTGAAGTTGTCTCAGCAATTGTGCCATAACTGGAATACTTTCAAGCTTGCACTTCTTAATTCACTTTGACTTTCTTCTGTGTTAGATGTCGTATTCGATCATGGGACCTTGTATGACCTTGTGACTGCTTCTACGCACCTTCAGCCAGCACAGGAACAACAATATTAACTAGTGCTAAAACATAAGTAAAATATAGAACTGTTGGAATCGTGCGTATTGGAAATGAAATCTATTCCAGTCAAATATTCTTGTTATTACAGCTGTTTTCATTGTTAATTAAACAGCTGATAAGAATTTTCGATGAAGTTATCAAAAAAGTAATCTTAACCCTTAATCGGCACACGCACTTTTTTTAAAAATGTGTATTTAGAGCCCCCAAATCCAAATCTGCAAAAAAAAAAATCGGTCTCAAATGGTTTAAGAGATAAAATTAGCGATAATTTGGAAAAAGTAGCTTTTTCCCTATGACAAAAATCTTTACTTGTTATGCATAAGTGAAGTTCTAAGAATGAAACAGACAGATAAAATCGCGAAAGTGTGAAGAAATCACTTATGAAAACATGAAGGCTCCAAATGCGAAAAACTGAAATGATCGACCAAGGTGTTCTCATTAATGCCGATAGCTATATTTGCGTGATTCTAAAATAAAATGATAAAATTGATCATCACTAGTTACATATGGGCATTTCCAAACTGGCGTTACGTACGATTTTGAGGAAGAAATGTTAAAAAAAATGAAAAATTATATTTTGTTAAAAGGTTTTAAATAGCACTATATATTAGACCCATGGTCTTCCGCAGGGGGTAGGCAGAAGGGGCTCGCCCCTAGGCAATATATCTTTATATTAAATCAAAAAGACCGTAAGTGTACATTAAAAATTTTTTAGAGAAAATCAAAAACTTTCTAAATTGTAAGTTGCACTTGAACTAAGGGCTTTGAGAACTTTGTTAATAAAAACGGCGGTTTTAGTTGTAGAAGTATAAAATTTTGCGAAACATGTATTTTGATAAGATGCATCATAATCAATCAAAAAGTCGATTTTGAATATTTTGTATCGTATGGTTTTTTTGGTTTCATATGACGATATGTTCATTATGTACTTAATATAATTTGAAAGGAATACAAAAATACTTTTTTTAGGTTAATTTATAAATGAAGCAGAGCTAAACCATTCATTTTTAAATAGTATGTTGTACCCGTTGCTGTAAGACCGTGTTCATATTACTCGTTTTTCCGTACCGCTCTCACGTTTTTTTCGCAGAAGCGGCTGAAGTATAATGAATTTTGTAAGTATTTAAATACATTTATCTATTTAATGTTCAATATTTCTCAAAACTAGTAATATGAGCACGGCCTAATGAGTTACGATACCATTTCATTTACCTTTTTTCACAAAAACTTTTCAATACGTATTATTAAATTGAAAAATTTTTCTACAAATTTTATTTGTTATTTTCAGACACGAATATAATTCGTAGAATGGACATAGTTTGGTACACATTTAAAATATTTTATTCGTATTCGCACAAAAACAAATTTACGAATTTACGAATTCACGAAAAAAAAACCTTCTGTTCAGCTGGCCACGTACTCTTCCAGTAGGCTACTGCCACCTTGCAATCACTCATTTCCTTATATTCGGTAATTGTTCGATAAACCAGTCTGAACAATTTCAGTTGTATATATTTTAAACTCAATTAAAACTTCGTACCTTCTACGAATAATGCGTACGGTCAACCTGCGAATGAATTTTTTAGTAAATACTACGAATGTAATGAAACAAATTACGAAGTTATTCCTCCGAGAAATTGACGAATGTTAAGGAATGATATCCCTAAAGATCATACTTCGTAGCAACAGAAAGCAAGGTGCATTTAATTTAATAACGGATATAAACGTTGACGATAAGCAAATTTATGTTTTAAAGTCATTGGCCCATTATCATAGTCAAAATAAAGTCGACTTTAAATTTAGTGCAAGCTTTTTGGCAACATATTATATTGAAAAACTGTCAAAAATGCTTATACTAAATTTAAAGACGACTTTATTAGGACTATGATAATGGGCCAATGTAAACAAGCAGAAGACAAAGTAAATAAATTTAATAAAAAATTAATCGGGGTATTCACGATGTATTTGTGATAAATTTTTACAAAATTTACAATACATACAACTTATTGTGAACGAACCTTCACTAAAGCATTGTATTTTTTAAAATCAGCTGATCTCTTATGTTCTTTTATTTGGAAATATTAATTTAAATCATCATTTAACTAAAGGAAGTCATAAAAAACTGAAACGAAACACTAAATTATATTAGTTTTGATTAAATAAACCCACAGCGTTGCCGATAGCTTCCTCCATGCTGAGTAGAAATGTTTTTGCGATCAGCTGTTCTAATAAACAACGAAATTTACAAAGAATACAATAGGGTTCCATAGTTGTATTTTTGCCACAGGGTTGTATTTTTTGAATACTTTACATTTTGTTTTTGTAATTTTACAAAATTTACTTTAAATATCTATAAAATTTATCAAAAATACACAATACAAGGGCAAATACACCACATTGTGAATACCCCTAATGTTTTCCAAAAAGTCGGTTTATTTTTCTATCATGAAGATGATTTTTAATTTTTCCTAAACTTAATAAAATAAACAATTCTACAGCACTTAAATTTATGAAATTTGCAGCGATTTAGGCGAGAGCAAAGCTTTTAATTCAAAAGCGAAAGAAAAAAATTAGGAAATTTAATGAAATAGGCCAATTTTGTATCAAGGACTGATTTTTTAAAAAACCTTATATCATATTGAGCAAAGGATTTTACATTAGAATATGTTATAATCAAAAGGTTTTTATGACATAAACGTAAATAGGAGACACGATTTCAATCATTTTATGCTTCTTAAAATTCGCGTTATTTAGCGGCGCCCACTCAGTTTGAGAATTTTCTGTACTTTTTTCGCATCACGTGTTTATATAAAACCAGGATTCAGAATCTGCAAGGCTTGGAGGTTCTGGAATATGTTAAGAAAATGTATGAAACCCAAAACACATCTAATATACATGTACTCCTTTATTTATTTATCCATACGTTTTGAATTATAAAAAAATACATTTTTTTTAAATCATTCAGATAATAGGTATATTTTCTTACTCGATTGTAGGAACTTGCGAGTGTCAATGCGGTGTGAGATCCGGTGAAAAATATCTGCCTTAGCTTGCGAGGAACATTTCAAGAATAGCTACAACTCAAATTTTTAATTTTTGCGAATGATATGGCTTTTACCTCCTAAATCCAAATCTGAAAAATTTTAGTCCACTCGAAATTGGTTTAGGAGTTAAAGGCTTCCAAAGTTAAAAAATGGCCTACAATTTTATTTTTTTTTTCAGTTTTTCAACTAAAAATATTGTGTAATATTAGGAAATTTTTGTATTCTAATTTTAAAAGTTGAAATCTTAAGACTCGATAGTAATTAATGCGATTTCATTTAAGGATATAGGCCTCACATTATTTAATTTATTAAATTATTAAAAATATTTGCTTTAGCAAAAAATTGCTGAAATGTAAAAAAAAAATTTTTAAATTTCAAAAAAATTAAATAAAATTTTGAAATATTTTGGACATGTAACGAGAAAGATTTTTACAACATCTTTAAAATTATATGAAGGGTTCTCATCTTAGCATGTAAACATGTAAACATGCATAGCATTTAAACTTTTGATGAGCGACAAAGTGTAAATAGAGTAAATGTCGACAAAATGGCGGCTGCGGCTACGACAACATTATGACTTTTTTTAATTTTAAACCTTTTAAAAACCTTCATTAACATAGACAAATAAATAAAACGTGTTCATATTTACTCCAACTACTTTAAATATGTAATGATTGGCGTCAAAAGCAACCTTCATTCACACACGTAGTTTTACATGCTAGTTTACACCACAAAATAGGCTCGGAAATGATGTGAACTCACGCCCATATAAATTTTGACAGATAGTTTACGCGCATGTAAGTTCACAAGGTTTACAATGTTTACGGGTCAGTTACATGCTTAGATGAGAACCCTTATTAGATTTTGTAATGTGTACAAGCGTGTGTCAACCGGTGTAGTGTGCATATCATATTCACAAAATTAGTACCAATAATCGTAGTAAATAGCACTAGATAGGTTATATTTTGTTTATGTTCATTCTAGATTCAATTATGCCTTTGTCCCCCCTAGAACGAATCCTGCGGACGTCCTTGAATAGACCGGATCGCTTTTGTGTAGGGAAAAAAATAATCAACCGTTAGGGGTCTCAAAAGTTAGAGGAACTTATAAAAACTATTTCTGCTTACTTTTCTTCAAATCGGAGACAATTTACCGAAGCGTTTTTGATTCTCCTGAAGGTCCTTTCTGTTAAATATAACATGTGTTTTGCTTGTAACTTTTTACTTTTCAAAAAACGCTTACCCAAAACTGCTTAAAAGATAAATTCCTTATAAATATCAACATTTTGGAATAAAAGAATATTCAAAATTATGTATTAATTGAACTCTTATTGACCTCCAAGCATCGAATCTTTTGCTATTTTTTAAAACACATTGTGTTAAAACCGCTGTAGAAGGCACAATTTTCATTGCATTTACCTTAAATTGATCTTGTTGGAAAGGAATTAAGTTATACTTTTTTTGGTTTAAGGCCTGTTTCCAGCTCTCAAGTAAAGCAAGAAATATAAGGAAATATATATTAGTTATTATTAAAAATTCATTAGAAATAAGTATATTTTATATAAATATATTTCAGTTTTATAATGTTGTTTGTGTTTTATTATAAGTACTAAAGAAAAGCTGCTTTGTTTTGCCAAGGAACAGACCCAGTGGATGAATTTACATATTCAGCTAGCGTTTTTTGAATATATTTTCCGTAATCGGAAGACCTGCCATGATAGGTTGATAGGTCAGTTTGCATCATTGAACCTTCTCGATGCTCGTTAGCTTCCCATTCTCCGTTCACCCAGTTTCCATCGCAATCTTCATATCCTGAGAACGTTGCTGAGCAATAATTGCCGCGATTTTTGTTGATCAAGAAATTGTGCAGCAAACAACACGCTGAAACAATTTTTTGTGCTCGATCAGGACTGCCTGATAATAATGTATTTTTTAGACAAATCCATTTCGCACTTAAGATGCCGAAAGCATTCTCAATGCATCGTCTTGCACGACTTAATCTATAATTGAAAATCCTTTGCTCAGGCAAAATTGGTTTACAATTAAATGGTTTTATCATCCGCTTGCTTAACGGGAAGGCGTCGTCTGCAACGATGAAATATGGGAGTTTTTTTCCATGCACATAAGCATCTGGAGGAAAAGGGCAGGTGTCATTTATAACACTGGCTCCAAATTTAGAATTTTTAAAAATATTGCAATCGCCCTCGCTACCAAACGCGCCGATGTCCAAATACGTAAACTTATAGTAGGCGTCGCAAGTGGCTAACACTACTATGGAATGAAATCCCTGAAATAAATTTGTATATAAATAAGATCAGCAATAATCACTTCATTTTTATATTCAACATACCTTGTAGTTATAAATAATGCTACCACTATTTCGAGGAGCTACAATGCTGACATGTTTCCCATCGATTGCACCGACACAGTTCGGAAAATTCCACTGAGTCCGAAAGCCATCAGCGGCTTCCAAAAGCATGCCTTCATTCCATTGAGGTATTTCGTTTTGAAGACTTATACATATCGCTTCACAAACTTGATCAATAATTCTGCCGAAGTGTTGCTTGCTTATTCTATAGCAGGAAGCAAGATGACGTTGTAAGTCACCAGATGCTAAATATCTAAAAATAGTATGTGATGTAAATGCTATAAAAAAGATATTAAAAATCTTACTCTAAAACAATGGCGAGTTTGGCCTTGGCAGGGATAAAATCTTTTGGCCTAGTGTTCCGTTTCGGAGCCAAGTGGGGAAGCAATAGCTCGTATAAATTGTCAAAAATTGCAGGCGACATGTGAAAATTTTCACAAAATAGTTGTGGTGCACTTTGCAAATTTTGGAAGTCAGTAAAGAACCTCCCCTTCTGATTCCGATCCTTTAGGTATGGGTTCACCCAATACCTGGGACTTCGCCGACGCTTTATTTTCTCCTCCTCCTCTTCCTCCTCCTCCATTAACTCCATGCCAGCCAGGAATATTCCACAATTTAAAAGCGAAACTAAATTATCACTACAAATCACGCACGTTATTAATTAATGTAAACAAAGGTTTTACTCTATTACTTACCTTTGCAATTCAGCCATTACTTATTTATTTCAAAGTTTGATGAAAACAAATCAGCCTAAATTTTCAATATAAAATGATACAATGCTGGAACTGTCAAAACTCTCGCCGTCAAAATTACTTCTCTACTACTTTTTTACACTCAAGAAACTTAAGTAACTTTTTTCTTGAGTAATTACTTGAGAGCTGGATAGAGACCTTTAACGGTTAAATCAAAGTTGTGTGCGAAATAATGACAAAACATCAGAAATCAACTTTAGAAATCCGCTAAAAAGATAAATTTTCTACTCATTCAAAAATGTTTGCATAACAAATTTTATAAACTACTAGCTTAACCCCGGCGCGTTGCAGCCGCGGCTCCGTTGCCAAACGCGAATAAAATCTTATCAATGAAACTATATATGTATCACTGAGCTAAAAAACAACGTAAAATCAAAGGTGACCACTTCAATTCAAGTATTTTTCGGAATGATTTGGCACCAAACACGAAAATATTCAATTCAAAGTGGAAACACATATATTCAGTTTTATGTTGTTTCCACTTTAAACTAAAGTGCTATACACCTTAAAATGATATGTATTAGACTTTAACTCAACGTAGATTCAGATTTAATTCAAAGAGGAAGCATATTCAATTGGAATACTAACGTATTTATTTTAAATGCGTTATAACTTTGAAGTAAGGTATTTTGTACTTTGATTGCACATCCTTGCACTAATGAATTAAAATGATTTTCACTTTAAATGAAATACTTAACATTTTTGATATTGAATGGTTACATGGTCCGTGCAACAAAATCAAATAAATAAAGTAAAACTAGTTTTTATAGAAATGTTCTTATATTAAAATATTAGAATAAATGTGGTAATTTTTTTTAAAAATTATATGATAATTCAATATACAGGGTCCGCCATCCAACGTTTTTTTTTCAACTAGTGCTTATTTCGTGAATGGTAACACTTAGCTCATGTCTGATTTGACAGATAATTAGTTTTATCCTTCCGCTGAACGAGTATGGTTGTGTATACGCTTGAACAACGCTGGGAAATATTGCGACATTACTTTGAAAATCATGGTAATGTTGCGGAATGTGTGCGAAAATTGCGTACGGATTTTGGAAGAAGAGAAGCACCGTCAGCTCCGTATGTTCGCTATCTTGTGAAAAAAGTGAAAGAAACTGGCATCTTCATCGATAAACTAAAGCGTGAAAAGCCAAAAGCAGTGCGTACACCCGAGAATATTGCTGCTGTGGCAGAAAATGTGCGTTCTCAACAATTGAACATTTCGGAGACATCATTGAGACGACTTTTGCATAAAGACCTTGGTATGATGCCATACAAAGTCCAATTGGTTCAGGAGTTGAAGCCAACTGACCATCCAATGCGTTTTCGCTTCGCTAAGTGGGCCTGCGATCGACTTATAGAAGATACCGATTTTGCCAAAAAAATTATCTTTTCAGATGAAGCTCATTTTGATCTTGGCGGGTATGTAAACAAGCAAAATTGTCGCATTTGGGGCACAGAAAACCCGCACGCATACATTGAAAAGCCGCTGCACCCAAAACGAGTCACTGTTTGGTGCGGATTTTGGTCCAGAGGCATAATTGGGTAATTTTTCTTCGAAAATGAGCAAGGAGTGGCCGTTACAGTCAATGGCGATCGTTATCGGGCCATGTTGAACGAATTTTCGTTCACAAAAATTGAAGAGGAGGATATTGGCAACATTGGTTTCAACAGGACGGCGCTACGTGCCACACAGCCGAAGCTACACTCGATGTTTTGCGTCCTGTTTTTGAAGATCGCATTATCAGCCGCAGAGCTGATGTCGTTTGGCCACCTCGGAGCGGCGATTTAACACCGTTGGACTATTATTTGTGGGGTGCCCTCAAAGATAAGTGTTACGCCGACAAGCCAGAGACAATTGCCGCTTTAAAGGCCAATATTCGTGAAGCCATTGGTGAAATACAACTGCACACAATCGATAGATAATGTGCTTAAAAATTGGACCGATCGTGTAGGCTACTGCATGGCCAGCCGAGGCAGCCATTTGAGTGAAATTATTTTCCATTATTAACCGGAAGGATTATACTTTCAAATAAAAAAAGAAATTTGAGAAAATATCCAGTAGTTTTTTTTCTATAGAATTTTTTAAAAAAAAGTTATTTGGCGGAGCCTTTATTGCATTTTTATAAGAAAATTATGATTTTAAAAATGTAGTTACTCAAAATTTTTAAGCAGACTAGCAAATTTCTCATCGTCTTCTTCCAAATTTGTAACTTCATCCACACTGTTGATATGTATTGTGTCCAAGTTAAGAACTTGGCCAAATTCATTAATATATTGAATATTTTCCATTTTTATTAATCTTCACTTACTTGCACTTACTATTACTATTTGCACGCACAAACTTGAGCGACATTCAATGACCACCTTCGTCAATTTTGTTGAGTAAATTGGAATTATTTCAATTAAGTCAAACAGCGTGCATAAAATAATTGTTGCTCTTAGAAATACAGATAGAGCAAAAAAACATAATTGTTTGCTTAACTGTTATTAAAACGATTTTAACGAAATTATGCTGAACACATACACACAAAAATATGCATCCAACTTCAAATTGAAGTGTCTTCCACTTTAAAATATATATTTTCTACTTCGTTTTTACTAACTGACAACTTCAATATAAAAGATTTTATTTTTTAATTTAATTTCGAAGTGGATGCACTTTAAAGAATATAATAACTATAGTGGATCACCATTATTTTGAAGTTTTTCCACTTTTTATTGGAGATCAAATGTTTTCATATTTGATTTAAAGGATTTCAATGTGAATTCAAAGATGATTTCTTAAAAATGGAGCAAAGTAAAATTAACATGATATTACATATTTAATTTTACGTTGCGATTTTTACCTGAGTGTAAATTGTGGTCGAATACTGAATTCCATGGCTGTGCGACTTAGAACTCAAAAATTGTTGAATTTCTCAAATTTAGGTTGTATGGGAGGTGTCACGCCCCCTTGTCCAACGCTATACAAAATTATCAGTAAAACTGCATGTGTAAATTGAGTTGGAATACTGAATTTCGAGGTTGTGCGGCTTATAACTCAAAAGCTATTCGATATCGCAAATTTAGGTTGCATTAAATGTGCCACGCCCCTTTGTCCTACTCTCATGAAATGTAATCAGTAAAACGCAATTGTGGTCGAATACCGAATTTTGAGGCTATGCGGCCTATTACTCCAAAGATATTCGATATTGCAAATTTGGGTTGTATGGGAGGTGCCACATCCCTTTGTCCAACTCCCATAAAATGTTATCAGTAAAACGCCACGTGTAAATTGTGGTCTTAATTTTTTTCTACTTTTTGTTATCTGAGTATATGCAGCATGTGAAAAATACACTTTGCAAGTAATATGATCCCAAGGATTGGTCTCTATGGTCATCCAAAGTTGAGCTTCTAAAACCGTTTTTTTGTAAAATGTTGTTTAGACCACTGTCTAGGAATGACTGTAGAATCTTTATTTAAGAATGGAATTTACTAAATCTTAGTTTTTTAGAATATAAATTAGACAGAATATAAAGTACGATATAAAAAAAGGAACAGTTTCGATAGTATCGTAAGTATAGACTAGAGTGACCGCAAAAAGTCAATGTCGGAATCTTGTTCGTCTTAACCCCACAAAACGAATCCCCTTTTCAGATATTGGGATAGCCAAAATTTGAGCCCGATTAAACGACGGTAACACGTGCCGCTCGTCGCTCAAAATTTGAAAAAAACGAATTTTTTGGCCAAAAAGTTGACGTATTGAGCCATAACTCGAGAACGGTAAATAATAAAAACACGCACGATATCACAAAAGATAGCTTATTTTGTTCTTCAAAATTTATGTTATGAACACAATTGTTGTAACTCTGAGTCAAACCGAGTTACGGCAGCCTTTAGCTCCGAAAACGTGACCTGGTGCCACCAGGAGCATACTTCATATATTATGTTATGTGATAAATTTTTAATTTTAATTAATTTATTTAATTTTTATTTTATTTTTATTTCTAATTAATTTATTTAATTTTTATTTCATTTTTATTTTTATTTAAATATATAGAAATCAATTTACCTAGACTCTGAAATGGCATCCACATCAGGTGTACAAAGCCGGACCAAGGATAAAATATTTCTTGTTGGCTTTCCCATTCACCAGATCACAGGTTGTAAACTACCCTCAAATCGACAAGTTTTGTGTGCTTTATTTTATAATTTACGTACTGTAAAATTAACTCTAAGAGAATCAGCAAAACTTACTATACGAGAGGTGTTAATTTTTTGGCAGAAAGCTCGAATCCCGGCTAAAGATGAGCAAAATGTAATAACAAAGCTTGAAAAACTTCACGTCGAGTGGAGAATTCTTCAAAAAGACAGGAAGAAAACATCGGAAACGATCAAAAACAAATTTAAACAGTTTCTTGAAAAGTTAGACGATCTTTTTGATATTGCTCATCAAGATGCCTTGACTCTGATGAAATCGGAAGTAGATAAGGCTTTTCTCGTGAAACAGAGGCAGAAGGGCCGTCTAGGTTGCATGTCTGGAGTAGATCGCAAGTTATCTAGAGCTGAAGAAATCAAGGTGCAAAAGGAACTTGAAAGAATTAACCGACAAATCCAAGAAGAATATTTTGATATTGGTGAGTTTTTTATATTATTATTCCAATTTATTATTATTATTTTCTTGATGCTTCTTAGGGACGGATGATGAGTACAATTTCGGAGAAAAAGAAGACACTCAAGAGGACATCATCTACCAGGAGCTTGAAAACTTGGAGGCAATGGACATCCCGGAAGAAGCTGCAGAAGATCTAGGTCCATCTGATAGAAAAAGGATGAAAGTTTCATATGCAAGAGGCGTTCACGAGATTTTAAACATGAAATTGTCAATTTTGTTAGATCGGTGTAAGGTATCCGACAGAAATGCCACGAGAATTTTAAAAGCTACACTAGAGGCACTTAACCTTGATCCTCTTAAGTACAAAGTCTCCAAAACTTTCTTACATACTAGAAGGAAAATGTTCAGAGAACAGTATACTAAAAATATTTTAGATAAAGTAAACATTCCAGAAAAAGAGGCCGTGGTTGTCCATTGGGACGGTAAACTTTTACCGGGCTTTTTAAAAAATGAGCAATGTGAGCGAATAGCTATTGCTATTTCATACGGCGGTAAGGAGCAACTGCTGGGAGTTCCTGTAACAGAAAACAGCTCAGGAGAGGAGCAAGCACTTGCCGTATATGAATACCTACAGCAATGGGGTCTTCCCAACACCGTCAAGGCGATGTGCTTTGATACTACAGCATCCAACACTGGAAGATTTAAAGGAGCATGCGTCATATTGCAGCAAATGCTAGGAAGAGAATTACTGCACCTAGCTTGCCGTCACCATATCTTGGAAATTATGTTAAGAGGCGTATTCGACACAAAAATGGGTTCAACCACGGGACCTCATCCAGACATTTTCAAAAGATTTCTCCTTGCGTGGCCCAAGATAGACAAACAAAAATATGACACAGGTATTAGTGACAATCTAATACAAAAGCAGCTATCTCCAGAATTAATTGCACATGTTACTGCTGAATTCAAAAAGAAATTAACTGAGAACCATCCAAGAGATGACTACAAGGAGCTGTTGCAGTTGGTTCTCGTATTTGTAGGATCACTAGACGGCAATGTTGTGGGTTTTAGAACTCCAGGCGCCATTCATCACGCCAGATGGATGGCAAAGGCTATTTACTGCTTTAAAATATTTATTTTTCGGCGCCAATTTAAGATGTCTAGAGGAGAAGAAAGTTCTGTAAGTGCTATTGCTGTTTTTCTAGTTAAAATTTACTGTAAAGCTTGGTTCAATGCTCCAAAAGCTCATCTAGCGCCAAAGCAAGATTTAGACATTTTGCGTAGTCTATAAGACTATAAAGAATGTGACAACGACATCGCAGAAATAGCACTCACTAAATTTTCGAATCATTTGTGGTATTTGAATACAGAGTTGATTGGATTGTCGTTCTTTGATCCCACCATTACAGACGATGAAAAGTTATTAATGGCTAATAAATTTCTCAGTAGCACAGATGAACCATCAGAGCAAGCTAGGGTTGTAAATCCAAAAGTTAGGAAAGAAAAGTTAGAAGAGTTGGTTGATGGAGGATTAATTAATTTACTTTCCAAAGAAACGTTTAATTTTTTTGATCGATTTAATATAAAAATAGATTTTCTTAGACAAAATCCAAACACCTGGCCTCAAAATAATAACTTCCAAGAAGGATTGAAAATTGTCAAAACATTAAAAGTAGTAAATGATATGGCTGAGCGTGGTATTAAATTAATAACTGACTTCAACGATCTTCTGACAAAAGATGAAGAACAAAAGCAATATGTCCTGCAAGTTGTAAGCAAATGCAGAGCATTTTATCCCGACGTTTCAAAAAGTACTTTAACAAAAGCTCTATAATAAATTGGATAACTATGTAATATTATCGAATATATCCCTGATTTTTATATATTAAAATAAAAATGTTCTTGAATTTAACTGTATTACTTGTGTTTTTTATTACATTTCTACTTTAAACTCAAAAATATAACAAAAAAATTAAAAATTTATCACATAATAACATAATATATGAAGTATGCTCCTGGTGGCACCAGGTCACGTTTTCGGAGCTAAAGGCTGCCGTAACTCGGTTTGACTCAGAGTTACAACAATTTTGTTCATAACATAAATTTTGAAGAACAAAATAAGCTATCTTTTGTGATATCGTGCGTGTTTTTATTATTTACCGTTCTCGAGTTATGGCTCAATACGTCAACTTTTTGGTTTTTTTCAAATTTTGAGCGACGAGCGGCAAGTGTTACCGTCGTTTAATCGGGATCAAATTTTGGCTATCCCAATATCTGGAAAGGGGATTCGTTTTGTGGGGTTAAGACGAACAAGATTCCGACTTATTTTTGCCCCATATAAGTTGCGGTCACTCTAGTATAGACGGTATAGACGTAGAATTCCTTTTTATACAGTCATAGAGAAAAATTCTGTTTTTTTTATTTATATTTTTCAAAACTATTTTAAAGCATTTCATCTTCTAAATAAAAATTATTCAAAAACAAATTTGTTGTTGTTGTCCTTCTTCAAACTTACCTGATCTAAAAAGCTCACAATTAAATTCATGTAAAAATTTGTTTTGTTTTATAAAAAGTTTTCGTTTGATATTTTTGGTGATGAATTTGTTGTTCTTGTTCATTTGTTTTGTTGGTTAAAACTAAATATAATTCAAAGTTATGTTTAATTAATGGAAATAAATATGGGTAAATTTTAATTATTTATTTTTCCTGTAGTAAAGAGCATATACATGTGGTGCCCTATTACATCACCACATAGAAAAATCTCTACAGCCTATTTTACCTGTTCGTTACATTGATACTTACCTTTTAGTTACATTAATACTTACCTTTTGTTATATTGTACTTACCTTTAGTTACATTAATACTTACCTCTTTGTTATATGGTACTTACCTTTAGTTTTATTAATAACGTATTTTACTTACACTTGCCTATAAAACACTTGTTATAAAAAAACATTTTGAATTGTATTCAGTTAGTATAATTTCAGAAATTTTCATTTTGAAAATTTCAGTATCATAAATTTGTTCGAAGAGAATTGTAGCCAAATAAAAAGTTATAAAATAAAAAAGTTTTGAAATAAAAAAATTAAATTTAAACAAAATATATAAAAGTTTGCACCAAATACATATATGTTTATTTTAAAAGTAATTTAAAATTAAAATTTTAGTTACCAAATTAAAATTTAAAATATAAAGCGCAACGCATGCTTAGTAACGCATGCGCAAATTTGCGTAGTAGCATAGATACATACTGCCTCTGTAGCTACACGCATCTGTATTTGCTATTGTATTTATCTTGCTGAAAATAAACATTCGTTTGTCTATCAAGATTTTTTGAAGATCATGTCGTACACAGTCGAGTGATCGAGTCATATTGACATTTTGGCATTTTTTTCTTTGTACGATGATTATTAAAGGCTGTAGGTATACCCCAAAGTGTCAAATATCACTTTGAAAAAATTTGTGAAAATAGCCCCCATACAAATCGCGCTGTAAGACGTAATTCTACGTCAAAATAATTTTACATCATTACCCCAAAAATCGTGTTTTCGAGTTATGACGGTCTTCAAGTAAATGAGCGATATGTAGTTGCAGGACCGTAGCCAAGGGGGGATTTTGGTGTTCAAACATGCCCCAGACAGTCCAAAATTTAAAAAAAAATAGTTGTTTCATTGAATCACTTTAATATGTTCTAAAAACTAAACAAATCATATGCTGAAGTTGCGTTTAGTCCTTGTTATGAGTTGAATTGTGTAAACAACATTAGTAAAAACCAATGTATCGTGACTTATCGGATCAAACGTGATCAATCAAAATTGCCATCACTATTGTTTTCACTACTCTTGACATCGGCAGTTGTAGATGATGGTAGTGATGATGACAGTGAAGCCAACAAGAATGTCATACACATATTACTGAAAAAACTTTCTAATTCGAACCACCTAAAAAGACTTTAAAGTATACTTTAGCCAACAACTGATTTTAATTTTCCCTCGAGCGGTTCTCGAAAATTTGAATTTCGGCATCCATGGTTTTGTCGTTGGAGTTGGTTGGCTTATTCTAAATATGCAAATGGAGCTTATTGCAAGTTCTGAGTTTTCTTTAGCTCTGCTTATGGCGGCATTACATCACAGCCTCTTCGTAATTTAAGGCACAAAATAAGTTTTTATTAAATAAATTTTTCTACCTTCTTCATTTTGACTCTTTTATAGTCAAGAGTTTTTAAGCTATTAACTTTCGAATTAAAAAGTTACTCATGAGTTATAAAAAGTTGACTTACATTTTTTGGAATTCTATCCCGAGGAAAAGTTTTAAGTCAGTCGTTTAAGTAATTTTGTGAATTTTTAGGTTTTAAGATTTATGAAGTTTAAGTAAAAGTTTTTCTGTCTCTAAAATTTAATTAATTTGAGAGATCATTCTCATTCCTAAAATTTCTTTAAACATACCTCCGTAATTCAATGGGCGAGATCCGTTTGAATGGATATGCAACCCTTAGCAATAGCAATTAGTAATAAGCAATAAGTTAGCATACACAGTGATCGCACAGTAACAGAGCAGGATCTGTAGATATAATTTGCAAAAAAAGAAGACGTAATTTTTCAATATTTTTTTATTTTATTTAGATTCAAAAACTTTCAAAATTCAAATAAGTTAATTTTAAATTTTTTTTTATTTCTTGCAAAATTTGTCCAGAAGGTGTGTAGTTTATAATTAATATTTTAACTTTAGCATGTATAAATTTCAGAAATTCTGGCCATGAACGCAAGCACTCAAAACATTGCCAACGATATCTTGAAACTGAGTATCCCATTAGAAATAATTAAGTTATTTAAATTTTAGTGAAAATAAATTCAAAAGAATTAAAAAAGGCACGAAAAACAGCATTATCTTTAATGCTATTGCAAAACTTTAAAATTTTTTGATGCAGATTGGAAAAGAATTTTCCGGTCTTTAATATCTGACCGCTTATTTTTTTACAACTATTCTACCAGCCACTATATTTACGAAAAACATGATATTTGGAGGTTTTTGCAAAATGTTTTAGCTCAATGGCGGCTATCGTAACAGCCAAAATAGACCAATGTTAATTTTTAGTGGGGTAGAAAAGAAATGATTTCTTCTGGAAGTCGGGGCACCTAAATATATTTACTTACGTATATATAAAAAACTTAAATTGAAAATGAAATGAAACAAAAACTTTTATATATTAATTTTGAATAAAAAAAATGTTCATCAAAACCTTCCCGCCATGGGTAAATCCTGGCTAAGGCCCTGTGTAGTTGTATCAAAGTTTTCATTACATCGAACTAAAACTCTTACTAAATAAAAGCTTAACATCTTGTGTCACAACAAGACATGATATGATGGTCAATTTATTTGACTGAGCTTTTAATATAAGCTTAAAGCTAATTCCACCGTCAGCTGATTCCAAGTTCGGCGTCTAATTAAATCGTGCTGTGAATCATTTTGGTGTTGTTTAAGCAAAAGTAAGATAAAAGTAAAAATAGTTGATTATACTTTTAGAATTGTGTGTGTTACAACAAGAAATAAAGCAATAACAAACCAGCAAATAATAAGCGTAGTTCGTAGTTAGAAAAAGTATCACATTTAATCTCATTTTACTAAATGGTTTGGTAAAAAAACCTGTTTGCAATAAGTCGACTTAGAATTTGTGTTGTTTGATTAAGTGCAAAAATAACCAAGAACATTCAGCTTCAACTCTGTTTTTTATTTGATGTCTTCATACAGGTGATTTCGTCAATCTTATCACAAAAAGCAATCATACTTGTAGTTGAAAGATTTAAATGTATTATTAAGATAACGTGAAGATTATGTCGTTATAACACTATGAGGCACATGCTGCTTATCCCAACCCAATGAAGAATTTTGTGATGCTATCAGAACGAAGGTGGATTCTTAATATTGTAAAAAAAAACCACTTCCGACCCTTAATCAGACAACATGTAAGTTCATTGAGGCGATAAATAAAGTTGACAGTTGAAGCTAAATCATTTCACCAAAATATCAGTCCAGCCGCATTTCGTTGGTTTCCGAAAATACTAACTGGTAACGAATGGCACATCTATGTATTTACAAACAAGATTTGAGAAGTTTTTTATTAACATTTCAACACATCCTCGTTTTATCATTACTAACTTCTCACGAGTCAGTCACGAGCAAAACTCAATAAAAATAACATTTTACCTTACGTTTATACCAGAGATGTGCGATGAATTTTTTATCCTTACTTTAGGGGTATTTACGATTGAGTGCATTTGAGGACTTAAGACCAGGGACCGAAAATAACAGTTTATTTTGAAATTTCTGTTCAAAAAGTGAAATGGAAAGAGTAAGTCTATTCGATATTTGAATATAACAATGTGATGCTATCGTTATTTTTTGACCAATTTTATTTCAATCAACTTTTATCAAAAATAAAAGTTAAAATTTGACTTTTATTTTTTTATCAAATATAAAAGTTTAAATTTGATTTTTATTTTTTTTATCATAAATAAAAGTTAAAATTCCTTGATTTTGTCGATCAAAAATATAAGTTAAAATTTTATTTTTATTTTTTTTTATCAAATATTAAAGTTAAAATTTGACTTTAAATTTTTTTCTCAAATATAAAAGTTTAAATTTGACTTTTATTTTTCGATCAAAAATAACAGTTAAAATTTGACTTTTATTTTTTCGATCGAAAGTAAAAGTCATATTTTAATTCCTATATCATCTGTCGCTGTTCCAGTCGTTTGCGAAATAAATGAAAATAGAATGTGCAATGATAAGCAACTAAGCGATGCAATGCAACGATATGAAGATCGATAGCAATGTTTATATCTCTGTAAAAAAATGTTACGAATATAGGTGTAAAAGAATAAAAAATGTACTCTATTAATTGTTTTGAAAATTTAAACTATTATAACAGTTCATAAGAAAAAGATCTGTCAAATTTTTTATCGGAAAAATAAAAGTACAATTTTATTTTTGATCAAAAAAAAAGTAAAATTTGAACTGTTATTTTTAATCAAAAATTAAAAGTCAAATTTAAACCTTTATTTTTGAACAAGAAAATTAAAATCAAATTTTTACTTATACTTTTGATCGAGAAAGTAAAAGTCATATTTTAACTTTTATTTTTGATAAAAAATAAAAGTAAAATTTTAACTTATATTTTTGATAGAAAAACTAAGAGTCAAATTTTAACTTTTATTTTCGATCAAAATGAAATCAGTCAAAAAATAGCGATTAGTTGATTTTTTTGAAAAAAATCATAACCGTTACGGCCCCTGCTTGAGACACTATTTATGGTAATGTATTTCTAATAATCAGTTTTTTTAAAGAATAAATTACTTGATTCTAGTAGCTAGAACAAAACTTAAATTAAGACAATGCATTCTTAATGTAAGCTGACAATAATAGCGCATTCTTTTCTGAAAAAATTCTGCATTTTTCCGTACTTGTCTAAAAAATCTTTAAAAGATCTTTAAAAAAGCGTATTTTTTTCTCAAAAATGTTGACCGCAAAACTATAATAATTGCAGAATTTTCTGACATGTAAAATTCAACACTTCGGCATTCTGCCCTCTAGGAATACCAACATTAAAAAGTACCCTCTGTACTGGGTGATCATATTAGAGCCCCCTTAAAAAAAATTTATTTTCTTAGTTTCGGATGAAATAAAAGCATTATAGTCGATGGTTTTGCATCACAATTATTTTATTAGTAAAACTCACATTAACATTAAGCTTTTAGAACTGAAGAAAAATATATTATACAAATTTTATTGCCAATATTTGGTACCTCCACCTTTTGCTGCAATCACTGCAGCTACTCGCTTAGGCAAAGATTCTATGCATTTGTTGCTGTTGAATTTTATGGATTTATTTCGGCGCCACATAGGGTATCCAATTTCGGAACGCTTTGGCAATCCCGGGATCCCGGGACTAGTCCCGGGTTTGACAAACCTTAGAAAACGAATTTTTTAAAGACGTAATATGAAGTTTCAAAGTAGTTATGCCTTGTTTTACAACACAAAACATTGCAGAAGATTTTTAAATACTAAAAAACACAGTTTCGATAAAATGCTTGGTTAGTATTTATTGTTAACTTCTGGAAAACAAGGATCAATTCTTTAAAAAAATATTAATTAAATGAGATCATTCAGAAAGTTAATAAAATTATTGAAAAACTAGCAAGTAATTATCTTCGACTGGACCGAAGTTAAAATACTCCCACGGACAACGATTTTTCCAAATTTCATACCTAAAGTTTATAATAATTGTTAAAGGTTTTGTGCAAAATTTGAAGTCATTAAATTAATTTTTGTGGAATTGAAAAAGATTTTACCATTTTGGTGAACTTACTTTGTATGGGAGGTAGACGTGATTTTTATTCGACTTTTACAAATTTTATACTAAAAATGGATATTAAAGGTTAAAACTTATGTGCACAATTTCAAGTCATTAGGTTAGTTTTTGTGGGAGGTAGGTGTGGTTTTCATCCCATTTTTACAAATTTCATAATCAAAGTTTATAATAAATATTAAAGACGCTGTGCAAAACTTAAAGTCATTATATTAATTTTTGTGGATTTTAAAGAGATTTTACCGTTTTGGTTAACATCGTCTGTTATCATGACCACAGACGGACAGACAGACAGACGGACAGACGGACATGGCTAAATTGACTCAGCAGGTGATGCTGATCAAGAATATATACACTTTTCTATACCAGCCACGCCTCCTTATCGGCGTTACAAACGGAGTGACAAAGCTAATATACCCCTATTACGTTTTTTAAACGTGGGGGTATAAAAAATAGTTTACTAATTTTAGTATTTCTAAGTAGGAATTTTGTAATATTTTGTACAGCTTGGTTATGGAATTTTTTTTAATTTTTTATGGTCACATTTTAGTTTTTCTCAGTTAATATTTTTTAATATGTTGCACAGTTATTTTAAGAAAGGTTTATCTCTTTATGTGACCTTCTCCGAGAAAAGGGACCTAGTGTGTCAAAAAACGGGTTTGGACTTAAGAGTGGATTCTGGTACCTAAAAGGGTGTAGAATAAGATGAAATGAGTTAGATTTCTGATAAAAATGTATTTACCCAATAAAAACGTACAAAACGAACTTGGGAAAATCGATAAAAATGAGAAAAACATTAAAATTTTACTTTTTTCTCAAAACTTCATTTTCACACACTAGGTCCCTTTTCTCGGAGAAGGTCACATATATGTATATAATGAATGTGCGTTTGTTTGTGTGTCCTGAATACATTTCTACACCGTTCATTCGATCGCGATGAAACTTTCCAAATTGGTTGTTCGCATTCAAGCGCAGGTTTTAGTCGTAGTACGGACAGCGTTGGACAAAGGGGCGTGGCACCAAATTTGAGATATCGAATAGCTTTTGAGTTTTAGTTCGCACAGCCATGGAATTCAGTATTCGACCACAATTTACATGTGCGGTTTTACTGATAACATTTTATGTGCGTTGGAAAAGGGGCGTGGCACCTCCAATACAACCCAAATGAGATTTTGAATAGCTTTTGCGTTATAATTCTCACAGCCTCGGAATTCAGTATTCGACGACAATTAACACGTGCTGTTTTACTGATAAAATTTTATGGGCGTTGGACAAGGGGGCGTTGCACCTCTCATACAACCCAAGTTTGCGATGTTGAATTGCTTTAGAATTATAGACCACACAGTCTCGGAATTCAGTATTCGAACTCAATTTACGTATGAAGTTTAACTGATAACATTTTACGGTGTTTAACAAGGGGGCGTGGTACCTCCCATGCAACCCAAATTTGCGATATCGAATTGCTTTGGAGTTATAGACCGCACAATTGGTATTCGAGCACAATTTACACATGTCGTTTTACTGATAGCATTTTATGGGTGTAGTACAAGGGGGCGTGGTAACCTCCCATAATTTGCGATATAGAATAGCTTTTGATTTATAGTTCGCACAGCCATGGATTTCGATATTCTACCACAATTTACACACGCCGTTCAGGGGGCGTGGCATCTCCCATACAACCCAAAATTGCGATTTGCGATATCGAATAGTTTTGGAGTTATAGGCCGCACTGATAAAATATTATGGACGTTAAACGAGGGGGCGTGGCACCTCCCAAATTTGCGATATCGAACTGAACAAATTGTATGGGCGTTGTAAAATGGTAAGTGACACCTTCCATACAGCCCAAATTTGGGATATCGCATTGCTTTGGAGTTAGAGGTCGCACAGCCTCGGAATTCAGTATTCGAACTCAATTTACACATGCAGGTTCACTGATAACATTTAAGGGAAATTTGGCTACGGGGGCGTGGCAGCAACGCGCCGAGCTTTAGCGAGTATATTTACATTTTTCACTCCATATTTTGTACAGCTAGTTAAAAATCATTTTTATTTTAGTATTATTAAAATTACATTTCAGTGTTTCTAAGGAATTTCTAAGGTATCATGTGTTTCAAACATTGTGTTATTTTGTACAGCTAGCTTAAGAAAGGCTTTTATTTAAACATTTTTTAACATCACATTCAGGTCTTTCTTTGGTAGCATCATTAAATTTTTTTACATGTTCTTAAAATTGAAAAAAAAATTGAAAAAAAAATTTAAAAGTATAATAATTTTAGTGTACCTAAGTAAGAATTTTGTGATATTTTGTACCGCTTGTTGAAGGAAGTTTTGTTTTTTTTTTCATTTTTAAGGTCACATTTCAGTATTTCTAAGGTAGTATCACGTCATATTTTTTACAGCTGGTTAAAAAATATTTTTATTCTTGTATTATTAAAATCACATTTCAACAAAAGTCAAAAAATTACAACATACACATAGAAATATTAAAAATACTGGGTAACAATTGTTACTTTGCCAGAATTGGGCTGTTAGAGTCGACATTAAAATGACTATTGGTAAGGAATATTGTGTTATTTTGTAGATAGTTTCAGAAAGGCTTTTATTTAAAAATTTTTTAAAAACACATACATTTTTCCTTAGGTAGTATCATTGAATTTTTTGTAGGAATATTTAAGAATTCTGTAGAATTTTTTAGAAGCAATCCCGGGATCCCGAAAATACCGGAATTTTAGGCCTTGCAATCCCGGGACTGTCGGGACTAAGAAAATTCCGGGATCCCAGAATTCCGTGATTGGATGCCCTAGTGCCACAGTTCAATCAAACGATTCAAAAGAACATAAACTTTTTCCCATTTATGGGAAATGACAAGGGACAGATTCAAATTTGTTGTTTGGAAACCATTCCTGAGCTTAGGGTAGCATTTTTGTCTCTTTGTGGAAAAAATCAAGTGGCTCTAATAATATGATCACCCACTGTAATTTTAACATTATTATTTTGTACTATAACAATTGTAGGAAGCAAAAAGTTCCAATTTTGAATAATTTCGGAAATGGAATCCAATATATTCTTGATTAAAGTGGTTAATTTAAATAAAACTGAATTGCTCGATGAATATTGGATTAAATATTTGTTAAAAATGTCATGCAGTCGGTACTATACATAACCTCAATCGTAAACAAATACATAGAAATTCAAAACAACAGTGCAGCCAATATAAAATGACAAAAAATTTTGCAGTTTTTCCGTTCTTTTCTCAGCTCAAAAGAGGTAAATTCTGTGAATTCTAAAACCATTCTGTAAATGCAGGTCAGAATCTAAAAAATTCTGCATTTTGTGAGGGCAGAATTTTTTTATCAGAAAAGAATGGGCTATAAGATACATCAAGAATAAGGTGGACCTAGTCAGTTAACGAAATTTGGAAATTTGATCGGGAAACCTCTAAGTTTCAGGACGATCGGAAATTATTTAGAACACTCGACTTGAGCTAGCAGTAAAAAAAAACAAGTGTGCTTTAGACCACACAACTGAAGTAAAACTTCTTAAGCTCCATTTTTAAGTATATATGTATATATATGTGTTTATATATACTAATTTTCTACAAATTTTCACCCGAAAATTCCCAAAATATGAACTTTAAAATGAATTTACAATTCTATTCACTTCAAACGAAGAATATTTAATGTATTGAACAAAATATTAATTTATAAAATTGTTCAAGAACGAAATAAAATTACGAAATAATTAAGAAATCACCGTTCGCGTAACGCTAGCAAAGTCGCAAACGAACTACTGACTGAGATATATATATATTTCATGCACTGGCTATGAGAGGAAGAGAGAAAGAATGTGTGCGCGCGAGTTATGTATTTATCTAAACCTTTGGGTTTAGAAGAAAACACGATTTTATATTTTAAATATTTATTTCAATTGAAAGAAACCCTTTCAATTGTAGTTGAATCTTAAGACTAATTCCTTAATATCAATCATGCCTTCTTAATGGCTTGAATAAATGCAAAAATAATAACTAAAACTATGTCAACTAACTCTTGTGAACTTTTGTTTACAAAGTCCGTTTTACTTTGGTGTTTTATGATTGCTAAGCAGTCATTGATTTCTTCATAAAATAATGCACCGTTGTAATTTCGTTTATGCTTTATTATATGAAGCAATCAAGATCGTTGACTTTTAGTTTTGTATGCCGGGATCAAGTTGCAATATAGCTGTTGATTATTTCATCAACATGCTTAGCTTTATTTGGGTCATTAGAGGAGTTTGATACAGGGTATGTAACTCGCGCACTGCTCTCTGTTGTTCTTACAGTGTGATACAGACAATAGGCCTGCACTGTGTCTTAGATATACGAAACGTAACTTCGTAACGCTCTCGTCACGCATTCACCAGCTTACTCCCCAAGTGTCAAGCGTGCGTAAAGAAGTTTTACTTCAAAAATTAGTTTTTCACACTCTCACTTCATCACCTTTATTTGACTTGAAACATAATTTTACTAGACCAGATCATGACTTTTTTTAAAAGCTTTCAATTACCAAATTAGAATATTGCCATTCGCGGACAAAGACAACATAATAGGTCTGTTCCCGTACTCGATTCAAGTAGCTTAAAGTTGCTTGAAAGCTTTATTTTGAAGCTCTAGAGAGAGGAATAACATGCAAAATGAACCTCTCTAATATATTACAATCAATTGAAGTTAGTACGGGAACAGACATATTATACTTGTGAAATTGGATAAGTATCTTTCATATGTTCGCCTCTGAAATGCTATACTCACAAAATCTTTATTTGTAAAACTATATCAATAAGTAAGGTCTGCAAAACTTAGTTTTTTTCACTCATTCGAGTACAAAATTATGAAGGCTTTAAGATTATGAGTCCTATGGACCTTATTATGAGTTGCTTTCGACGTTCGATCTTCGCTGGTTATCGAACACAAGCGCGTCGGAAGCTAATTTCATCTGGGTGGGCAGTACAAATGGGGGTGCAAAAAAAAAATCACCAAAATTTCTTAAAAGAAACATGAATATGAATAAACAAATTTTTTTATTTAGTTTCAAAATAAAAAAATATAAAACTAAATAAAAAATATTAAAATTGCATTATTTTTAAAAGTTTTTCCAATTTCGATATTAGAGATAATTTTTTAAGGATCTTTGTAATATGAAAATATAAGAAATAATTGTTGCTTTTATAAAGCAAGACCGATAGCCCTGGCAGCTAGTGCTAATGTTAATTATAATTTTAATTATAAATAATAAAAATTAATAATAATAATAAAGCAAGACTGGATATATCTTTACATGGTTTAAATGCAATAAGGTACAAAAAGTTATATCAATTTAAATTCTTCCAAAATGTTTCTTTTTGTCTTTGTGAGAAACAAACTCTTTCACCACCTCCATCGAATTCAATTCTTTGGTTTTATCTTTGTGAATGTGTATAAGTGCCGCATGAGTGAGTCGTTTCTGTGTCATAGTTGCTTGAATATACGTTTTAAGTCGTCTTAAGGCGAATTTACACGATTCACTATCATCGTTCACTTTGGATGAATCATCTGATTTGTAAAATGTAAATTGAGTTTCATCTTATAAATGAAGATGATTGTCATCCACATTGAACAGTGAAAGAAGTAGAAGGTCTTCCTACTTTTGATGAAAGTGAAAGCAAACTTTGAAACTGATGTGTCAATCGTACTTAAACACAATTGAAAGGTGTTAACATAATTTCAAGCAGAACGTTTATATATTTTTTATTTAATTGCTGAATAGCTTTTATTTATTTATTTTCTTAAACTTCAATAAAATCAGCCAACGAATATATTTTGACATTAAACACCGAATCATCCATCAAATTTCAAATTTACACTTTGAATAATGTAAATTAAAAATTGATTCACTGTCATCGTTCAACGTTCACTATCGCCTTTTTGAGTGAAATGTGTAAATTCGCCTTTAGGGCCATTTTGTTCACAGAGAGATAAATTTATCCCCGAGTTAATTCCATGATTTTTCCAGTTTTTCATTTGTTCACAGTAAGTTAAGCATTTAACTCTTCACGCTGGAGATAAAAATGGCGAGATAGCTTAACCCCAGAAATATTTAACTCGTGAAAATTGGTGAGTTAAGATTTTTAATCTCTCTTCACTCTCATTACAATGTTTTTTTTACTTGGTGTCAAAATATTGAAAATACAGATTTTTAAACATAGGGAAACAGTATTGAGGGTTACTGATTTCAAATCTGGTGTCAGAATTTTAAAATTCAAGTTGTTGGATGAGGTTGCCACCTTAATTTTTTATTTTTACAAATTCGGGGCTGGCGCGAACTAAAGGGTAAAAATGGGTCGCTGAATCCGAATCCGTTGTCAGAATTTCAAAATTCGAAAATTTTTCTACACATGGGGTTGCCACCTAAAAATGTTTTATTTTAAGAATTTTAAACATGAGGGAACAGCATTGGGGGGTTACTGATTTCGAATTTGAACTCAACATTTTTAAATTCAAGATGGTGGATAGGGTTGCCACCTTAATTTTTTAAATAGTTATGAATTCGGGGCTGTCAAAAAAATGGTATACCAAAAATGGGTCGCTGAATCTGAATCCGTGGCCAGAATTTCAAAATTATAAAGTTTTGAAATAATAGGGTTGCCACCTAATAATATGTATTTTTTAGCATTTTAAACATCATTTAATAGTGTTAGGGAGTCACTGATTTCGAATCTGAAGTCAGAATTTTAAAATTCAAGATGGTGAATAGGGTTGCCACCTTAATTTTTTATTTTTATGAATTCGGGGCTGGTGCGAACTATTAGGTAAAAATGGGTCGCTGAATCCGAATCCGTGGTTAGAATTTCAAAATGATAAAATTTTATACTAATAGGGCTGCTATCTATCTATACTATTATATAAAAGGAGACTCACGAAATTTGATCCATAATAAGCACGGTAACCGCTGAACCGCTTTTGATAATTCTTTTTTTATTCGAATCCTATGATAATATAGATTGTTAGAGATTACCAAGGTTTTCGAAAAATGTATTCTTTAATTATTGCAAAATCACGCATTTTATTTGATGCCTATATTCAACCAGCAGCACAATATAACAGCAAACAAAGCTTTTCTCTCTTTGTCGAGAGAGCTTCTCTCAATATAACACGACAGCCTTGTTGTGTAGTTAAGATTGATTTACTGATAACTTTCAGAATGCTTTTGTGTGATTTAAAATAATGTTAATCAAGTTGAGGGCGTGCAAAAATTTTTCTCTCTGAACGAAAACTTCATATGAAAAAAACTTTCAAAACATGCTGTAGGTGATCAGTGAATCCAGCTTTACTTTCAGGGAGATTCTTGCTTTCATACAGTGTTAATTAATTTTCTTTGTTAATGTTTTGAGGGGAGTTGCCAGAATTTAGTTATCAGCATTAATTAAGTTTTGCAGCCTTGCCAGCCAGCTTTTCCTCACTTGAGATTGTGTTAGTCTATCTATACGAATATATAAAAGCATTGTGACACTGCACGGATGTTTGACAATCACGCAAGAACCACTGAACCGAATAACACGATATAGGTATCAAACGATTTGTCATTCCAACTTTATCGTAATATGCTATGTTAGATTTGCCATGTCTACTTTTCATGCCCACTTTTTGCAAAAAATGCTATATTTCAGACGATTTTGATCGTATGAGACTAGAATTTGGTAATATTTTTACTTTCGCTAACTTTACTAAAAATGGGCAGGACCCATTTTAGTTAAGTTCACTTTTCGGGGAATAAACTTGGAGTAAGGCAAAGCGCACTAGGTTTAAGCTCAATCGAGCTGAAATTCTGGCACTCTATTGTTTCGAGTATGAGATGGTTTAAGTGAAAAAATTTTGCCCATGACCGCCCAGAATTAAGCAAAAATGTTGTACTTTGAACGGTTTTGGTTTTATTAGACTTTGTTTTTTTTTTATTTTATTTGATAATTTAGTTCATACGGCCACTTTCGGCAACTGTACTAAAAATGGCGAATATATGTATGTATAAATTTTTTTTTTCCGAACAGCATGAAAATTCGTATACAGCAGTAAGGTGGTCTGCGGCAGGACAACGTCTGCCGGGCAATACTATACATCAATAAGAATGCTGTATATATCAGAAAATTCTGATCGTCATGCATTGATGTTTCAAACGGAATCGTCTAGCATGTGTTTTGTTCAAAAGTCAATTTACACTTTTACAAATTCACAAAACGATCATAAAAAATTCATTGAATTGGGTCAGTACAAATTCTACTATAACTATAACGTTAACTATGAATATATAGACAAGGAAATAGATTAAAACATAGATTTATGTATATAACTTTGGAATAGTTTGAAATATTTGAAATATTTTTCACAGAATCATTTTTGAAGCTATATTTGAAAATGTTTTTCACATAAATTAGTTTTTAAGCTGTAGCACATTGCAAAAAAATAACATTTTAATCAAATTAGTTTTCATCAAAAAATCATAGGGGGGGGTAGGTGGCCCATGATTTTTAATGATAGAAACTGTTTGTGTTAAAATAGAATAATTTTTGCAGGTAAATTGTGTTACATGAAAGAATAAGGAAAATGAAAAAAAAATTAAAATTAAAAAAAATATGTGCAACAAAAGCAACTCTTGGCCTATTGTTTAGTACAAGTTAGATATTTTAGAGGTTTTTTGAAAACAATGTAAAACATTGCATTGGCAAGGTCACGGTAAACCTTTTCTCATTTTCCCAATTTACTTTATTGAACTTTCAAACAAAGAAAATTCGATGAAAATCGATTTGAAAATGGCGGAAATGTTTGCTTGCTGAGTCAAAACATGAAATTTCTATCGCTTTCATTCTGAGGCTTATGAAGTTATACTGCGAAAATCTATAGTTTTGAGATATCGCAAAAATTTTAATATTATAATAACAGGTTTTTTTAAAACATACCTAATATCCGTGCAAAATATTTCCGAAAAGAAAAGAAAAGAAAATTACCGTTAATTTTATTAATCAACGACTGTCCATACAAGATTGCGTTGTTATGTATTGAGAAAGTCTATAGTTTTTGAGATATCGCCAAAAGTTTGATGTCATTATAACGTTTTTATTTTTTAAATTTAAGAAGAATTGTTGTTTGGCCGAAGCCCAATAACAACAATTAATAACTGAATAAGGCCGATTAACTACAACAATTTAAGAAGAATATATTTATTTTCAGAATATATGTAAAAAATTACATTTTTGATTACAAAATTTAAAAATTTTTTACCCAAATATTTTTTATAACGCTGTTATGCAGGACTTTTTCAAAAGTAAAAAAAAGAAAGCCAGGCAAATTTAAGTCATAAAAACAATTACTGTTAAAATAAGTTATTCAAACTAAATAAAGTAATTTCTTAATATATATACCATCTTTTCATAATTAAAAAAAACAAACACAATAATTTTTATATTTTGAATTTGTTTTAATACAACTAAATACTTTAATTTTAAGATTTAAAATTTTTACATGGAATTTAACATTTTTATCGCAGGTGAAGCAGCGGGTATTTGCTAGTATATAAATATATATTTTCAAAAGTAAAAGCAACCCTATTATTTCAAAATTTTATAATTTTGAAATTCTGACCATGGATTCGGATTCAGCGACCCATTTTTGGCATACCATTTTTTTGCCAGCCCCGAATTCATATTTTGGGGGTTGGAATTAATTTTAAAGGTTTTTTTTCGGTTTTTGAGCATTTATTTAGAAACAACGGTACAATGTATATTATTCAAAGTATTGTCCATCGTTAGCTACAACATTTTCCCATCTTTCTGGCAGCATATGGATTCCGCGCCGGAAGAACGATTCGTCTTTTGAGGCAATTCACGAATCGACCCATTTTTTTATATCCTCGTAAGAAGTGAAGCGCTGCTCAGCCAAGCCATGCGTCATCGATCTGAATAGGTGGTAGTCGGAAGGGGCTATGTCTGGGCTATAAGGCGGGTGGGGTAGCACATCCCAATTCAGCGCCTCCAACGTTTCCTTGACGGTTCTTGCAACATGTGGCCGTGCGTTGTCATGTTGAAAAACCACTTTGTCGTGTCTTTTGGCATATTCCGGCCGTTTAACCTTTAATGCTCGGCTCAATTGCATCAATTGTTGTTGGTAGCGTTCCCCAGTGATGGTTTCGTTAGGTTTTAGCAGCTCATAGTACACGACACCCTTCTGATCCCACCAAATACACAGCATAAGCTTGGCGCCATGAATATTCGGCTTGGCCCTCGATGTTGATGCATGGCCGGGTGGACCCCACGATTTTTTTCGCTTAGGATTATCGTAATGGATCCACTTTTCATCGCCAGTGACAATACGATGCAAAAAACTCTTCCTTTTATGCCGTTGAAGCAGTTGTTCGCACATGCAAAATCGCCGTTCAACGTCTCTCGGCTTCAACTGGTACGGCACCCAATTTCCTTGCTTTTGAATCATTCCCATGGCCTTCAAGCGTTTGCCGACCGTTGATAAGTCGACTCCAAATGCTTCTGACAATTCTTGAAGGGTTTGACACGGGTCTTCATCGAGCAAAGCCTCCAATTCCTCATCTTCAAACTTTTTCGGCTGGCCCGGACGCTCTTTGTCTTCCGTATCAAAATCACCACTTTTAAACCGACGGAACCAGTACTCACAAGTAGAAATTGATGGAGCATAGTCCCCGTAAGCCTCAGTAAGCGTGCGTTGTGCTTCAAAAGCTTTTTTCTTCAAATGGAAGCACAAAAGTAAACCTTCCCGCAAATTGCGTTTTGTTGGAACGAAAGTCGACATGTTCACAGAGAAAAAAATATATGTTGTTTACACTTCAGTGGAATGACACATACTGAAAAATGAAGCTTAGACAATGTGCTTTGAAATGAATATAGTCACAAGTGTGCCCGATGCGATCTATTGATAGTTACGCCATCTCTTAGAAAACCTTTAAAACTAATTCCAACCCCCAATAAATACAAAAAATTAAGGTGTCAACCCTATCCTCAATTTTGAATTTTAAAATTCTGACTTTAGATTCGAAATCAGTGACTCCGTAACACTGTCAAATAATGTTTAAAATTGTTAAAAATACATATTATTAGGTGGCAACTCTATTATTTCAAAACTTTATAATTTTGAATTTCTGACCATGGATTCGTATTCAGCGACCCATTTTTGGCATAGCATTTTTTTGCCAGCCACAAAATCATAAAAATACAAAAAATTATGGTGGCAACCCTATCCACTATCTCGAATTTTAAAACTCTGACTTCAGATTCGAAATCAGCGAACCCCAATACTTTTTCCTCATGTTTAAAATTCTTAAAATAAAACATTTTTACATTAACAGCGACCCAATTTTACCTAGTGTTTCTCCCAGAGTTGAATTCGCATAAATAAGCAAGAAACTAGGTGGCAACTCTATCCGCCATCTTGAATTTTAAAATTCTGACACCAGATTCGAAAGAAGTAACCCCCAGTACTGTTTCTTCATGTTTAAAATTCTTAAAAAAATGCTTAGTTGGAATTATGAAATTCTGACACCAGATGCAAAATCAGCGATCCATTTTTACCTAGTGTTCACTCCAACCCCCAAATTCGCAAAAATAAACCAAAAATCCCCACAAATTTTTTAATTAATGAGCAACACTCTAACATTCCAATGGAAATCGATATAAACTGAGAGCGATTTTATGCTATAAGCATAAAGCCGGGATAAAATGTGAACAAAACCACTTTTTTATCTCCCGACTTATACGCTTGGTATAAAATTAACCTAGAGATAGTTATCCCCGAATTAAATCATATTTATGCCCTTTGCGAACAAAATGGCCCTTAGTGCACTAAAAGGACGCTCAGATGAAGCTGCTGATGCAGGCACAGTCAAAACCAAAGCAACAAGTTTTTCAACTTCATTTAATAGTTTTTTCAGTGTATCCGAATTTTTTTCAAATTAGAATTGCAGTAGAAACTCTACATTTTGTTCTATCTTTTTGCAAGCACAGAGAAAGAAAATGGTTATCCGAAAGCTTGCTTATGAAGAAGAGAGAAAGAAGAGCAAAATATATAATACAAAAATATCGTTGTAAAAAAACTGATATTTTGAATAACTTTTGAAGTTTTCTTTTTAAATTGTTGATCTAGCTAAATAATCGGGGGAGGGGGGGGAAACTGCCCTCTTTCCCCCACTTGCTACGCCAATGATCAAATAATATTTGGAAAATTTTTTATGCAAATTTGTTTATCAACCATCGATGAATAAATTTGCATTAAAAATTTTCCAAATATTCTTGAACTTTATCTTAAAAATGGAAATTCCCTTTTCCAATTCCGCGTGAAAAATAAGCGCGATAAGGCCGAGCAGTGCAACCATATCGAAATGTTCGTTGCTCATCGAAATTTCAGTCGAATAGGATTTTGCTTTCGATGCGATGCGTGCTGAGCAATAATTGTTAAAAATTTAAGTATTTTGTGATTGTGTTTTCCTTTTTAAAGAGTAAAACCTAATATTGAACTGGTAAATTTGATGCAGGTTTAAGGTGGTGAGCAACAAATCGCAGTTAGAAAAACTGGTCTCATTGATGGAGGCAAACTTTAAATTCAAAGGGTATTTGTTCAGGCGAAAAAGAAATGGGAAGAACTAACGCTGGAATTAAATTGCTTAAAACAACATCATAGTAGCTTAAGATTAGCTAAAGAAAACGTTGCTTAACCATTTTGTACTTCTAGCCAGTTCCGTCAAACTTTCATCCTCTTCTGACGAAGCGTCGAACCATAATTTCGTTATAGTCATAATTTTTTGTCGCATTTTTTGCAATCAACTTTCAAACCAATAGTATTTAGTTGAAATAAAACAACGATCACCTGATAGAAATATAAAACAGTGAACAAACAAAATGAACGAAATTTATAATAGCCCTACTCTTTGCCGAAAGCACGTTATAATACCAAATGCAAATTCGTTCGATCAGGTCATTCGACTACAGTCGAAGATCGAACGCAGCTCATAATAAGGGCCATAGTATTTTGACTTAAGCAATAAAGATACATTCGCGTAAAAACTAAAAATAGATTTTGTGGCTGATTCAATTAAAGACTGGAAAGCTTACAGCAAGCAATTTTCAAAGTGATAACTGAGATGAATTTAACACTTACATACATGCATGTTTGCTTGTGTAGATAAGAAATATAGGGACATGAACTTTTCTCGAGATATCTTCTAGCACTCACATGATTGCGAGAGTGTGAATTTTTATGACCCCTACACGCTTTTTGTCATTATATTAAATTAGTCAAGAGATAAGATTAGTTTCATAATAAAACATGTTAAACTTACCGATGTTAACAGTAGTTGAGTCCTCAATAGAATACAATAGGGCAGACTTTTTTGGGCTACTCTGAAACACTTGCTGCAAAACTATTATTATATTACAACAGCTGATTTGTAAAAGAAAGAAGAAGAAAAGAATCACTTTATGACATATTCAGTTTTTGTATTTTCTGAAGAAATCTGAAGAAGTTTAAATAGAACAAGCTGTTGAAGAAATAATTTTTATTCAACTATTTTAATTTTATTTAATTTTCCTTTTATATTTTACCCAAGGGGTATATTAACCTTGTCACTCCGTTTGTAACGCCGATGAGTAGGCGTGACAGGTATAGAAAAGTATATATGTATATTCTTGATCAGCATCACCTCCTGAGTCGATTAGCCATGTCCGCCTGTCCGTCTGTGATCACGATAACAGACGTAATTTTAAAACTATTGTAATGAAATTCAATATTTAAGCTTTCTATTAAAAAATACAGAAGTATATATGTTTATTCTTGATCAGCATCACCTCCTATCCGTCTGTCTGTCTGTTCGTCTGTGATCACGATAACAGCGCTGTAAATATAGAGCTATCGTCACAAAATTCAATATATGGGCATTTCCAAACTGGCGTTACGGACGATTTGTACGAAGAAATGTTAAAAAAATAATGAAAATGTCTAATTTTTAAAAAGACTTTTTGATATTTGCGTAATAATTAAGTAGCACTATATTAAGTAAAAACAATGACAACAATCGGCCCTTAGGATATAAAGATTAAGTAAAAACATGTGCTGGCGTTACGTTACAAAAAACGGAAGTGATTTTTGACTTGAATTACAAAATTTGCAAAACTCTCTGAATTGGGCAAGACTTTTTGTATACACCTTTTTTAGAAGGGCTTAAAATAACATACGTTTTTTTGAAAAGTGATCAAATTTAATCTTTACTCTTTGGTTTTTTTTATCAGGCTTTTAAAAAATTAAAAAAAAATTGAATATATTGTCCTTTCCTTGCCTCAGCCATTTTTTCGTTATATTTAGCCAATGCCTACCATTTTTATATAAAACTAAAAAGTTTACGAAACATTTACGAAAAAGAAAAACTACATTTGTGACACAGTACATTTGTGACACATTTGATCATCATGGTAAATGAATTTATGTATAAATTGCTTAAATTAATTAAATTAAAATGTTTTTATTAGAAAATATCATAAATTAATACGTTTTTAATAAGTTTTCATTTTTTGGTCACAATAGACTAGACGACAGCAACAGTGCGTCAAATGTGCTTTTCTTATGGAGCTGAATGTGGTGAAAATGTTGCAACGACAATGAGTGATTGTAACAAAGCCGCTGTCGTCGGTTTACAATTGTTTCTAATTTGATGTGCGACAACAGAGCAATATAAGTGTTTGTGTATACGTGAATGAAACAATCTAATGATACTTCCAGATTGTTGTTTCTTTCTTCATGTTGTTTCGCACTGTTGCAGTCGTCGTCAATGTGTTCAGTACAATAAAGATTTATTTTTTGAAGACGGCACGACAAAAAGAGAACATGACCACAATTGTTGCTGCCGCAGACTTCAATCTATTTCTAGTTTGATAGACGACAAGAGCGAACATAGCAGAGTTTGTTTATGTTTTGTATGAAATACAGATTGTCACTGTTGCGTTCATTATAATCAAGTCGTCGAGAATACTGCGACATTTCTCTCTGACGGCAAGTTTTCATTTTGTCGGTGGACGACTGTTGCAGCCAATGTGTATCGGCTATGAAACGTGAAAAAGGCGGTGTAAACAGTCGTGTTTTGAAATAAAACACAATAGCGATAAAGCGTGTTTTAGTTTCGGTGTAAATGTTTTATAATATTCAAGGCTTATTTCGGATTTTTTTTTTTATAAGAAAATCCTAAACTTTACATTTTTTATTTTATTATTTTTTTTTAATTTATTTACGTCCAAAGTTTACAAAAAAATGTGTGTTGCTGTCCCGGGTGATAGTGGCACTTGAAGTCATCTGAAACAAAAAAATTAAATATATTAGGTCTGTTTCCATACTAACTTCAAGTAATTGTAATAGATTAGAGAGTGTCGTTTTGCATGTTATTCCTCTCCCTCGAGCTTCAAAATAAAGCTTTCAAGCTTCTTGAATCAAGTACGGGAACAGATTTATTATTGTTCTGTGCGCTTGTCATTCTGCCAGGTAGTAGATTTAAAAATTAGGTCTGTTTCCGTACTAACTTCAAGTAAAGTTCGAGTAAAGTTCAAGTAAAAGAGAGTAACTTGATTATTTGTCAGAATGAGAATATTTATCAAAAAGTACGGAAACGACTTCAAGTAAGTTTCAAGCTGTTCACGCCTTTTTGCAACAGAAAAATTTATTGTTGCTTGAAATTATTAGTTTATTCGTATAAAAAACACTTTGTGCAAAATATATAAAACAATTATACTTGTATTTAATGATAGGAATCATTTTTATTTCACAAGACAATTATTTGACATTCAGCTGTTTGTAGCTTGAAATTCGTGCTCGAAGAAATTTTTCAGTTAAAGTTAAATTAATTGTAATAGAATAGAGAGTGACATTTTGCTTGTTCTTCCTCTCTCTCGCGCTTGAAAAATGTGTAAGGAAACGCTTTCAAGTAGCTTCAAGTTACTTGAAGCGAGTACGGAAACAAACCTTTTTTCATTAAAAAATAACAAAATGCCGGACTTATAAACATACATTTTCAAAAATATCGTATTTTTTTGGAAAATCGGTGGAAAAATTATTAAAGATGTACAATTCTACTACTGCGAGAATCATTGGCGTGTAGAAAAACGTATTAACACTAATCATACCGACACCGGTCATTTGACCGGATTCAAGCTTTCTTATATACAAATATATTAGGAGGTATTCTCTATGTCTAGCATAATTGCTTGATAGCACGGATTGTAACAATCTACAAGCGTAGCATAGTAAAATCAACAGCTCAAAGAACTCTATAGTGAGCTGCACTTCACGGTCATTCCACCTTCTGTTTGGCTGCTCTCTCATTACCAGGGAAGACAATTATATGCAAATGCATATAATATATGCTTTTGCATATTTGGACGTTTTGTTAATAATTTTGCATATTTATAACGATTGTGCTTATTTGTGCATATTTTTACATATTTTTAACTTTTCGAACAGATTTTAGCTTGTAATCGGGCAAATTTTGATACTTCCTTCACATCTGGCAACATTGTAATTTCTTTGATATTATATATATTTATAAAGAGATATTATATTATATATGTATAAAAAATATTTTGCTTAAAAACTCACAGACAATGGATCCATACGCCGAAAGTCTCCTTCCGAACGAAGTCCCTTATTTTAAATGGTGCCCAACTACATCCTGCGATGTCGAGCGGCCTTTCTCACAATACAAAACATTGTTGGCTGAAAATCGTAGAAAATTTCTTTTTGATAATACAAAAATGCATTTAATTGTTCAGTGTAATCGCTGAATGCAATACTGCAATAATGGACTTCGTCCGGAAGGAGACTTTTGGCATTGGCTTCGAGCTACCAAACAAAATATTCATTAAATGATTAAAATAGAATTAAATTTTTACTTTATAATTAAAATTATAATTTATTTAAACTGAAATATTTACTTTTACGCCTTGAAAGGGCTATTATTTTGTTTTTTTTTATGAACTATTGAATAAAATTTTGAATAATAAAACTCTGACTTCGACATTTTTCGTGCTTATTTGATGGCATATTTTGCCATTTTTTAGAGCATATTAGCATACTTATTTTAGATTTTTTCGTGCATATTTCTGTCTTCCCTGCTCATTACAATCACAGGGTTGCATTTCATAAACTATTCTTCATAACAACGCCGTAACATGGGTTTTAGTGTAGCATACATAGGAAATATTGCAAGATTTTTTACTTGTATTTTGTTGTTGTGGCGATGCACGGATTGTATATTTTCTATTTTTGCACCATGCAACGGGCATATCCTAGACATATAGAATACCCCTATTGATTTCGGTTTTGTCAGCTCAACTTTTGACTGTTTGTGTATCAAATCCATGCATATTATTAAGATACTAGAATTCATAGGTAGAAATGCATATTGGTAGCCAGAGAAAAAATGAAACCGTATTAAGCACAAAGTGGTTCGGTGCGTTTAGTGTTCAAATTTCAGTACAATCGGCCCGATAGAATTTTGTAAAACCGGGCCGATCCAAAAAACAACACACAACGCGCAATATGAGGCGCTAATATTTTGAATTTTGGTTGGAAATTTGTACAGTATACTCTCAATATATTGTACTTTCGAAATTCATTAATAAACATTTAAAACTCGACCACCAGACTACATCCTTAAATTTCACGAAAATGGATCTGATGCCTTCAAATTTTTCACATAAGTTTTAGGCCTAAATATGCACTGTGAGCATGAAGTTTGTAAAATTCGAATGAAAACCACGTCAACCTCCCATACAAGGTGACTTTTTTAAAACTGTAAAATCTCCTTAAATTCCAATAAAATTTAGTACAATGGCTTCAAATTTTGCAAACAAGTTTGAATCTTTACTATGTACTCGATTCTAGGAATTGGGTAAAAGAAACTGAAAATTCGGCCATACAAAGTGACGTCATCATAATAGAGAAACCTTTATAAATTTAAAAAAAAAAACTAATGTTTAAATCTAATATTGCACATAATACCTAATATTGCAAGCTTTAATAAATAAAAAAGACTCTCAGTTTCAAATATGAAATATTTGGATAAAAATCACGCCTTATAAAAGTGACGTCATCAAAATAATACAACATTCAAGACCTCAAATAAAGTAAAATACGGCTGTAGGGGTATTTTAACTTCGGTCCAGTCGAAGATAATTCCTTACTAGTTTTACTTTAAGATCGCAATGAAACAAAATTGAATTCTTCCCAAACTTTTGACACGTTTTGTCTTCACCTGAAAGCAGTTTTCAGGTTTTCAGTGGTGCATTTTTGCAAGAACGTAGCAAGTGCAAATCTGAGAATTTTGTTAGTGTAGTGCAAACATATGTAATAATATTTTGCAATTGCATTCATGCAAGACCATTTGCACTAGATCGCAAATTTCACTAATAGCTATAGTATAATGTCAGGCTATCATAGCATTTTTGACATGTCAATAACTGAGTTGCATTCAAATATCAAAGATCTAAGATTAATTTTTTTTTATAAAATTTCTGAAACGGCATGTTTGAAATAATATTTCTTGTTTTTAAACTAAGCCAATGTCGGGACTGCAGACTTCTTATTGTCTTTTTGCTATATTTCTTTATTATTAAATTAACAATGATTATCGCCCAATTTTACGCTGCATGCAAACGTATTTACTATAAGCAAAATTGTGTATCTTATAACTTTTTTGTAAGGGTGGTCCATTTTTTTTATGTAAGGTTATCAAGAAAACGAGTAAGATATTTATCTATATGTACACTTGTATGAAGAAAGGGACCTAGTGTGTTAAAAACGGCTGTGTGACTAATCGCCAAAAGCGCCAAAATGACCAATCGCCCAAAATTCGGCTAAAAATTGACAAAAAAAATTTAAATTAATTAAAAGCGAGAATAATCACCTAATATTAAATTTTGGGCGATTTTTCATTTATGAAATTGGTATTTAAATGAATATTTTTACAAAAATTTACCTAATTATGTATTTGCTTTTTGGGCGATTGTTCATTTTGCTTAATTTGTCATCTATTCTATTTAAAATCAAAAGTGACTGTGAATGCATGTTTGCACATTTGGTTATCTACCACCTGTTAGGAAAAATTGCCATTGAAAGTTAATTATTTGAACTGTGTAGACGTGCCGTAGTGCACGATCGCCCAAATTGATTTGAAAATCTCATGTACGAAATGTTTTTATAAATACTTTATCATTATGTGCTCATTTCGTACAAGGGAAATGCATCGTAAGGGAAAATCAATTTGAAGTTATGGTCTATTTTTTTTTTTTGGCGTACGACCTTTTTGAAAGCGATCATGTGAAATTTTTCGGGTTATTGGGAATGATCAAAAAAGTTGATGGAAATAAAATCAACTCTAAATCAAGAGAAGGGGATATCTTCTGCCTTTGGTTTGTGCGATTGATCATTGTAACTTTGGGTAATCATTCATTATGAATAAATACCCAATGCTTTGGGCGATTGTTCATTTCAAATTTGGACGATTATTGACAATTTTGGGCGATTGTTTATCCTTTTTTTGAACGATTTTACATTATGAATAAAAGTTAAAACTTTTGGGTGATTGTTCCTTTTGGCACTTGGGCGATTAAAACAGAAACAATACGACAGCTAATGAAATTTAACAATTTTTCAATAAAAATTGTAAAATTTTAAATTCTTAAACAAATGAAAAAAATTTAAAAGGAAAATTGACAATTGTTAAATTAAGATGAAACTTTGAGATTCATACCTCTATAAATTAACAATCATGACTAGAGACATTTTTTTAATTTGGGTCACCCTTATCTAACAAATAATATATAGCACATATATTTGCCTAGCTGATATTTCTTTTGTACACCAGTTTAATTTTTTCTTTTTCGAATCTTATCAGCAGACATTCAGTCACTGGAACCTTTTTGGAAATTTAAACATTGCTATATGCTGCAAAACCGTTTTTACGCGATTTATATTTTGATAAATAATAAAACAACTAACATCGGAATATGCACTATCCCACTGTTGGAGCAACCAGAAGTAGGAACAACAATCAATATAACAAAAGACAAATTAAACTTAAGCAAATATAAGATACACGATTTAAAAATTAAGCAAATAGAACAAATTAATGCCATTTTATTTCAACGCATAGAAGAAGATCGAGTTGAGTTTAGTTGAGTTCGAGTAAAACGAGTGATCATTTGAGTTGTGCACGATCAGTGTGAAAACAACAGCGCAGGGCGAAAACAGTAAAATTTACAAACACATTCAATTGCAGTCAAAAGCATTGGAACGCAATCACAAATAAGCTACAGCATGGAGGAGCATTGGAATAATGTTGAACTGATCAATCTTTCCAAAGCCAAATCCTATACACCAGATCATCAATACGATGGTGTAACGCCACAAAACAGTGCGATCAACAAAGCAAACGAAACAATGGAAGAGGTCAGCGATGATAAAGATCAGCCGGATCAAAGTGGTATACTAAAGCCTGGATCGAAAATCAAGCCCGAAATTAAAGTTGAAGTTGTAGAAGCTTTAGTGCGTCGTCTTTATGGCATAACGATTAGTACCATCAAAGAATGCATATCATATGATGATCGTAACTTCATCATAACTGAAGATCCGTAAGTATCACAACAGAACTTTATTTATATTAAAAAAATGTTTCGAGTCTTTATTTAAATAGCTTTAATTCACAACTTGTGATTCTACTGGTTTTTTTTTTTGTTGTTTTTTTTTTTGTTATAAAACTCGGATTTTCATTGTTAAGCAATCAAACGTGACCAAGCGATGTTTTTTAGCCTTGTACTCTCTGCCCAATACATGAATACGCTAGAGTAAATGTATTGTCTGCTCTGTTCAATTTTATTTTATTTTTTTTTTTAAACAATTTACTGACTTTGTTATCTGCTGCAAAACTATCTATTGTTAGTAAAAACGAAAAAATAAAAAATTAACAAAAGTTACACTATTCACAACAAGAGATGCATTTGAACTGTGTTATACAATTTAATACAACTGTGTTATACAACGCAGTCTACCGTTATTTGGAGAGAACAAAAAAGAAAAAAAAGGGAATTGTGAAATTACTGTAGGTATAAGTTTTGAGTAACGTCTGTCAAAGAAATAGTTTTTGTAGGTTACATCAAAGATAACAAGATAGGAAACTTAGAAAACATAACATACATGAATTTAATTGTGAGCTTTTTAGATAAAGTTAGTTGTTCTCGTCACAAATTTACTTGAGTGGAATAAATATTAAGGGTATTCATACAAGGTGATAATCTTGTAATTTGAGCAATAAGATATTTTTATCAGTCGGGTCGTATAAAAAAGGACGTAAGGAACATTCCTTAAACTCGATTATGGATTTACAGCATTAATGTTAGCTGCAATATATTACCGTATGCTGCTTATGGGTAATTCTATTCTGATACATTTTTTCATAAATGTCGCAAATTGTATTAACAGTTTTTCAATTAAGATGTATCTGGTTAAATAGCTCTTCATGAGTATAATTTATAATAATTATAACATCCTGCATCTTACCGCATCTAAATTTGTTATTTTTTTGGGGTCATTCGGGACGTTACTAAAAAAGGAAGTTCTTGTGAGACTAACACTTGAACTAAAAAATATTACTGCGAAATGATCGGTCGCATCTCGAAAGTCTAAAGCAACAAAAAAATGCAAATTAAATAAGTTTAAAAAAGGCCAACAAAATCTCAAAGAAATGAATGGAATTGCACCATACTCTTGCTGCATAAATTGCAATAGTGACATACTCATACTCAAAAATGCTCATTTCATTAGAATCAGAACATATTTTAAACTTCAATTTTTTAATTGGAATGTGTACCTGGACAAATTTTAAAAGTATAGTCGTATGTATACATTTCTGTAAAATATTTTATTAATATACGTATGCACTTATATAATGTTACTAGCTGAAACCCGGCGCGTTGCTGCCACTCTCCCTATTCAAACGCCCATAAAATGTTATCAGTTAAACAGCATGTCTAAATTGAGGTAGAATACTGAATTCCGAGACTGTGCGACCTATATCCACAAGCCATTCGATATAACAAATTAGGGTTGTATAGGAAGTGCCACGCCCTCTTGATCACCGCTCATAGAATGTAATCAATTAAACTGCATGTGTACATGGAGGTTGAATACCGAATTCCAAAACTGTGCGACATATATCTCCAAAACTATTCGATAGCACAAATTTAGGTTGTATGGGAGGTGCCACTGCCCTTTTCCTTACGCCCATAAAATTTAACCAATGAAACTGCATGTGTAAATTGAGGTCGAATACTGAATTCCGAGGCTGAGTTACCTATAACTCCAAAGCTATTCGATATCGCAAATTTGGGTTAAGTTGGAGGTGCCACGCCCCCCGACAAACTCTTAAAAATTTTATCAGTAAATCTGCATGCGTAAATTTTGGTCAAATACTGAATTCCGATGCTGTGCGACCTATAACTCCAAAGCTATTTGATAGCACAAAGTTGGGTTGTATGGGAAGTGTCACTCCCCTTTTCCCTACGCCCATAAAATGTAAGAAATGAAAGTGCATGTATAAATTTAGGTCGAATACCGATTTCTTACGCTGTCAACCTATAACTTCAAAGCAATTCGATATTGCAAATTTGGGATGTAAGGGAGATGTCAGGCCTCCCTGTCCAACGCCCATAAAAAAAAATCATTGAAACTGCATGTGTAAATTGAGGTCAAAAACTGAATTCCAAAGCTGAATTCCTATAAATTCAAAGCCATTCGATATCACCAATTTGGGTTGTATGAGAGGTGCCCCTCCCCCTTGTCCAACTCCCATAAAATTTCATCACTGAAACGGTACGTCTAAATTGTGGTCGAATACCGAATTTCTAAGCTGTGCAACCCATAACGCTATTCGATAACACAAATTGTTTTTATATTAATGGGAGGTAAAAGAAGGAGTGGCATTTCTTCTTAAACCATCTCGTACTCAAAGCAAAGCCACTTACAAAATTTGAGCTCAATCGGACCAATAGTTTCGGAGTATTGTGATATTTCCAAAAGTAGGCGTAGATGAAGTGTGACAACGCCCGTTTTTATTAAAGTTAGTGACAGTCATCATAAGAACTTATTTACCAAATTTTAATTTAATACGACCAAAACCTTCTTAAATATAGCATTTTTATTGATTTGTGGGCGATAAAAGGGGTGTGGCATTACTTTTTTCCTAAACCTTTGCGTAGCAGTTACGAACAAACCAGTAGAAGGAAGTATCCTATTTGGTCTAGTCGTTTTCAAGTTTTAAGCATCCGAACAAATCACGATTCATTTTTATATGTACAGATATTGATTTGTGGGTGCTAAAAGTGGGCGTGAAAACATTTATGTATCGTGACTGCCTTTTGGAGCACCTACACAGCAAGTTTCAGTATAAAAATGTGTAGAACTCCGGAATTGCCATGATTTCGAAAAAGTGAGCGTATATATATTGCGACGAAAAAGTTATTTTTGTACAGTTACTGACAGTTACCATCTGAACAAAATGATAATATCTTAGTTTTTACGATCGAAACCGTCTGATATATATCCCTTATTTGGTTTGTGGTCGATAGCGCAAATTTGGCTTGTATGGGAGGAACCACGCCCCCTCGTCCAAACGTTACCAAACCTCACAGGAACAATCTATCTCCTAGGCAAACGTTGTTCTGCCACAGACCGCCTTACTGCTATACACAAAAATGTCAAGAAATGTCAAATATATTCACCATTTTCAGTACAGCTGCCGAAAGTAGCCATGTGCACTAAATAACCACATTTTAGTCTATTTTTGTTGTTTTGCAAGCGGTAAAAAGGGGTGCGGTAAAATGTTTCCCTTGAGCCATCTCGTAATCGAAACAAATCGACTGCCCAAATTTCACCTCAATTTAGGTTAAGCCTGGCGCACTTTACTTCACTGGACGCTAACTCCCCGAAAAGTGAGTTTAACTAAAGTAGGGCAGGCCTATTTTTAGTGCACTTGCCGAGAGTAACCATATGTACTGAATTACAAAATTTTTGTCTAATACGACCCAAACCGTTGAAATAAAACGTTTTCATTGGTTTGTGGGCGGTAAAAGGGGGGCGTGGAGACCAATTTTTAGTACAGTTGCTAACAGTAACCGTACAAACTAAGCCAACATTTTAGCTCAATCGACCCAGTAGTCAATTTTGATGGTTTCTTAAAAAGTGGGTGTGGCTATATAGCGCTGACGTCCTTTTTTAGTACAATTGCCGAAAGTAACCATACAAACTTAAGTATCATATGTTAGTCTCATACGGCCAAAACTGCATGAAATATAGCATTTTCACTGATTTGTGGGCGCAAAAGGGGGCGTGAAAACCAATTTTTCGTACAGTTACTGTCAGTAACTTCACAAACCAAAGTAACAAATTTAAGTCTTATACGACCAAAGCCGTCTGAAATAAACCATTTTCATTTATTTGTGGGCGGTAAAAGGGGGCGTGGAAACCCATTTTTAGGACAGTTGTCGACAGTAACCGTACATACTAAATTACAAAATTTTAGCCATATACGACCCAAACCGACTGAAATATAACATTTTTATTGATTTGGGGGCGGTAAAAGGGGGGTGCGGCAAATTTTTTTCCTCAACCATCTCGTACCTGAAACAAATCGACTGCTAAAATTTCAGGTCAATCGGTTCAGTAGTTTTGGAGTTTATAGACATCACACAGCCAGACACACATCGTTTTGCTTTATATATATATAGATATTGATTTGTGGGCGTTAAAAGTGGGCGTGAAAACATTTATAAATTGTGTTTGTCTCTTGGAGCACATAAAGAGCAAGTTTCACTGTAAAAATGTGCAGAACACCGGAATTGCCATGATTTCGAAAAAGTAGGCGTATTTATATAACGACCACGCCCATTTTTTGTACAGTTACCGACAGTAACCATCTGAACAAAATCCCCAAATCTTAGTTTTTTACGATTGAAACCGTGAGATATTTTTCTTTTTTTTTGTTTGTGATCGATGGAGCAAATTTGGCTTGTATGGGAGGTACCATGCCCCCTTCTCCAATCGTTACGAAACCTCACAGGAACACTCTCAAGATGTGGCTTTATTTTCCCTGAAAATTTCATAAAGATCGGTTCAGCGGTTTTGGAGTCTATACGTGATATAGCCACATACCCACCCACATACCCACATACATACATCCATTTTTATATATATAGATATCTGTGGTCACAAGGAATAACGACTAAACTCAAAGTATCGTAAAAAACGATATTTTAATTGCACGAACTACGACCCATTTTTTTAAAATATATGAACCGTTATAAACAAAATACATGAAGACATAAGTGATGATCAGTTCTGGGCAAAAAATGGATATCTGCATACTTTTAAAAATTGGCAATAAAGTAAATTCCGTATCGCTTTTTTATGATATTTTGAGTTTAGTTTTTTTTTATATGAATGTGCTTAAGAAATATTGCTCAAAAGTGTTTGTTGCTCTCATAAGAGGTGAACTATTGTTCTAGAATCTAAATCAATGGTGGCTCTAGAAAGTTGACATTGGGAAAAAAATATTTTGGATTTCTGAACACAAAAAACTGATTTTTTTGCAAATTGCTCCGTATCATGCGTACGAATAAAGTGACGTCATTACATTGTCTAAACAGTTTCTAGATAATTAAAATACAAACTTTTTGATACATTGTTCGATTGTTTGAGATACTTGGTTACTGAGATATACATTTTTGAAGAAAAAATCTGTGAAATACTGATTTTTAAATTTTTGTTATTTTCCCAATTTTCAGCAGAAAACCCATGCGAGATACGTTATTAAAATGTTCCACACATTATTTTTTCCATGCATTGTCTTTGACTTGGCTCTCTGACTTGAAATTACCATGTTCTTTTAATCACTAACCACCATTGATCTAGAACAACAGTTCACATCTTATTTTTCTTAATATTTCTTAAACACATTCATACCAAAAGCTATTTTTAAAGCTTTGGCGGTTCGAAATTCATCGGAGAGCAGAATCCTTTGGCAAAGTTGCTAAAAATTGTGTAAGTTTTCAGTTTTTCAATCCCGCTTTATAGAAAAAAATTTTCACTACGCCTTAATAAATATATATATATATACATTTCTGTAAATATTGAAATAAGGAAATTGCCAAAAAAAATCATAAAAGAAAATCGTGACTATTTAAATGAAATTTGTAATAAATAAAAAGAAAAAGTACAAAAGGAAAAGTATTTGAAAAACTACTTAAGTTTGTAAGTTTTTTTTATTCGAATTAAATAATTCATAAAAAAATTACTTAAAAATAAAAAAAATAAAGCTCATGGAAATAGTATTGAAAAAAATTATGATTGAATAATGCGGTTCAAAGTAATTAAAAAATATTTATAAAGAAAAATGCGAATAGAAATGATATATTGAAGTGTTACACACAAATGTTGAGTAACTAAAATTAAATAAGTTTTGACCAAAGAGAAAAGAATTAAATTTAAAAATAAAGAATAAGAAGCTATTCAAACATTTTGATTCGGTGGCTAAACAAGCCGCGACCTTATTATATCGGTATCTTATGTCCTATTAAAAAGATAATTATATCCAGAAGTACTGTAAAACGAAAAAAAGGGCATGTCCATATAAAGCCCAAATGGTTTTTTATTTATGATATAACGATTTGCCCTTATAGGAAATGTGGTTTTGAAATTCCGTGCAAGGAAAAACCATTTTATCGGCCAAATATCATTTTATGTGGTGGGGCAATATTTCATATTAAAAAAAGATCCCGAATTTCGGCCCTTATTTAATTTTTAGTTTTGTGCGCATTTTTCCAGAGGTCTCAAGCCTTCCCTGGTCGCTTTATGGTCGCGGTCAGAAGAACCGCTATTGTTTTTTTAATGTTCTGAAAAGTAGGACTTAAGTTTTCATATCCGTTAAGGTTTTATTTCATAATGTACATACTCCTAAATGTCAGGTTTTATTTCATCTTTTCTTTAGGTCTTATTTCACCAGGAGTTAGGAATTATTTCATCTTCCAACGTTAGGACATATTTAATTTACTGTTAGGGGAGTTATTTCTCGGAGCCGGTAAAATTTTTCCAATTTTTTTTTCAAAAAGATTTTGGGTTTTATTTTATTTTCGGTTTGGGCGTTATTTCATTTTTTTGGGCTTTATTACATTTTTGATTTTGGGCGCTATTTAATTTTTGTAAGCCCAAAATATTTTGGGTCTTATTTCATTTTCAGTTTGGGCGTTATTTAATTTTTTTTTTTTGCTTTATTTCATTTTTCATTTTGGGCGTTATTTCCCTGAACCGTTTTTTTGTAATTTAAAAGTTAGCCGAAAAAAGAAAAGTTGGCAACACTAGGATTTATTTCATTCATAAAGTCACACAGCGGCCATTGTTAACCCTATCATTTCATGCACCATTTTTGTACTTTTCGGAAGGACATAATGTGGTTTTTTATGTATGGTACTGTATTTAACATGAAGTAAAGCACTTTACAAATTTTTATTTTCGTTTTGAAGCCAATCAATAACAAATGTGTTGGAATAGCTATGTAGCATAATTAGCAACTGACTTATTCACCTCGCTATTTTAGCAAATTGACAGTTGAGCTAAAACATATTCAGGTAAGTGTGAAGAAATTCGTGGTGAACGAATTTTTCTCGTACGTGTGTTTTACTTCACCACTTTTCGGGTTCCCCACAGAAGCTTCCTATCTTGTTCAAAGGACTACTCTTTGTCTTGTTATCTTTGGGTTACATAATAAGCAAACATTAGTGATAAAAATGAGCCGGCTTTTTTTTAGAAATAATAGTAGTATCAGCATTTTTTATCACCAGAAGTATGACTACATACAAAGAAAGATAACACTGGAAAACACTGGCAATGTAACATCAAACTAAACTAAATTCGAGTGGCTACACATGAAAATTAAAATTTCTATTTTTTATGTTGATTTCATATGATTTAAATACAAATTTTAAATATTTGATAGTTTAAATCATGCATTTAGAATTTGTATTTAAATCATATAAAGTCAACATAATAAATAACAAGGTCATATAGAAAAACTTTAATTTCTATTTTTTACGTAGATTCACTCAAATTATCAGCCCGATTCTGAATAATTTTTCCCGGGGAATCGGATCGGATTTAATCACAATTAAATCAGTCTGTTGAAATAAAATTTAAAAGCAAAGGAAAAAAATTAAATTTTTGAATAAAAATTTTCAAAGGAAAAAGAAAAAACACACTAGGGCTATTCCCAGTTACGGGCAAATAGCTTTGCAATTGTATGCCCTACCAAATATTTGCCATCAACAGTGAGCACACTTTTTAGAACACTGTTGCAAACAAAACTCACAGCTGTTTTGGAGGAAAAAAAAACAGCACGAACAGTATTTGTGGTGTTTTTCATTATTATTTATCAAAGTGTATTATTTATCAAAGTGAGTTCCATATCAGAGTCTGTTAATTTTGTTTTATTGGCGGCGTTTGGTTAAAATGTGACAGCTGATTGATCGGCAAATAAGTTTTGCCCATGCTCGACTGTATGCAATGCGAATTTAGTGTTGCAAATTTGACACAGTCGGGCAAATGCAAATCTGTACATTTTGTTGTTGTGTTGAAAATATTTGCCATCATATTTTGCAAATGCCACGATGCCACGCTATTTGCCCGTAATCGGGAATAGCCCTATTAAAAATTTCATTTATGTTGTAAAATTTTGTAAACTTCAAAACTTATTTTTTAATAATTCATTTTGAAGTTAACAATATTACAAAAATCTTAAAACCATTTGAGTTATTTTGGTTTTCATATACATACAGTGATGTGCGATGAAATAGAGGCACGTACTTGCTGATGATAGTTCTTAATTAAAATTTTTTTTATAACAACATAGCATGCTGTGAACCAACTGTAGCTTAAAAACCAGTTATTCCATGAAAATTGTACAGTTACTTTTGAGTACAATTGCGCGTTCATTTTTCGCAAATCTGTGAAACTGTGATATTATTGCTTTAAAAGTGTGCGTTAAAATAGAGCCAACCAATGTAATTAAAAAAACTTTAATTTTAAAAGATCTTTTTTAATAACATTTTAGTACAAAACGTGAGTAAGAGTTTTCAGTTTTAAGATTTTAGAATAAATTTAAGTATTTCAAGCAATTTGTTCTAAAAATTGAAAGAGCCAGGCATTGCAGTCCTGAAAACCGAAAAACTTTTAAAAATTTGCGTAAACAAGTTAAAAGTCAAAAGGAAATAGCCAGTATAGTTCAAAGAAAATGGTTGAGAACCCATTAAAGTTTACACAAAAAAACCAAAACCAAAAGGAAACAACCCAAAATAAGTAAAAAAGATCCGTTTGTGACCTCTTCCGCTCTCAAAAAACAATATTCCTTGGATGTGGTAACTTCAACGATTCCAAAACTTTTAATTAAAAACGGATTGAAGGCTAAAGCTGGTCGGAAGGTACCATTTTTGACCAAAGTTAATGTCCGCAAGCGATTACAATTCGCAAAGGATCATGCTGATTGGCCAACGAGCAAATGGCGAAATATTCTTTGGTCAGATGAAGCCAAAGTTAATTTATTTAACTCAGACCGAGGCAGCCTTTCTGTGAGAAGACCCTCCAATACCGAATTCCTCCCTCAGCACACTATAAAAACGGTTAAACATGGCGGTTTGAGTATAATGGTTTGGGGGTGTTTCTCATATAATGACACAGGTCCCTTATTTCGCATCGAGGGAAAGATGGATGTTTTGCAATACACTAGGATTTTGAGTGAAACCATGTAGCCTTACGCAGAGTTTAATATGCAGCTTCGATGGTTGTTTCAGCAGGATAACGACCCAAAGCACATCGAAGTTTTAAGCTGGTCGCCACAGTCTCCGGACCTTAAGCCTATCAAAAATTTATCTCGAGATGTTAAAGTGGCTCTTAGAAATACATCCAGCCAACAAAAATTATCTTTGGAGGTTAATCAAGGACGCATGCGAGAAAATTCCAGCTACTAAGTGCCAAAAACTAGTGGATTCGATGCCTAGGCGTTTCTCAGCAGTTATCAAAAACAATGGATACTCCACCAAATATTGAGGTAGAAATAATTATATTTCAATCATTTCTATTGATTATATCATGAAATTTCAAATTTTCTAATCACAGGTCATGGCTAAAATTAAGTAACTACTTCTGGCTCTATTTCAAGTCACAGCTGAAAGAGGACATATCATTGAATATTGAATTTTTTCGTTTATGTTTTACACTTAGGTTAATTAGTTAATTTACTAATATGAATTATTTTTTTTACCTACTAAAAGAAAAAATTAAATATGCAAAGTTTCCTTAGATTTTTCGATTTAAATAATTTTTATAGCACTGGCTCTATTTCATCGCACATCACTGTATGTATTCCTTTTTCACAATTTAATAAATAATTCGAGCTTACAATTTGCTTATAAGCCTACATCATGCTTAAAAAAAACAATAATAATATCTTTTTTGTTCTTGTAAATGGGTCGAATCACAATTTAATCACAATTAAATAAAAGAAGAAACAAAAAATTGTTATGAGCACATTTTACCCAGTGCAACAAATTATGATCGAATAGTTTTCATTACATCATATAAACGCATTAACGGAAAGTTTTTAAAATCTATTTAAAACAATTAAAGAAGAATTTTATAAAAAACAATTTTGATATAATTTTATTTAATAAATATTTATCCAATAATTCCATCTAAAAATTTGCTTGTCAGCCTAGATTTTGCTTAAAAAAAGAAATAATAATAATATATATTTTTTCTCAACAACAAATTGGCCGAATCACAATTTAGTTACAAATAAAAAACAAGAAAACAAAATGCATGGTCTTTTTTTAAAAAATGCAATTTAAATGTATTTAGCCCTGTGCAGCAGATTAGAGTTTTCAGGCGCGTACGCAGGAGCAATTTTGGGGGTTAGACACCCCCCGCCCACCCGAAATGAAATAATTTTAATGAGCTTCGAGAGAAACACTCAGCACAACCGGTAGCCGTTGTGTGTTTATGGCCACGACAAAGATCTTTAGATGACATTTCACATTAGAAAAAATAAAAAGACTCAATTTAAAACGTTTATTGTGAAAAGGCTATAATCAATATATAGACTTAAATTTTTTTTAGTGCACTGAGTGAATATGTGTTAAAATTTAATGGAACTGTGTTCATATTAAATGTATTTGGTTTTGAAATAGAGCTTGAAAAAATTTCATTTAACTTAAACTCAAATGTTTGTACAGTTCAATTAAAAATAAAAGTTTTTTTCTAAACAATGCTTTTAACATACTTTTATAGTAAACATTTACAGTTAAAATTTAAAAATAAGTTTAGTATTGAAAACAAATATTTTAAAACATAATTTTAAAATATCGTTCTTAAATTAAAAACAATAAAATTAAACCGCCATTTTTTCGATTCTATATTTTTAATTTTTTCGAGTTTTCGACGACATACTCGTAATAAGCGACCCCAGGAACCCCTCGAATACCATATTTTAACTATATTCGATGAAGTTTGGGTTTATTGCGGCTCAAAATTTTTAAATATTTTAAACATTTAAGTAATAAATTAGTTCTAATGTTACATCTTATGTTAATTATGTTAATTACATCTAATGTTAATTATTTGTAAAACCAATTTAAAAAATATTTTCACACAATCAAATGTAAAATCGGGGTTTTTCTCAGCTTGGCCTCAATTATCTGGCAATTATTCAAAATAATCTCAGATAGAGACGTATTTTTTGTTATTACTTACTTACTTAGTTGGCGCTACAATCGTATGTCGGTCTTGGCCTCATCTAAGAATTTGCGCCAGCCATTTCTGTCTTTCGCTTGCTGGCGCCAGTTGGAAATGCCAAGCCTCGTCAGGTTGTCCTCTACTTGGTCTTTGCAACGAAGATGCGGTCGTCCTCTTCTGCGTTGACCGCCGCTGGGTACCGAATCGAATGTTTTCTTCACTGGAGCATCGTCTTTCATGCGCTGAACATGACCAAGCCAGCAAAGCCGCTCGATTTTAATGCGCTTGACTATGTCGATGTCAGCGTACAGCTCATACAGTTCATCATTCCACCGTATTCGGTGCTCGCCATTGACGCAGATTGGTCCGTAGATCTTACGAAGAATCTTTCTCTCGAGTGCTCCTAAAGTCTTTTCATCTGAACTGCTCAGCGTCCAGGTTTGTGATGCATAAAGTAGGACGGGCATGATGAGCGATTTATAGAGCGTGATTTTCGTTTGTCGAGAGAGGGCTCTGCTTCTCAATTGCCTACTGAGCCCAAAGTAACACCTGTTGGCAAGAGTTATTCTTCGTTTGATCTCAATGCTGATGTAGTTGGTTGAGTTTATGCTGGATCCAAGATAAACAAAGTCCTTCACAACCTCGAAGGAGGTATTGTCAACTGTAACGTGGGTTCCAAGACGCTGGGATTGTTTGTTTGTTGACACCAAGTATTTCGTCTTATCTGCAATCACTGCCAGACCCATTCGACCCATTTTTTTGTTATTACAAAGAAATAACAAGACAAATTTATAAAAAAATAAATGAGATTATAGTTGAAAATTTACAGTGTAAATAATAACAAAAATATTCCAAAATAAATGTTTTGTTTGTTTTTAAACGCATCTTCTTCTCGATAGGTGACATAAAAAAAGTAATACTTTTCAGCCGGCGTCAAGATATTTTGGTCCCAATTTATAGGAAACAAAAAAATTAAAGTGTATTTTAATAAGGGTATTTGTAGCTACAATCTTTAGTAGAATTATTAAGTTTGGCGCAATAGGAAAAATTAAGCGCAACTTTTAAAAAAATGCTGTAATTTTCAACGCTTTTGATCCCCATTGCGGGGGGAAATTGTAACCAAACCTTACAGTAGTAGTTAAGGCTTAAAAAATTATAGCGCCTTTTGGTGGCGTGGTATTAAACTTTGAAATTAATAATGGGTCATGTAACTGGAATTTTTTCAAAATTTCAATACTTTTCCCTCAAAATAAAACTTACAATGAAAAACGCGTTTAAATTGACTGATTTACGTTGTCTCAAAATAGACCCTATTGGGGTCTTTAAAATATATACTATTATTATATATTATATAAAAAAAAATTGGAATAAGACTAAACAAAAACAAAAAAATTAAAAACACCCGAAATTTTTTCTGGGTATGCGCCTGAGAGTTTTTGTTTTAAATCTGTTTAAAAAAGTTAATAAATAATTGAATTAATTTTTGTGAAATTTAATTTTGATGTCATTTGAAAGATTGATCAATTTTCTTAAATGTTGTCCTTAGGAGCATTTAAGTCCGATCAGAAATAAAAAAGATATATCGATTTATCTAAAACGCCTTTGCCTCAGATCGACAAAATCGCAAAATATGATTTATTTCTGACCATCAACGAAATGCTACCAAAACGTGAATAAAATCCTATCGTAGCAAAAAAATAGCAGTCAAAAAAGTCCAATGCAGCAATAACAAATCAAGCAAAAACAAATTTAAGCAAAAGCCAGGGGCCGAACTACAGCATTCGTGATCGAGCAAAATTGTACAAGATTGATAGGCACTTGTCTCGTCGTGCCCTTCGTAATTTTGCTCGATCACGGATGCTGTAATTCGGCCCCAGGTTTCTCTGCTCCGAAATCTAAAAAATGTATGTAGAAGCAGAGGTTTCTAGCAACATAAAAAAAGAAGGAAGGAGTTTTCTGCAGCATACATGTTGTGCTTGCAACATAAATTCCTGCAAGTGATTGTATTCGCTCGGTTTGCTACTCGCTGGGTCTCTTGGCTGGTCACAGCAAATTTCTCATATTGTTCCGAGTCTTTCAGTTGCAAGGTCTATAGTATTTATAGTCTCTGGCTTGTAACACTTCGTCCAACGTTCCGCCTATTTTTTTGAACCCATCCGAAAAATACGTTTTCGAAAGGTCCTCAAAATAGGCCCCTATTTCAGTGATAAGCTCCTCTCTGGTGGTGAATCTCTTTCCGCCAAGCCATTTTTTCAAGTTTGGAAAGAGAAAGTAGTCGGAGAGGGCCAAATCTGGAGAATATGCTGGATGAGGAAGCAATTCGCACTTGAATTCATAGAATTTTCCCATGGGAGCTGGGTGTATGTGAACACGCGCATTGTCTTGATGGAAACGCACTTTTTCCTCGCCAAATGGGGGCGTTTCTCTTTCAAAGCGTCGTCGAAACGGTACAATTTGGCTGCATAGTATTCGCCAGTGATCGTTCCTTTCGGTGGAAGGTAATCGATGTGGATTATACCACGTTTATCCCAAAATACTGTCGCCATAACCTTTCCGGCCGATAGCACCGTCTTCGCCTTCTTCGGAGCACGTTTGGTCGGTGAAGACCACTATTTCGACTGTTCTTTTGACTCTGGTGTATAGTGATGGATCCACGTTTTGTCGACGGAAAAAATCCTTCTTATTTTCATACGCGATAAATAATATGAATTAATAATTCAAATAATCTTACACGGATAATATGAAATTCTACGAAATAAAAAAATATATGCACAAGTATTATGAAAGTGCAAATCAAAAAGTTTGTTTTTTAAGAGTGTACATAAAATTTGTGACATAGGTCCTCACAGCATCACCGTCAGCAAACGACTGAATTATATTTTCTTCTGTTGTGAGCTTTGTGGACATGTGAAAAGTTACGCTTAGAGAGCGCTCAGTGAGCTATGGGGCGCCCAGCGCTGCTCTATACAGATTTCTTGTTGCTGTTATTGCCTTCTTAAGAACTTACTTGATCTAAAACTAGCAATTTAATTCATGTAATTTATTCTCAACTTTACCGCGGCCGGGCAACATATAATTATATTATATTTGCAACATATAGTTTTCGCTCCACCTTACTGCAAATTCATGTCAGTTTTTGATCCAGCTTAAAAATATTTTTGTTTTAACTATTCGTCTGCATTTTACATGTCCGTCTATTTACCTAAATTCCACATTATGCGTCTGTCGGTATGTTTGCTTTTGACAGTCCGTCCACAAAACATTTATTTAATTTTGCAATATAAATCAGAGCACAAAAAAAAAACACCTAAAGTTTTATAAGATTTCTGCAAAAACGGTTTACTGTGTAAGATAGGTGTCATCAGTGGTTTAGCGTCCGTGCCCGAACAAATGTAATTCAAAGTGTGCATAGGTGTTGGAGGCCTCGCACCTACATTGTATTTAAGATATACTTGGTTACGTCATGTATTCATTTATCACGTCAAAAAACTTGCTTTTAAGTCTTGCCCAATATAAAACAGGTCAAACAAAAAAATTCAAAGTGCATATTAACCATGGCAAAACTAGACAAGGTAGTGTTAGGGCGGAAAGCCGGTGACCGAAACTGTCTAAACGAAGTTAACAGCTCATACCAAATCTGCAACCAATGAGAATGTAATGAGAAGGCAAAAATAGCCAAAAATATCAAAATGGCGAGTTTGGCAGTTATGGTCACCATGAAAGAGAGCACGTTCAGCCCCAACACTACCTTGTCTAGTTGCACCATGATATTAATAAGATTACGACAACCTTAACTCAAAGAGTAGTAAAGACAAAGAGTAGTAAAGAGTTGTCAGTTCTGCACAGTTGCGTTTGTGCAGAAATTTGTGATTAGTGAGTGTTGGACGAATGTGGATGTGAAGGAAGGCGATAAAATCGAAATTTGTCGCCTGACTTTGATCAGCTGTGCTTAGCTGACGTTGCTTTGTGGTTTCGACGCTTAGCGAAGAATGATCTGTATGAGTGCGAAGAAATAGAAAATAGAAAGCGTGTGATGAAGCGAAAAGAAAATAGTTTGCTATTGTTTCTTTTCGCTTCGGTATGACTTTTTTTGTTTCCTATAAGAATCTTGCACTCATATGAATGTTTACATTTTTTTAGCTGGATTGGATTTTGTAAATTGAATGAATTTACCAATTTCAATCTTTTTAAATGATGAGAACATTTTTATGCCCTCCTTTACCTATAAATTTATTTTAATTCTTGCAGGTAAGAAATGTTTTATTTGAAGCTACATTTTTTATCAATTTCCAGGTACTATTAAGAATTCAGCCAATTTTTTCATTCGAAGCTAAATTTTTTTCTCAATTTCTAGGTACTATATGAATTTAGGAATTTTTTTGATTTGAAGCAAAATTTTTTTGCTACATTGGATTTGGTAAATTAAATGAATTTACCAATTTCCAGCTATTTAAATTATGATAGTATTTTTATATGACCTTTATCTATAAATTTCTTTTAGATCTTGCAGGTACAATGTATTTACGAAATTTTTTAGCTACATTGCTTTTGGTAAATTAAATTAATTTACCAACTTCCAGCTATTTAAATGATGATAAATTGATTTACATGATTTCAATTTTTAGCTACATTGGATTTGGTAAATTAAAGGAATTTACCAATTTTCCTCTTTTCAAATTATTATAAATTTTTAAGCTACACAGTATATACACATATATGAGATGTATATACTTTCTTTATGTAAAAATATATATATAAATTTCTGTCAATTGTTGCAGGTATTTAGAAAATTTTTATTTTATTTTAAACAAACTCAGAATGTTTACGAAAGTGTTTAAAATATTAAATACCATAAAAAAAGTTTGAAACATTAAAATTTAAGTATTTTGTTGTGTTTTCAAATCCAAAATATAAAACTAATTGTGTTTGTTTAATAATCCAAAAATGGTATTAATATTTAAAGATATTTTTTCTCATTTTAATTACCTTCTTTAAACAGTAATTGTTATGGTGACATAAAGTTTCTTGTTTTTTTTTATTTTGAGATTTTATTAAAATTTTGTATAAAATCTATTTGCTGAAGGTATTTAAAGATTTTTTAATTTTAGCAAACAGATTTTTCAATAAATTAATAAAATTAATCAACTAATAAAGGAAGCAATAAATTCATCTTTTTATGAACTATGAGTTTATTTATAGATTTTTTAATATATTAATAAAATTAATCAATTAATAAAGAAAGCAATAAATTCATCTTTTATTCATTTAATAAAGCAAAATTATGTCTGACATACATATTAATTTATTTTGCAGTTTTGGTTTTCAATTGTTGGTGTTTTAAAACTTACCTCATTTTATTCTTCTAATTCAATAAAAAATTAATACATTTTTAAACTGGCTCTTATTATTTAATATAATACGGTGCTTATTATATAATATAATATCTTAAAACCTAGAATGAAATCTTATTACATAATGTAATAATTTAAAACTAAATGAAAATCTTATTACATAATGTAATAATTTAAACCTAAATGAAAATCTTATTACAGAATGTAATAACTTAAAACTAAATTGAAAACTTATTACATAATGTAATTAATTATCAACTAAGGCAAACACTTTGAATGTATTTAACTAACCTAAGTAATATAATAAAGTAAATATTTACAACTTAAAACTAGAAAAGTAAAAGTATTTAATAAACTTCCAATATTTACAGTATTTACAGATATGTAAATTACATAAAGTAATTTAATAAACGGTTATTGTAACCTCAAAAATTTATGTACAATATTTACATCATATAATTTTGGTGGCGGTCGTAGCCTAGTGGGTAGAGTGCGTGGCTCCTAAGCTAAAGAACTGCGGTAGCCCGGGTTCAATTCCAGCTCAGACAGAAAGTTTTTTCAATTGAATTAATTTTTCTGTTCGGTCGTCACCTCTCTGCAGACAATGGCAAACCTCAGAGAGTAAAAATTGCCATGTAAAGCTTCTTGAGGGCATAAGCCGTTCGGAGTCGGCATTAAGCACGTAGGTCCAGTTCTCGGTCATTTGTGATCAAACATTTAACAACACGCACAACACAATTGATCAATAGAAGCTAGGTCAAAGTCCTTCCAAGGGCTGAAATGGCCAGTTTATTTATATTTTTTAATTTAATTTTTACAATATTTACAGTAAATATTTTCACAAATGTATTTACAATATTTACTGTATATACAAAAAACTTTTGTTGTTCCGGGAAAAAAAGACAAGTAAGAATTTCTTGTGTTTGAAAGAAGGAAAGAATTTAATAACCTGAAATAGTAGATAGAAAATTTTGAAAATTATAAATGAGTCTACCGAGCCCAAAGTTGAAAACGGTCATTTTTATAAAAGGAAAAAAGCGTTTGTAAGCGATGCCATAAGAAAGATTTGGAAATATTATGATCGAATTAGCCTCGCATGGTACAGCAGCGAATGCAAGTTATATAAGCGGCTAGTATACAGCAAAAAATCATGGTTATGCAAAACGTAGTCATTTACCAATAACAAAATTTAATACTCGAAACTTTCAAAAATACTGAGTATTAAGAAAAATCCGTACTAATCATGATTTAAGCTGAGTATTATTTATCATTAGTACACAACTGAGAAAATACACAGCTGACCCCACAGCTTAAATATTTAATAGGGGCGTTTACCAGACACATTTTTTGACATTTTATTAATGTTTCAAAATATACAAAAATATATATTTTTGACAAAATGTAATAGAACTTCTATGTTAACATATCTCTCGTTTTTACAATAACGTCACAATTAAAAAAAACTGATTTTTCAGCACAAGAGTTTTAAGTCTTAAGCAGAAATTAAAGGAAGTGCAATATATACATTATAAAATTAAGTATATACAATATTTACAGAAATGTATTTACAATATTTAAATTGTAAAATACATTTACAATATAATTACAATATAATTACAATATGTACAATATTTACATTATAAAAAGAAGTATATACAATATTTACAGTAAATATTTACAGAAATGTATTTACAATATTTAAATTGTATATACATTTACATATATTTTACAATATAAGTAAAATAAAAATTTATTAAAGTGATGTAATCACAAAGTCGAATAAGTGTTTTTCGGATTATAACGTTATTGAAGAAAACAAGCGATGTAATAAGTTTTCAATTTAGTTTTAAGTTATTACATTCTGTAATAAGATTTTCATTTAGGTTTAAATTATTACATTATGTAATAAGATTTTCATTTAGTTTTAAATTATTACATTATGTAATAAGATTTCATTCTAGGTTTTAAGATATCTATATAAATAAAAATCAAATGTCGTTCGTTGGTAATTGCATCAGTTGAGAACGGCTGAACCGATTTGGATAATTTTTTTTTTAAAATGTTCGTAATAGTCCAACTTAGGTTTTTACGGAAAGAAAAATTGACCACGCCCACTTTGCGCCCACTTTTTTTTATTTATCTAAAATCGGAAAACGGCTACACCGATTTGGCTAATTTATTTTTTAAATGTTTGTAGTAATCCATTTTAAGTTTTTACTGAAGAAAAATTGACCACTCCCACTTTTACGCCCACTTTTTTATATATACCTAAAATCGCAGAACGCCTGCGCCAATTTGGCTAACTTTTTTAAAATGTTTGTAATAGTCTACAAACGTTTTTTACAGAAAGAAAAATGGGCGTTGGACAAGGGGGCGTGGCACTCTCATACAACCCAAATTTGCGATATCGAATAGCTTTTTAGTTACAGACCGCACAGGCTCGGAATTTAATATTCGAACCCAATTTACACATTAAGTTTAACTGATAACATTTTATGGTGTTGGACAAGGGGGCGTGGCACCTCCCATACAACCCAAATTTGAGATATCGAATAGCTTTTGAGTTATAGTTCGCACAGCCATGGAATTGGGTTTTCGACCACAATTTACACGTGCCGTTTTACTGATAAAATTTTATGGGCGTTGGGAAAGGGAGCGTGGCACCTCCCTTAAAACCCACATTTAATATTTTGAATAGCTTTTGCGTTATAATTCACACAGCCCCGGAATTCAGTATTCGACGACAATTTACACGTGCTGTTTTACTGATAACATTTTATGGGCGTTGTACAAGGGGCGTGGCTCCTCCCTTGCAACCAGAATTTGCGATATCGAATAGCTTTGGAGTTATAGACCTCCACAGCCTCGGTATTCGAGCACAATTTGCACATGTCGTTTTACTGATAACATTTTATGGACGTATGGTGTGGCAACCTCCCATAATTTGCGATATCGAATAGCTTTTCAGTTACAGCTCGCACAGCCTCGGAATTCGGTATTCTACCACAATTTACACACGCCATTCAGGGGGCGTGTCACCTCCCATAAAACCCAAATATGCGATTTGCGATATCGAATAGCTTTGAAGTTATAGCCTAAGAATTCATTATTCTACCACGATTTACACATGCCGTTTCACTAATAAAATTTTATGGGAGTTAAACAAAGGGGCATGGCACCTCGCATTCAACCCAAATTTAGATCAACCCAATGCAGGTTCACTGATAACATTTTATGGAAGTTTGGCAACGGGGGCGTGGCAGCAACGCGCCGGGTTCCAGCTAGTTATATTACATAATAAGCACCGTATTATATTAAATAATAAGAGCCAGTTCAAAAATGTATTAATTTTTTATTGAATTAGAAGAATAAAATGAGGTAAGTTTTAAAACACCAACAATTGAAAACCAAAACTGCAAAATAAATTAATATGTATGTCAGACATAATTTTGCTTTATTAAATGAATAAAAGATGAATTTATTGCTTTCTTTATTAATTGATTAATTTTATTAATATATTAAAAAATCTATAAATAAACTCATAGTTCATAAAAAGATGAATTTTTTGCTTCCTTTATTAGTTGATTAATTTTATTAATTTATTGAAAAATCTGTTTGCTAAAATTAAAAAATCTTTAAATACCTTCAGCAAATAGATTTTATACAAAATTTTAATAAAATCTCAAAATAAAAAAAAACAAGAAACTTTATGTCACCATAACAATTACTGTTTAAAGAAGGTAATTAAAATGAGAAAAAATATCTTTAAATATTAATACCATTTTTGGATTATTAAACAAACACAATTAGTTTTATATTTTGGATTTGAAAACACAACAAAATACTTAAATTTTAATGTTTCAAACTTTTTTTATGGTATTTAATATTTTAAACACTTTCGTAAACATTCTGAGTTTGTTTAAAATAAAATAAAAATTTTCTAAATACCTGCAACAATTGACAGAAATATATATTTATATATATTTTTACATAAAGAAAGTATATACATCTCATATATGTGTATATACTGTGTAGCTTAAAAATTTATAATAATTTGAAAAGAGGAAAATTGGTAAATTCCTTTAATTTACCAAATCCAATGTAGCTAAAAATTGAAATCATGTAAATCAATTTATCATCATTTAAATAGCTGGAAGTTGGTAAATTAATTTAATTTACCAAAAGCAATGTAGCTAAAAAATTTCGTAAATACATTGTACCTGCAAGATCTAAAAGAAATTTATAGATAAAGGTCATATAAAAATACTATCATAATTTAAATAGCTGGAAATTGGTAAATTCATTTAATTTACCAAATCCAATGTAGCAAAAAAATTTTGCTTCAAATCAAAAAAATTCCTAAATTCATATAGTACCTAGAAATTGAGAAAAAAATTTAGCTTCGAATGAAAAAATTGGCTGAATTCTTAATAGTACCTGGAAATTGATAAAAAATGTAGCTTCAAATAAAACATTTCTTACCTGCAAGAATTAAAATAAATTTATAGGTAAAGGAGGGCATAAAAATGTTCTCATCATTTAAAAAGATTGAAATTGGTAAATTCATTCAATTTACAAAATCCAATCCAGCTAAAAAAATGTAAACATTCATATGAGTGCAAGATTCTTATAGGAAACAAAAAAAGTCATACCGAAGCGAAAAGAAACAATAGCAAACTATTTTCTTTTCGCTTCATCACACGCTTTCTATTTTCTATTTCTTCGCACTCATACAGATCATTCTTCGCTAAGCGTCGAAACCACAAAGCAACGTCAGCTAAGCACAGCTGATCAAAGTCAGGCGACAAATTTCGATTTTATCGCCTTCCTTCACATCCACATTCGTCCAACACTCACTAATCACAAATTTCTGCACAAACGCAACTGTGCAGAACTGACAACTCTTTACTACTCTTTGCTTAACTACTATTATAAGGTTTGTTTACAATTTTCCCCCGATACGTGGATCAAAAGCGTTGAAAATTACAGCATTTTTTTAAAAGTCGCGCTTAATTTTTCCTATTGAGCCAAACTTAGTAATTCTAGTAAAAGTTGTAGCTACAAGTACCCTTATTAAAATGCACTTTGATTTATTTTCCGATAAATTGGAACCAAAATATTTTGACACCGGCTGAAAAGGAATGCTTTTTTATGTCACCTATCGAGAAGAAGATGCATTTAAAAACAAACAAAAAATTTATTTTCGAATATCTAATATATAAAATTCTTCTGTCACGGGGTGCGTAATCGAACTCCTCCGAAACGGCTCGACCGATTTTCATGAAATTTTGTATGTATATTTTGTAGGTATGAGAATAGGTCGTAAAGTATATTTCAACCTCCTACTAACAGTGGGCGTGGCACCTCTCATACAACCCAAATTTGCGATATCGAATAGCTTTTGAGTCAATCAAACAAAGCAAACAAAGCCTCGGAATTCAGCATTCGAACTCAATTTACACATGCAGTTTTACTGATAGCTTTGTATGGCGTTGGACAAGGGGGCGTGTCACCTCCCATGCAACCAAAATTTGAGAAATTCTACAGCTTTTGAGTTATAGGTCGCACAGCCATGGAATTGAGTATTCGACCACAATTTACATATACAGTTTCACTGATAACATTTTATTCGCGTTTGGCAACGGGGCCGCGGCAGCAACGCGCCGGGTTTAAGCTAGTTTTCTATATTATTTACACTGCGAATAAAAGCATACTTTTAAATTAAACAAAAAATTTTAAAATAGAAATTAAACACTTTTGCGTTTCTAAAATACAAAATTTTCAACTATAAACTCATTTATTTTCTTATAATTTTTTTCTTATTATTTCTTTGCAATAACAAAAAATACGTCGCTATTTAAGATTGAATTGAAAAATTATGTGCAGTAGAACCTTTGACAATAATTGACAGAGAATTGAGACCAAGCTGAGATAACCCCGATTTTAAATTTGATTGTGTGAAAATATTTTTTAAATTGGTTTTACAAATAATGAGCATGAGATGAAATAAAAACTAATTTATTACTTTAATATTTTAAATATTTCAATATTTTAAGCCGCAATAAAACGCAAACTACGTCGAATGGAGGTAAAATATGGTATTCGAGGGGTTCCGGGGGTCGCTGATTACGGATATGACGTCGAAAACTCGAAAAAATTTAAAAAATGGCATTGGACAAATTACGGTTTAATTTATTACGGTTTTAAAATTTTTAAATATTTGTTTTTAATACTCAAGTTTTTGTTTTAAAGTTTTTTTTTAAGCAAATGTTTTTAAATTGTAAATGTTTACTATAAAAGTATATTTAAAAACATTGTTTTGAAAAAACTTTATTTTTAAATTTAACTGTACAAACATTTGAGTTTAAATTAAGTGAAATTGTTTCAAGATCTATTTCAAAAACAAATTCATGAACACAAAAACAAATTCATGAAATAATATGAACACAGTTTCATTAAATTTTAACACATATTCCCTCAGTGCACTTAAAAAAATTTTAAGTCTATATATTAAAGTCTTTTCACAATAAATGTTTTAAATTGAGTCTTATTTTTTTCCAATGTGAAATGTCATCTAAAGATCTTTGTCGTGACCATAAAAACACGGCTGCCATGTTGTTAAAAAAAACACAATAACAAGAGAGTTCAGCTACTACAGCTTCTTCGCACTTTCTCCGCATTAGATCATCTTAAGAACCAACCTTGATATCATTGAAATATCTCATATACAGTGATGTGCAAATAAATAGGGCCCCTTTTTTTATATTCAAAGCTGCATGAATTATATACGAGGTGCCCCAAATATAGAATTAATTCCCTCGGGTGGTGATTCCTCCTGATAAGGCGAGAATAAAATTTTATGGAGTTTCCTCCCACATTGTAAAACTTTCAAGATACAGTTTGTTTTACTACTCACCATAAAATAAAATATAATATTTTGTATTTTAGAAAAAATATCAACTTTTCCATCAATATATCAAGACTACTTTCGTGTCATTCTAATTTTGGATGATAACAGCTCCGATAAAAGAAAAGATACAAAATTTGTTGATACTTCGTTGGATAATCTCTAAATTTTAGCTGCGCTACAGCACATGACACGAAAGTGGTTGATATACTGATGAAAAAGTTGATATTTTTACTAAAATAGAAAATATTATTTTTTATTTTATGGTGAGTAGCATAGATTATATATCAATAATACTAAACACGTACCAAAACCGTAAAACACCCTGTATCTTGAAAGTTTTACAATGTGGGAGGAAACTCCATAAAGTGCTATATTCGCCTTATCAAGAAAAATCACCAGCCGAGGGAATTAATGCTATATCTGGGGCACCTTGTATATAATTCATGTAGCTTTATATATAAAAATACAGATGTCCCTATTTTTTTGCACATCACTGTAGATAAAAGTGGTCAAAATAATCTTAAGTAACAAAAATTTACCCACCATAATATGGGTTGGGCTCAGGGACAACACAAGACATAACAACTAACCATGCGTTTACATAGATCTAATCATACATTAGTTTTCAATCTACTTTTGAGTTGACCTTTCGGTAAGTTAACATCAAAAAAGTTACAGTTGTTAAAAAATTTACTCATGCGATTTAAAGGAGCAGTAGCCATAAAATTTGTTCTACTAAAAGGTAAGTAAATTAAATTGATAGAGTTTCGGTTAGTGTTAAAATTTGCATGATTTAGGAGTTCTGGTGAATCGAACACACCAGTTATGAGTTGGTGTAAATAGACGATATCCGCAGACTTTCTTCTCTCATTTAAATATTGCATTTTTATTAGTTTTAAACGATCCTCATAAGGAGGAAGATTTAAAGTGTCATTTCCACTTAAGCTCCCCTTAGAGCAAACCGAACAAATCGTTTTTGAATGCTTTCTATTCTATTTGTTCGGTTTAACCCCCAAAATCCCCCTGCGTACGCGCCTGCTTGTAATGGTAACAGTGAAGCCAACAAGAATAACATATACATCAGAGAATAGCACAAGCCTACTTGAAGTCTATTTCAAGTACTTGCTTAAAATACAAGTTCAAGCTTGCTTGAGCTTGATAATTTTCAATCAAGTATAACTTGTACTTGATATAAACTTGTAATATAAATAAGCCCCCGACAGCTTGCGACTTGCAAGTATGCTAACTTACAAACTAAAAGCTTGAAAATCTTGAAATTGAAGGCAAGTATTTCATTGAAGCAAGTATGCAAAAACTTCAATGAGCTTGTTTAGAAAAAGCTTAAGCATATTAGGACTGTTAAGGGTTCTGTGGACTCCGTGCTTGGCAGTTTTAGGGGGGTAGCTGATTTCGGAATTGATGTAAAAATTTAAAATTCAAGATGGCAGGTAGAGTTGCCACCTAGATTTATTTTTACTTTTGCGAAATCTTGTAGTTTTAAAATTCTGACAACGGATTTGATTTTGAATCTAATGTCAGTTTTAAAATTTAAGATGAAAGTTAGGGTTGCCCCATAAATTTTTACCACCGTATTGCCACTTAGTAAAATGTATTTTTAAGAATTTAAACGTCGTTTAACAGTATTTAGGGTAGCTGATTTCGAATCTGGAGCCGAATTACAGCATTCGTGATCGAGCAAAATTGTATAAGACTGATAGCCACTTGTCTCGTCGTGCCCTTCGTAATTTTGCTCGATCACGGATGCTGTAATTCGGCCCCTGATTTTTTTTATTAAGAGTCACGTGAACCAAATGGTCTGCTGAATATATAATACTTATAGTTTTTAAATATAAGAGATATTGTTCGAGATATTGTTCAATATACATTAAATAGTTTATTTCATAAGTTATTTATATTTCTTAATCTGTAAATAGTTGAGGTAGTTTCAGTCTTAGTCATTTTTCTTATGGCAGACCTTGAGCTTGGCAACCCTTTGACGCATATTTTTATTAAACAAATGTGTAAATTTATGAACTGTAAAAAATATCACTTTAATAACTATACCTTAATTAAGCAACAATAATAACAATTATTTAAGTGTTGGACGCTTTTGAAAGCCAAACATGCTTAAACGCGTTTGATTCGTCGGCAAGCTGCCACTGGCACCACTCTTTGAATTAATTTTATTTTTGGCAGAAGTTTTCTTGGGGTTAGATAGCCCCAAACGTGGTGCTCGTAGTGGTTGAAATTTGCATATTTCCAAAGTTTTATTTTTAGACGGTTTTAAGTCAAAGTCATCTGCCTCATCATTATCATCAGACAAAATAATGCTCTCGTCATTTGTTTGTTGTTGACTTTTTTGGCTGGCGATGTCTTCTAAAGATTTAACATCCTTGCCAAGAATTGCGTTGTCAATATTTTCGTCCATGGCTTTATATTCTGTTAGCAATTTGTAGGATATTTTATCATTTGTTATTGCTTTGCGCTTTTTCGGCGAAGGTGTACAATGATTGTATAACTGCAATTGAGTTTCTTGTGTTTGTTGCGAAAGGCTTTCGATTATATTTATTTCATTCGTCAGATCTTTAGGCGGTGTTTGGCGCAGTTGTGTTAGTATCTGCGTCTTCGATGCTTTCTTTACATTTTCGACAAAAAAACGACTTTTTATCTCAATTTTATGGGATGTTTGTTTAAGCTTTTCATTTTCTGCGAATATGGAATGCTTCATTGTACAATCACTCGTCAAAGTACGAACAGTTTCGTCCTTCAGTAGATTCTTTTCTGAACCTAACATTTTGAGTAAAGAGCTGTTTTTGCATATATTTAAGCTTGTATGATCATTATTGTTTTCAGCTGCAATAGCAAATGGATTATGACGTGCACGCATAGACGCAGGTGAAGATGATAAAGTCGCTTCATCACTAGACGACCTTGCGCTCTGACGCCTCCGTTTTAAATGCAGTGTAGCGCCATCTCCAATGGCTTCATTTTTATACATTGAAAATATATCTTCTTCCGCTGGTTTGTCTTGCTCTTCTTTAATGTTTGCCTTGACATCATCGTCAATAGTTTTACTTATAAAATCTACTTTCTGAAAGTATATACCACAAGTTTTTGACTCAAATGGATCAAACTTTTTCTTTAGTGCTGTAATTGTGTGTGCTTCAAAGTTGGTTCGCCAAATACTGTTGTGCTTGGCTCGTTTGACATTTTTTGGCGTAGCTTGGTTTAAGCCAAAATTTCTGTCTGGATGCCAATTGTCTAATTCCTTAAGACTGAATGGGTTAAGGTTACCCAAAGCCAACTGGAAAGCTTGTTCATCATTTTCCAATAGCGTGCCAGCATTAGAGCAATAACGTTCATCGGTGTCGAATTCGTGCAGTTCATGCAAACGTTCCATTGCACGTTTTAGCGGATTGTAGATAAACATGTGCTTAAAAGTGGCTTCGGCTTTAAGAAAATTCTCAATGTACTCATCGTCCACCTAGAAATAGGAATAAAATAAACTCTATGTAAATTAATTTTTGATGAAGAGCATCGGTTTGCTTTCTTCTTACCTCTAAGTTGCGCATATTTAAATACTGTGGAATTTTCTTCAAAGCTCGCCACATATCATTCTCTTCTGTTTTAAGTACAAATTTACAGGCTTTGGCCAAACCAATACCAGGTAATGAGTCCAAATAATCACAGCCAGATAAAATACACATTCGTCTAAACTTTTCAAAAGTAAACCGCTCCTTGCGACAACCCATAGCTAAATAGAGTTTGTCAGACTCTACCAACAAGCCAGCGCCCGTCAAGTCCAGCTTGAAAATTACTTTACGCGCCCCAAAAAGGGTCAAATCCGAGTCCTCTGTTATGACGTATTGCGCCAAATCGACTTTGTTTAACCACGCCATTTGTGCATCGGCCTCGTAGGGCGCTACGATGCAGTCTACGTTGAGATCTCTGCATTCACGTATAAGACGCAATGCCATCTCATGCGTTACATCAACACAACGTCGCATGTGCGAACGCGCTTCATCTGTCTGTCCCAATCTTAGCAACTCGGCTGCTCGTTTCTTTGATTGTTGTCGTGCTTCCCGTCGTCGTTTTTCAGTAAGTGCTTTTGCCGGTAGGTGACGACCATCATATACCAGAATCGGCTTAATATCATATGACAATAACATCTGCACATATTTGAGACAATATTGTAGATAAACATCTGTCTCCTCTCCACGAACCAGTTTTTCAGCACAAGAAAAGACTCCTTTGTGCAGCCAACAATACGTATCCACAGCAACTGTAGAGCCCCGCAAATCCTTGAGATGCACCTTTCGCGAGGCTTTTTCAAGAAAGGGTATTAAGCCAGTGATACCCATTTAATATTCAACACTAATAAATAAGGGTAGCAATTATCATTTCAACATTGCATTTGTAAATATATTACTTTATTTATATCGACAATTGATGCTAACTACGAAACACAGTATTCTCTTATCGTTTAATATCAACAAATAAATAAAATAAGAATTGGCGCGACTTCAAGTTCGCAAGTTGTCAAAACAACCTACAGTGATGCCAAATTTTTTCGAAGATGACGGCAAACATAAGGCTGCCACTTATTAAGTTTCGAACATTGCCAAGAGGTGAATTTTATATAACTAGATTTCTGTAATAAAGAGGTGTTCACACGTTTGTCAAATCATTGAAGTATACGCGATTTTTTACTCGCTCTAAAATTTTTGATTTTTTTCTGCTCACACATGATTTTTTGATTGAAGTACCGATGCAAGCATTTGTTACTCTTCTGAATACTTTTTTGCCTACTTTTCTGTGTATTCCTCCTTTTTTCTCTTCGAAAAACTGCTTTTGTGTTCAAATAAGTACTTTTTTAGAAATAATTTGCTACTTAACAACAGACTAGTAAAAAAATGCAACCCTTTGACTGATTGATGCAGATCTGGAGCTCAATTAAAATTTTGACTGATTCGATGAAGAGTTTGAAGTTAATTTTCGCTCTCGCAGGGAGTTAATTTTTTAACATAAGAAAGCAACCACAAATTTTGATTGATTCAATCTTTTGACAGACGTGTGAACACCCAATAATGCAGCTTACAGATTATCCTACACGTGTGCCACAAGGCGGACATGTTCACACAGGTAGGATAGCCTGCAAGCATGTTTGCGAGTATGACACCCATGATGGCCTTTGGAAAAAATTTTTTTCTCCAGTGGACGCCATTGCAAAGAAAAAATAAAACAACAACAAAAAAAGCGTGCGTGTGACACCCAGGTATGAACAGTTTGAACACTCGCTATTTCACAACAATTTGTGTCGCCATGTTGTGTTCCACCCGTGTGGGATAAACTGTAAGTGCTATAAGTTTTTTAAGTGTGTGCTCATCTTAATGCAGAAACTTTTTGGTTTTTTTACAACACGAAAAGAAAGTGTCCATAGTTTTTGGCATATTTTATGAAAAAGAGAGCATTCAGAAATATTTTTGCCAAGAAATGCCAGATATGAACATATGCAATAGTGCAATTCAAATAGGTTCAACACTTACAGTTTGTTGTGAATTATAAAATAAGCAAAATATTATATAAAATTAACTGAACTCAATGAAAAGTATTATATAGTATAGAATTTACAAATATATAGTATAGATTAAAGAAAAGTAGTACAAATGGTGTACAAATGCATAGATTAAAAGTATTTAAATTAAAAAGTATTTCCTTGTTGTGGCGAGATACAGACTAGAGCTTACCAAACAGCGATACCTCTATGCGGGTCCAAATGAATACAACAATCTGACACTGGAACTTAGAAATCTTATGTCCCTTGGACAGTTTAAATCAGAACTAAAACTTAATTTGCTAACTAACAGAGTTTAATAGTTTAGAAAGTTGATAATTGTAACGTTTAAAATTATTAATTTATTGTTGATTGTAGTTGAACAATGCTAATTAGTGGCTAATGCCAGATGAGTAAGCTCCTTGAAAAGCTTTCAGGCAATGGAGCATATAAAATAAAATCACAAAATTACTCAACTAATCTGTAAATACTTTTAAATACTTAATTATATTTTATTAACTTTAACTGTATATATATATAAACTGGAATATTAGCTTGTAAATTTTGTGTGTATGAATATGAATATATTAATCAATAAATAAAAAAAAAGAGTAAAATATATTTAAAAAGTAAGTTTAATTAATTTGTGAAAAATTTATTATCTTATTTTAATTTAATTTTTAATATATTATTCATTTGTGTTTTTTTCTGATAAATATTCCCAAATATTCTGTAGTAATTAATTAAATTGCATTTAAAAAAAGTAGATACATATAAAAAATATTTAAAATGTAAAATACTCTTTATAAAAAAAAAATATTTATACTAATTATATAGAAAATTATTACCATATATTTATTTCATATGAAGCTTTCGAATAGTATATCGGGTTTCCATATGAAATGTACTAAAATGCACCGAGTAAGAGATATCGAGTTATTCTGTCTGCGATTTCCTTTGCCACACCAACTCATACAAAAATGTACAAATACTTGTATAGTTATTCGTGCATTGAAATAATGAACATTTCAAGATATCATCTTTTTCTAATCAGTAGCAGAACAAAATATTCAGTCAATTTATATTTTCTCAAGCGCGTCGGAAGCGAATTTCATCGGGGGGGGGGGGGGGCAGTACAAATGGAGGGGCAGTGCAAATGGTGGTGCAAAAAAGTTCACCAAAATTTCTTCAAAGAAATATGAATGTGAATAAACGAATTTTTTATATTATTTTAAAATAAATAAATATATAAAAATATATATAAAAAATATTAAAATTTCATTATTTTTAAAAGTTATTCCAATTTCAATATTAGAGATCATTCTTTAAAGGATCTTTTATATGGTAATATGAAAATATAAGAAATAATGGTTGCTTTTATAAAGCAAGACTAGGTATATCTTTACATGGTTTAAATGCAATAAGGTACAAAAAGTTATATCAATTTAAATTCTTCCAAAACGTTTCTTTTTGTCTTTGTGAGAAACAAACTCTTTCACCACCTCCATCGAATTCAATTCTTCGGTTTTATCTTTGTGAATGTGTATAAGTGCCGCATGAGTGAGTCGTGTTTGTGTCATAGTTGCTCGAAGATACGTTTTAAGTCGCCTTAGTGCACTAAAAAAACGCTCAGATGAAGCTGCTGATGCAGACACAGTCAAAAGCAAAGCAATAAGTTTTTCAACTTAATTTAATAGTTTTTTTACAGTATCCGAATTTTTTGCAAATTGGGATACAATGCCACTACAATTTCAAGGTGTTTGGCCAGGCAATTGCTTCAGCATTTTAAGTTACGCGTGGAGGTCACTCCCATCAAAATCATCTGCATAAAGATCTAGTTTTGTTTTTAGATTTTGTTCAGAAGGCACTTTTCCGATGAAGGCCTTGATTAAAATATTACAGTATTAAGCTACATACTTAAGGGTGCTTTTAAACTGAAGTGGTGGGTTTGCAGTAGAAACTCTACATTTTGTTCTATCTTTTTGCAAACATAGAGAAAGAAAATGGTTATCCGCAAGCATGCTTATGAAGAAGAAAGAAAGAAGAGGAAAATATATAACACAAAAAGATTATCGTTGTAAAAAAAACTGATATTATGAATAACTTTTGAAGTTTTCTTGTCATTGTTAATTGTTTATCTAGCAAAAAAGTGGGGGGCAACTGTCCCCCTTTCCCCCCGCTTCCGACGCCAATGTATATTCTCTTTTGAGGAAAACTATTAATCTTTACTTTAAACTTTTCATGCAACAGCTAAAATTCTTTGGTTTCTTTAATATTGACCACTAGTGTGTACTAACTATATCAATAACTAACTAACTACATATATCCTCTTCACTTTCATAAGTACTTCTAAATTTTTCTAGAAATATGAAAAATCCACTGATTGTACCTCACTGGCCACATGGTTATGTATTGAAAATTTTGAACACATTGGATTCAAAGAAAATCAATTTTATCGAAGCACAAAATCAACTGATGATCTATTTGGGTAATTATTTGTATTTCTATTTCAAACATCTATGTGTATGCATTTTATTTTAATAACTTATTTCACAGCAAAACAGAATATACGATGTCCTAAACCTATCCTCAATGTGACTGGAAAATACTATTCGGTTGAGAATATTAACGGTGACGATCATGTAGTGCGCCTTCTCCAATATTTACCTGGAAAAATATTCCATGAGGTACCGAAGACTAACTATCTCTTATTCAACAGCGGAGAATACATTGCCAAGTTTGATCGTGCTGCAAAGGTTCGCAAATATCAATAAATTATTTCTGATTATTTTTACGAATTTTCTCGCTTTATTGTTTCTTACAGAATTTCCAACATGAAGCTTATGAAACTCACAGAAGTACATGGATGCTTCAATTAATTCCAAATTTGAAAAATTTTATCTATGTTCTGCAAGATCATGTGCGTAAAACAATCATAGAAGAAATCATTGAATCATTTGAGGCAAATGTTTTGACGAAATTGGAAAGTTTCGAGTTCCAAATTATACATGGTGATTATAATGAACATAATATAATTGTCGATCTGGTGCCAGGTTCACAAAATAGTGAATATAAAATTGAGGGAATAATTGATTTTGGCGATACGAATAAATCACCGATTATTTTCGAAGTCGGCATAGCAATGGCCTATATAATGCTACAAGCGCAATCACTAGAGAGTGGCGGTATTTTCCTAGCGGGTTATAATTCAATACATCCAATTTCTGCAAGGGAAAAGCAGTATCTAAAATATTGTGTAGCAGCACGTCTAGCTCAGAGTTTGGTCATGGGCGCTTATACTTATTCACAGGACCAATCAAATGATTATGTATTAGTAACGCAAGAATACGGTTGGAAACTAATTGAAGAATTGTGGCGTGAACAATTCTCGAAAATCGACGAGATATGGCAAGTATCCGCAGATAAATATCTTACTCAGAGTATTAAATAGCATTACTTTATAATAAAGATTGATCGATTGCAATACGTACATGAAAATAAATGTTTATGTTTGTTAAACTAAACTAAAAATAATAAAAAATATTTTCACTTGATTTTTTAAATTAAACCATTCAACAAAGAAGGGGGTATGTTTCTTTTTTCATTCCGGAATAAGAATGGAAGGAAGACATTGGAAAATATATTAACGGTATTCAATGAACGACGTACAGCTGTGGTCAAAATAATAGCAGTTCTCTTATATTCAGACATGTTTGGATAAAAAATATTTGTCTACTAATTTCGGATCCGGTAAGCCCATTATCGTTCCTATATGTACTTTCAACGCTGATTCAAAATCTGGACTCAGTTTCCTCCTATATTTTAAAATTTTCCATATATAGGGTGTTTTTCGTTTTTGGCACGTGTTTAGTATTACTGATCTAGAATCTGAACTACTCGCCATAAAATAAAAAATCTTATTTTGTTTTTTTGAAAAGATATCAACTGTTTAATCAATATAGCAACCACTATTTGTCATGTGCGGTAGTGGAGCAAAAATGTTGGGATTATCCATTGAAATATCAACAAATTTTGTATCTTTTGTTTAAGCGGAGTTGTAATCGTCCAAATTTAAAATGTCTGTTTTTCTTGTAAAAATACACTAAATCAACAGTTTTGTATTAAATTCTTACTTTAGATGATAACAGCTCCTCTAAAATAAAAGATACAAAATTTTCTAATATTTCGTTGGATAATCTGAAAATTTTATCTCCGCTAAAGCACATAACACGAGAGTAGTTGATATATTGAAGGAAAAGTTGATATTTTTTCTGAAATAGAAAATATTATTTTTTTATTTAATGGTTAGTAGTTTAGTTTCTAGATCAATAATACCAAACAAGTACCAAAAACGTAAAATACCCTGTATCTTGAAAATTTTACAATAAGGAAGGAAACTAAGTACATATATAGAGCCAGTGTTAAAAGTTCATATATGAATGATAATGGGCTTACCGGCTCCAAAATTTGTAGACTAGTTTTATTTATCCAAACATGTCTGAATATAAAAGCACTGCTATTCTTTTGACCTCAACTGTATATATACTGAAAGCGTACTTATAGCTGTTTATGCTAAGCGCTTCCACGAACCCACTCTAAATAAAAACCGAGTAGATTCCGTAATTGTATTAAAAAGAAATTGGCATCACAAAATTATTTTAAACTTACATAAATTTTAGATCCATTAGGACGCCCCAAATGATACTACATGTCCATCGGATCTGTAAGTCATCACACATGTAGTATCGTTTGTGTGAAAAAACTTAAGTCGGATGGACATGTCCGATGGAAGACAAAACTTTTTGGACTTTTTGCTAAGTCTATCCGACATGTAGTTCCATTTGTGTGCGTGGCCATTCAACTTGAGGTCTTTTTACATTAGATGAAAATTTTTCAGAGGAGCACGTCTCGCGGCAAAACTGCTGAACGTAACAAATGCTATATTTTGACGAGAATTTTTTCATCTTTGCCTAAAATCGTGATGGCTTACAATATCAAAAGTGAAAAATATAAGAATAAATGTTCAAAACAATTAAAAGCTGCGTTCCATTCGCTTCAAAATAATCCAGATTATTTTTTTTTACATGCAAAGCAAAAACAAAAATAATAATCCTATAATAAATAGGATTATTTTTGCTATCCATATAAAATTGTGATATAGCCTTTAAAAAACTTGAAACACAGGTGCCGCACCTGTATATTTTTATGAGCTGTCATTTCATTATTTGTTTGTTTGATACAATGACTATTAGGTAGCCAGGACAGCTACCTATTTTCTCACGAGCTGCCACCATAGAATGTTAAACAACAAAAAAACAAAACAAACCGCGTGTGTCACACACATTGAACGCATTCAGCGCAGCCAACAATTGCACTTAAATTATTAATATAATTGCATAATATTGTAAAAGTAAATTTACGCAGTCTCGTGAATCATACGCGTCACGTGTGATTGCCCTGTTAGCTACAATAAGTTTGGCATCCCTGCATGAATAGCTCGACATTCACTTTTGACAGACAGATGGCGTTTGAACTTTGACAGCTGCCAAAAGTGAGCCATTTTGATTTGTTCGTTTCCGTTTTGCTCTCTCTATCTCGCCGTCTGACAAAGGAGAAAGTCGCATAAAAACCAATCTTCATAAATAAAATTAAACATACAAATAAAAAAGTATTTAGAGTTAAAAACTCAGATGTGGGGTAAAGATTCCACAATAAGAAATTATTATTTCATAAATTAAAATGCAACGCGAATCCAAGCAGGCACTTATGGATGCCTTGACTACAGCAGGGGTGATATTTCCAGCTACGGCCACTGTATTCCAACTTAAACGTTTGATATCTGATCATAACAAGAAATTCGGGGAAGAATCCACCGATACTCCTGCACAAGCCGAACCTACACCCGAAAATTTGTCAGATGAAGATATCAATAATATTGATGGACAATTTGGAAATTGTGTTGGTGTTGCATTCAACGCAACAGACGCTGCTGCCACTACTACCACTGCCGTCACTACCGCTGCTACTGACGTCTGTATCGGTGCCACTGCCGTCACTACCGCTGCCGTTCACACCGACGTTTATGATGCTGAATTGAAAGAGTTGCAAGGGCGCCTTGAAATATTACAACTGAAAAAGAGGATTCAAGAGTTAGAAGGAGCTGCAATTGTTAACCAAGATAGACGGATGGATTTCGCTGACGTTGAGTACGCTATCCCTAAGTACAGTGGTGATGATTTGAGACATTCCATTCGCAGTTTCATCCGAGACTTTGAAGAGATCATGCAGTCAATTAATGCGGACGACCGGTTGCAACAGCTAAGCTTGAGGCGATCGCTTTCTGGAACAGCTCGAATTTTCTTGTCGACTACGATTGCTTTAAATTATAGCGATCTGAAAGCTGCACTTATCAATGAGTTTGACATTGCAGTCACTCGTCAAAGTGTCTACCGCACTCTAAGCTAGAGACGTTGGAACAAAAAGAATGAGTCACTACATTGCTATGTACTTTTAGCATGCAGTCAATAGCGAAGCGCTCAGACATTGAAGAAATCGAATTGATTGATTTCATTATTGAAGGAATTGGCGACGGTGTGGCCAACATAAATCTTTTGATGAGTGCCCGAACAGTTGACGAATAAAAGAAATTCATCAATCGCTATCAACAAAAATATTTGGAAGTAAAGACTCCTACCTCCGTTGGACGAAATACTGTCGCTACTTCTGCCAAACCAAAGCAAGGTATTGAAAAAAATCCAGTGAAGTGCTACAACTGTTCACAAGATGGGCATATGAAGCCGAACTGCCCATATCCTTTGCGACCAATTGGCTCTTGCTTTCGATGCTGGCAGATGGGCCACGAGCACCGCTCCTGCACCAATCAAAAGAAGATTTTAAAGCCGCTCGCTGACAGACAATTAGCAGCTGTAGATGAAGACAACAATGATCCAGTAGATATATATAATTTAGTGAGTATTAGTTTTAAAATTAATTGGTTTGGAGGTGCAAAATTTAACGAATATCTTTCTCTTTTTGATACCGGCAGCCCTATTAGTTTCATTAAACGATCTCTTGTTTCAAGATATTGCGTGGTTCAGCCTCTTACACAAGATTTCTTTGGTATTGGCGGAATGAAAATTCATATTGAAGAAGAAGCTTATTGCCTTATAAAATTTAGACTTAAAACCAAAAGTATTAAACTTAAAATCGTGCCTGACAGCGCGATGTTCATGCCGGTCGTTTTAGGCCGAGACTTTTTGAAATTATTTCATATACAGTTAACAGAAGTTAAAATGAATTGTAAAACTGAAGAACTGTTACTAGAAATTAATAATAAAAATTTGTGCACTTCCACTCCAAATGATTTTTCTACTTTATTACACATAAAATCTTTAAATAATACTGAGAATGTTCCGAATGCTGAGTCAGTTGGTAATATAAGTAATGCTGGTACTTCTGAAACTGAAATATATAGATATTTGGTATTGAAATCACAAATGATGATGTAGAATTTAATATTGACTACTTTTTAGACAAGTCAAAAAGTATAGAGTTGAAGTCGTTGATCGCAGATTCTTATGTTAGGCCTAGACATTTAGTAATTGAACCTTACAAGCATGAAATGAAAATTCACTTAACTACTGACGTTCCGTTTCACTGCCCTCCTCGTCGACTATCATACATGGATCGAACCATAGTAAAGAATATTTTGGACGAACTGCAAAGAGATGGAATAATTCGACCAAGTAGTTCGCCATATGTATCAGCTATTGTCCTAGTTAAGAAAAAGAACGGGCAGACACGCCTTTGCGTTGATTACAGAGGTTTGAACAAGATCACTGTTAGAGATAATTATCCACTTCCGCTTATTGACGATTGTGTAGAGTATTTAGAGGGTAAAAAATTATTTACTGTGTTAGATTTAAAAAGCGGGTTTCACCAGGTTAATGTCTCACCGGAATCAATTCCATTCACTGCATTTGTTACACCTAACGGACAGTACGAATACTTGAAGATGCCTTTCGGACTTAAAAATGCTCCGGCTGTGTTCCAGCGTTTTATTAATAATATATTCAAAGATCTAATTGACGAAAAGAAAATTATAGTCTATATGGACGACATACTAGTAACTACGACAAATTTTTCCGAACACATAGCATTACTACAGACTGTTCTGCATCGTATTGCTCAACGAGGACTTAAACTGAATCTTGCTAAATGTAAATTCGGCTATAAAACTATAGAGTTTTTAGGGTATTCAGTATCTCCTGAAGGAATAAAACCAAGTGAATCCCATATATCTTCCATAATGAAGTATCCCTTACCCACAAATCGAAAAGCATTACACTCGTGCATTGGGCTATTTTCATATTTTAGGAGATTTATACCGTAATTTTCCCGAATAGCCAAACCTTTATTAATGCTTTTAAAGAAAGATACCGAATATACTCTTGACGAACAATGTATAACAGCATTATACGATTTACGATCGAAGTTGACTGAAGCCCCTGTTTTAGCAATTTAAAATCCCGAGAAAGAAACCGAGCTGCATTGTGATGCTAGCTCAATAGGATTTGTTGCTGTCCTACTTCAACGGCAGAGTAATGGAAAATTCCATCCTTTATCTTACTTTTCAAAAACTACTTCTGCAGCAGAAGCCAAATACCACAGCTTTGAATTAGAAACTTTAGCAATTATTTATGCATTAAGACGCTTTAGAGTTTATCTGGAAGGAATACCTTTTAAAATAATAACTGATTGTAATTCGCTGACTATGACTTTATCAAAAAAACAAACAAATCCACGGATCGCGAGGTGGGCGTTAGAATTAGAAAATTTTAACTACACCATTAAGTATCGCAGCGGTGCTTCAATGGGGCATGTAGATGCATTAAGCCGCTGCCAAATTGTATTATTTCTGGAGCAAAGTGAGGTAGACTTTCAGATCCGAATCTCTCAAGAAAGAGATGAAGTTATAAGGGATATACGTGCTCGTCTCGAGATAAGAGAGGTAAAAGATTATGAACTAATAGATGGACTTGTTTTTAGAGTAAGAAAAGGTGGAATTAAAGCATTATTCGTGCCCAAAGAGATGGAGGATAATGTTATACGATTAATTCACGAAAAAATATGCCACCAAGCAACAGATAAGACTTATGACAGTGTTAGTTTGTATTATTGGTTCCCAAATATGCGGGAAAAAATAAAATGCTTTATTGAGAATTGTCTGAAATGTATAATGTATAGTGCACCAGTCCGACATACTGAAAGAAATTTGTATAGCATTCCAAAAAGCACGTTACCATTTGACACTATTCATGTTGATCACTTTGGGCCACTGCCTTCCATCAAATCGAAGAGAAAACATATATTAGTTGTAATTGATGCCTTCTCGAAGTTTGTAAAGTTGTATCCCACTAATTCCACTAGCACACTAGAAGTAACTGCTTCTCTGGAAAAATATTTCTCTTATTATAGTAGACCCAGACGAATTATATCAGACAGGGGAACATGTTTCACATCTTTAGAATTTGGGGAGTATTTGTTAAAATGGAAAATACAGCACGTCAAAGTGGCTGTGGCTTCTCCACAAGCCAATGGTCAGGTTGAAAGAGTTAATAGGGTGATTAAAGCTATGCTAGGAAAATTAAGTGAGCCTTTAGAACATGCCGACTGGGTTAATAAACTTACTCAGGTGGAATATGCAATCAACAACTCAATTCATAGTACTACAAATTATTCTCCTAGTATGCTTTTGTTCGGTGTAGAGCAACGTGGTGAGTTTATTGATGAACTTACAGAATATATAAACGGGAAACAAGACTGTGGTAAGGGACGTGATTTGAATCAAATGCGGTCCGATGCTGCCAAAGCAATAAAAAAATCTCAAGAATACAGCTTTAATTATGTTTTAAAACATTCATCTAACCCAAAACGCTACAATGTGGGTGACTTCGTCGTGATTAGAAATGTTAATACAGTAGTCGGGACGAATAAAAAGCTACTACCAAAGTATAAGGGACCTTTTGTTGTACATAAGGCCCTTGGCCATGATAGATATGTCATTCGTGACGTAGAAAACTGCCAGCTGACTCAGTTGCCGTATGATGGAGTGGTAGAAGCTAACAGAATGCGAAAATGGTTGTCTAAATAACAGAGCCGATACCACTACTGAAGAAATAAAATTTGTAATAATTATAAGCAAACATTGTAAACCATAGATTTAATATTGCATTGTTATCGAGGACGATCCCTTGTCAGATTGGCCGAGTTGTAAAAGTAAATTTACGCAGTCTCGTGAATCATACGCGTCACGTGTGATTGCCCTGTTAGCTAGAATAAGTTTGGCATCCCTGCATGAATAGCTCGACATTCACTTTTGACAGACAGATGGCATTTGAACTTTGACAGCTGCCAAAAGTGAAGGAGAGCCATTTTGATTTGTTCGTTTCCGCTCTCTCTATCTCGCCGTCTGACAAAGGAGAAAGTCGCATAAAAACCAATCTTCATAAATAAAATTAAACATACAAATAAAAAAGTATTTAGAGTTAAAAATATTAAAAATTAAATTAAATAATTTACAATTTTCCTGACGTTTAGAGTAAAACACATTCAGAGAAAAACATCGTTCACTAAGGTATCGCTACCATAACAGTTCACAGCAGTTTTGAACGACACACGTTCTCATGACACCTAATAGTTATTGTATCATGATTGCTTGTTTGAATTTAATTTTGACTGCAACGGTAATGCCCTCTACGAGTCGTTTTTCTTACCATTCCTTTAAAAAATTTGTTATCGCGATTATATTAAGGCGAAAGGAACGCAGCTAATGTTAATATTTTTATTCCATGTTAACTCTTCGGAAGCTAAAAAATAATGAAGTTCATCCGACTTCCATCCACACCAGCCCGATGTGTGTAGGGGCAACGAAAAAAGTCCTTTACTTGACATGTAGTATCGTTTGAGGGCCCCTACTGGTAAGTACATTTTTAGTAATTTACATTAGTCCCGTTTACACTTCAAATCGCTCATCAAATCGTTTGACCACATAAGTGTTCATACTCATAAAATTTTTCGTCAAATTTAATTTTGTCTTGAACAGCGAAGTAAGCAAGTCGCGATGATGGAAATTTTGTAGTAGTATGTACTTGTTACTAAGAAGAAATTATTTTATAAATTATTATAAATTATTTGCCACATTTATTTATCATTATTATTTTCTTCAGTTCCTTCTTTTGCCGCGATATGCTCAGATTGAAAACTTTTTTGAACTGACAAAATCGTTTGACTACACAATTTGACGAGTTTCATCAAATTATTTGATAAACGGTTCAGCTACTGCAGCTTTTTCGCACTTTCTCCCCATTAGATCATCTTAAGAACCAGCTCAAATAACATTTAATATATCTCAACGATATCGATAAGAGTGGTACCAAACAGGCTAAAGTGAGAAAAATTTACCCACCATAATATGGGTTGGGCTCAGGGACAACACAAGACATAACAACTAACTATGCGTTTACATAGATCTAATCAAACATTAGTTTTCAATCTACTTTTGAGTTCACCATTCGAGAAGTTAACATAAAAAAAGCTACAGTTGTTAACAAAGGTAGTCATGCGATGTAAAGGAGCAGTAGCCATATAATTTGTTCTACTAAAAGGTAAGTAAATGAAATTGTTAGCATTTCTACTGCTTCTACGGTTAATGTTAAAATTTATTAGGAGTTAAATTTAAGAGTTAGGAGTTCTGGAGAATCGAATACACCAGTTATGAGTTGGTGTAAATAGACGATATCTGCAGACTTCCTTCTCCCATTCAAAGATTGCATTATTAATAGTTTTAAACGATCATAAGGAGGAAGGTTTGAAGTGTCAGTTGCACTTAAGCCCCTTAGAGCAAACCGAACAAAATGTTTTTGGATTCTCTCTATACGTTCAACATGTACATTGCAACTTGGGGACCAAACTTGACTTGCATACTCTAAGTGAGGTCGCACAATTGCATAATACAGCATTGTAGTTTTGATCATGCTATTAAATTCTTTGGCCCAGCGTTTTATAAGCCCGAGCATAGAAGAAGCTATTTTACAAATGTAATCATTATGAACGTTAAACGATAGCTTAGAATCCATGCATATACCAAGATCTTTGACAGCATCTACACGACTTAAAGCAGTATCTTTTATCTTCTAATCAAAAATTAAATTAATCCTTTTTCGCGAAAAGGTCATAGTTTGGCATTTATCTGGATTTAGAAACATATTATTTTTAGAGCACCAAATTTCAAAAGATTTCAAATCAGACTGGAGCAGATCTGAATTGTCTTTAGCATCTATTGCTCTGTATATTTTCATATCATCTGCATAGATAAGTAGATGAGAGTGTTTGATGATGTGGGTTACATCATTAATGGCTTAAATAAACAGAAGTGGACCAAGGTGGCTACCTTGAGGAACACTTGATTCAGCAGTGAATTCAGCAGAAAGTAAAATCTTGACTTGTACTTGTAATATAAATAAACACACGACAGCTAGCGACTTCCAAGTATGCTAGCTTACAAGCGAACGGCATGAAGTCCCAAGTAAAGGAAAACTTGATGCTTTCGGCAAAAAGCTTGAAATTGAAGGCTGGTATCCAATTAAAGCAACTATCCAAAAACTTCAATAAGCTTGTGTAGGAAAAGCTTAAACGTATTAGGACTTTTAAGGGTTCCGTGGACTCCGTGGTTGGCAGTTTTAGTGGTAGCTGATTTCGGAATTTATAATAAAAATAAAATAAGAATTTAAAAAATAGGTGGCAGCCCTATCTACTATATTGAATTTTAAGATTTTGAATTCGGATTCGCAATGAGCGACCCCCTATCACTGTTAAATGATGTTTAAAACTCTTACAAATACATTTTAGTAGATGACAATACTGCGGTAAAATTTAAGGTGGCAACGCTTACCGCCATCTTAAATTTTACAACTTTGAAATTAGATTTTAAATCAAATCTGTTGTTAGAGTTTCAAAATTACAAGAATTCGCAAAAATACAAAAAAATCTATGTGGCAACTTTATCCGCCATCTTAAATTTTAAATTCTGACATTAGGAGCTCGTTCCTGTAACTCGTAGCGATCGTAGTTACCGACTCATATTACCGATTTGACGTCACGCTGATGTCACTCTCGCCTGCAATGTTTCTGTACGTAACTGAATCGATTTCTGTTCGATTCGTTCGTTCCAAATCGATAAGCTATCACATGTTCCGATTTCATTTCAATGGAACCTTTTAAAAAAGTGTTTCTGTACGTAAAGTGAATCGATAACAATGTGTCACTTTTCTCACTGGCTTTGCGGCAAGTGAGAATTCTACCGATTTATCTAATGTCAGTAATGTTGTGTATTATTGAGTTATAAGTACTCGAAATATACCTTTAAAATGGTAACTTTCATATAAGTCGAATTTTTTACGAATTGAAATATTTCATTGTTCTTAAAAAAGTTTTAATTTTAAAGGTAATGCAATTTATAAATAATGCCTGTTTACATAAAAGTTACAAATTTTAGCAAAACAGTATATGTTTGAGCTATAAAAAAGTACCCGGTTTCATATATTTGCTAAGTTTTTGCTGCACAGCACTAAGTGTAAAATTACATTTACATTCATAATCGTTGATTATTTCCGCAACCATTAATACACTTCATTATAACATAATTAATTTTCTTAAACTGCAAATATTCACTTTTTATTAATAAGACAAGCACCTATTTATTATAAAGTTTTAGCGCAACTAAAACAATATATTCGAGTAAACAGCTGCTTGTCATTTCACTCAATTTCGCAACTTTTCTTCTCAATTTGTGTTCTTATTCATAACTGTCGGAGTTTTTACCGATTTAAACGTACAGAAACATTAGTTGTCAGGAAATCGGTAGCTAGGGATCGATAACGGCTGACGTCACACAAATCTGTAACTTGTCGATTTTGTTACAGGAACGAGCTACAGAACCGAAATCATTTACCCCCTAAAAGTTCCAATCGGTGAGTCCAGAGAACCTTAAAAAATCCTAATACGCTAAAGCTTTCCTGCACAAGCTCATTAAATTTTTTGGATACTTGCTTTAAATTCAAATTATTGGATACTTGCGAGTTTGCAGGCTTTTTCCGATCATTTCAAGCTTTTCAACTTTCTGCCCGACGAATTAACTGCATGTTTATGTAGAACGAAGTCTGAATATGGTTCTAGACACGGTAAGAAATACATTTTTCCATATCAAAAAATATTGTTGCTCGTTTCTTTCATGATGTTCAGCCTTCGTTTAGTTTTACATAAACTTGCAATAAGTCTCAACAAGCCAAGTCCACGAGAAAGCAGGGATATGACTTGTATCTGTTTGGTGTTTATGCTTGCTTTTTCAAGTTTGGATATATAATTTCAAGAAATTAAAGTTCAAGCCTTTTCAAGTACTTGAATTTAAGTAGGCTTGTTCAGTTCTCTTCAAAATTTTTGAGTGAATTGAAATATTAAAAAAAGTGAAGTGAAGCGAAGTGAAATGAAATTTCTTCAAAAAAGGAGTGAAGCGAAGCGACGAATATTTAGATGGCAAACACAAAAATTGGTTTCAACGTTTGAAATACGAATCTTTATATTGAAACAAAAAAAAAAACATGAGGGGTATTCACGATTCAGTGCACTTGCCAGTGCAGTTGAGGACTTGAGGACCTGTGCACTTTACAAAAACAAAATACACGTACGTCAAAAATCCACAAAAGTGCTTTTCTACTGTAGCCTAAAACTTGAGGACTTGTGCAGTTGTGCACTTGTGTGCATTGATAAATTTTGACAGCATTGAAAAAGTGAAAGTGGTTAGGCTTGGGCATTTTAGTTCACTAAAAAGATCGCTCTTTTTAGTTCAGTTGAGTTTAATGAAATAGTTCGTTCATATAGTTTTTTTAGTTCATTAAGTTCGCTCGTTTCGTGCACTCGTTCATCTTGCTAGTTCGTTACGTCTATAGTTCGTTTGGTGTCTTAAATCGTTATGTATGTTAGCTCGTTATGGAGGTTAGCTCATTAGGTCTTTTAATTCGTTTTGTTTACTCGTTGTTCATGATCAGGTCTATAAAATGAAACGAACTAAATGAACGAATCAATCATTAACTGTGGACATAGCAAAAATTTACATAAAAATACAAAATAAGGGGCATTTCACACAATATTTGGCACAAAAATTTTTTATTCCAAAAAAGTTTTTTACCGTTCATTAGTGAAAAACTGTATCAGCACGGACCAAAACCATTGTTGAATAAATTTTTTCTCGTTCATTTCGATTTGACTCGCTGCAAAATCAATTGAACTAAAAGAACGAGAATTAACGAACTAGTTCACATAGTTCATGAGTGCGAATAGTTAAATTGAACTAGTTAGTTCGTGAACTACCCAAGCCTAATAATAGTGTGTTCACGAAAACCTTACTGCACAAGTCCTCAACTGCACAGGTAAGTGTACTGAATCGTGAATACCCCTAATGAATTCTCAGCGCAACACTAGTCTACGTTATAAACTTACAAGTCGTGTTATAAAAATTGTATCGAAACATAATAAAAGTAAGCTTTTTATAATAATACTTGTAGTAAGTTTACTTGAAGTTTAAATTACCAGCGTTTTCAAAGTATGATTGGAAAATGCTTTCAGAGGTAACTGTTTCAAACTTTCCACATTATTGTGGAATTTGGAATTCCCCAAGCACTAAAAATTACAATTTCAATAAGAAATAAAGTTCATCACCAACAATTTTGATGTCAGTGCCTTGTGTTCAGTGATAATTCCAACACATTCTCTTAGAATTTAATAATACTTTATAATGATTTATTCTAAAAGTATTGTTTCAAAATTGTAGTGTGCTACTCTGCTTATTATTTAAAGTATGTTGCTGGCTTTATTATTTTACGTGTGTTACTGTCATTATTATTTGAAATGTGTTGGAGGACTTTTGAGAGAAATTTGGCAACATGGTAAAAAAGAAAAAACAGAAGAACTGAGGAGGGTACTTTTTCAAAAAATTTGAACTGTTAAGTCACGCGTGAAAAGAAAATATAAAATCTTATTTAATTTATTAAATCCTTGCCTTAATCATTTTAACTTAAATAATTTTTAATATTTTGTTAGTTACACTAATGTGCTTTAATAAAAATTTTATTGAATAGTCCACATAGTTTTATTTATATTCCCTTTTTTTAAGTGGCAATGTGTTTATCGACCAAGAATGATAGAATAAGAGATTACGCTTTGCGCAGGTCCGTTACTTCTGCTAATCGAGTTTGACAACCAGCTGTTCAGTTGACTACGTCACAATATTTTATTTCTTTGAGAAACGTACCGCGATCGGTTGTGTTTTATTTAATTGTGTATATATCGATGTATATTTGCGAGTTTTTAACTTAAAATTTAAAAAAGGAAGTGTGCAGCTGCTAATTGTGGTAACAGTAACAAAAAAATATTTTTCAGAAACCTGATGTTTGCAATAAATACAAAAATTAAACCAAGAAATTGTAGAAAACACACAAACGAAAACAAAAATACAAAAATACATTAACTTAACAAAATTTGTTTCATTATTTAAAAACTTGGAACCATCATTTATTTGTCCTTTCAATTCACAGGTAAATTAATGGAATTAAAGGAACATTTTACCTTTAGCTAAAATGGACTTTTTTAATTTTTTTTCTTTCTTCAAAATGTGTATTTGGAGCTAAAAAAGCGAATAGTGAAAAAATTAGAGGTCGCTCTAAAGACGTTTAAAAGTTATAGATGTCCAAAGTTAGAAAAAATGGCCTTAAAACATGCTGTAATTTTTTCAATTTTCTTAGAAAAGTAAGCATTATGGCTATCAAAAGAAAGGTAATACGAGCACCTATTCAACGAGGTATCAAACATTAAAATCCATGCATAACTTTTTAAGATATAAATTCTTTTATACTTAAATATTTTCGTTTTGTACAAGGGCAAAACACTTTTAAGCTGGCAGTCCAAATTATATAAAAAAAGGAATTATTGCAATTTAAGTAACTAAGGTATAACTAGTTACATAAATGATGTAACATATATGATGTAGGAATATTTTCGAAGTAAGTTAAATAGTTACATGAGCGATTGAGGAAGAAAGGGCCACACTCGAGAAATTTTTAAAGCATTTACAGATTAAGTTATACAGTTAAAGGTATTAAATATTATTAATTTTGTAAGAATTTTTGAAATATTTAGGAACTGTTAAATAAACGATGGATAAATAAAGCGCCGCAGGCGAAAAATTGTTATTAAAAATCGCCGCGATTTTTAATAACAATTTTTCTTGTTCGTCGTTTTTATTTGAATCTGAAATGCATCTAAAGTTTGATGCAAAATAGTTGGTACATAAAATGACTTATATCTTAGAAAGTAATTAATGGAATTTTATGGATAATAGCTTATTGAATAGCGAGCACCTCGGTGTAACGGTTGATCAAGTCAAAGTGGATCTGGAAACCTATGGCGCTCATGTCAGAGCTAAACATGTTTCTCTTCTTCAAAAATCTCGTAAAGAGCAACAGCAATATTATCATTCCTAACTCTTCTTTCTTAAATATATTCTACCATAACTGTAGCGGCATGAGAAGCAAATTAAACAAACTTTATGTTGACGCTAAATCATGCCACTTCAATGTCCTAGTATTCACTGAGACATGGCTAAACGAAACCTTCAATAATGAGGAAATTCTTGATAGCAATTGGACTGTCTTCAGAAAGGATCGGGACTACTCCTCAACAGGTCTTTCTCGAGGAGGTGGTGTCCTTGAAGCATCTCACAATTCCCTTTCAAGTGAGCTAATAGACACACCTAACCATAAACTGTTCGATCACCGAATTATTAGAGTTTGTTCAGGTAAAAGTCTCAATGTGTACATAGGAGTCGTTTACATTCCTCCCGGCTCAAGTGAAACAACATACAACGAGCTATGTGAAACACTGACCACTTTTACCTCCTCCCTAAAAGAGGAAGATAAAGTTGTTATTCTTGGTGACTTTAATCGCCCAAATATATCTTTTGTCACCGACGAAAACGACAACTTTCTTCTTCCTGTAAATCTTTCTAATGCCATAGACTTCAACTTACTTAGCACCTTTTATGGCAGTGACTTGCAGCAAGTCTCTTCTGTACAAAATCAGAATGGCAGATGGTTGGACCTAATTTTTACTAACTCGTATGAAGAAGTGAAGGTTAGTCCATGCATGGGAGCAGAAAATTTACTAACCAACACTGTTCATCATACAGCCTTAAAAGTTGTTTTCTCTGCTAATGACATCAACTTTACCCAGTCTTATAATAACACCATTGCGTACGATTACCTCAACGCCGATTATGAAAGAATAAAATGTTATCTTAGTTCTCTAAATTGGAATCATATTCTATTCAATTTAGATTTAGACAGTGCTGTCTCTATATTTTATCAGCACATTTTTACCGCTATCGAAAGTTATGTGCCAATAATAAAGAATAAGAATAAGCTCACAGAACCATGGCTAGACAACAATCTCAGATTTTTGAGGAATCAAAGAAATAAAATCTACAAACTTCTCAAAAACACTGATAATATAAGCGATGAACTGAAGCTTAGATATGACGAGCTATCAAGAGAGTTCTCTATCAAGTCAGAAGAAGCGTACAAGTTGTACACGAACATCATCGGAGAAAAAATTGTCCAAGAGCCGAGAAAATTCTTTGACTTTGTTAACATGAAGCGCAAATCTAGCGGCTATCCATCGTCTATGTTTAAAGGTAATGTCACTTCGTCCAATTCTCTTGAAATAAGCAACTTGTATGCCGATCACTTTAAGGAGGTCTTTTGTCTTCCTACCACCTTATCTGAAACTTCTCCTAGCTCAACTATTATAGTTGATAGTTTATATTTAACCCAGGAAGAGATTTCTAATGCAATAAAAGAACTGGATATATTAAAGGGACCAGGACCAGACTTAATACCTACAAGCTTTTTGGTGCGATGTTTAGACCAACTGCTATTGCCATTACACATTATCTTTAACGAATCACTGGTTTGTGGGACATTTCCTTCATATTGGAAATCATCCCATCTTACGCCAATTTACAAGAATGGTGATAAAAGATCAGTTGAAAATTATAGAGGCATAGCAATCTTGTCAGCCATTCCAAAACTTTTTGAAAAACTTATTTGTGAAAAGCTAACAAGTTTCATTAACCCACGTCTAAATGAGCAGCAACACGGGTTCCGAAAAGGGCGATCTACATCCACTAATCTCATGATTATGGTATCAGATGTTTTAGTCAAAATGGAAAAAGGGCACCAAATAGATGCTGTTTATACTGATTTTAGTAAAGCTTTTGATCGAGTTGATCACAACATTCTTATATATAAGTTAGAAAAATTTGGTGTTGCAGGGTCCGTACTAAGTTGGCTAAAATCATATTTAAACGGCAGATCCCAGTTTGTTAAATTCCAGGGAGTTCTATCGAAAAAAATTGCAGTCTCCTCGGGAGTTCCGCAAGGTAGTCATCTTGGTCCTCTTCTTTTCAACATATTCATATCCGATCTGTCAGAAGTTCTTAACGATATCCCACATCTTATGTATGCAGATGATTTAAAAATGTACTATTCAATTCAATCAGATGTAGATGTACATTTTTTGCAATCAAAATTGTTGTCTCTTGAGCAATGGTGTTTTCAAAATAAACTACATTTTAATGTCAATAAATGCAATGTTATTAGCTTTTCTCGTAAAAACAACGTAACATTACATACCTACCACCTCAATAGTACCGAACTAAAAAGGGTCAACCATATAGTGGATCTTAGAGTTGTCTTAGATTGCAAGATGCGCTTTAATCTGCACTATGATAAAATTGTGTCCAGGGCCAGCAAACAGCTCGGTTTTATAAAAAGACGAGCAAATGAATTCAAGAATATATGGGTCACTACATCCTTGTACCGTGCATTAGTGCGCCCAATACTTGAATATGCATGCATAATTTGGAATCCATCTTTCGATTCCCATAGAGAAAGAATTGAGTCTATTCAAAAGCAGTTCTTACTATACGCGCTTAGAGATATGTACAACCCCCATGATTATTGTAGCCTTCCATCATATGAACATAGGCTCAGCCTTTTAAATTTGATGCCACTATCAACAAGAAGATCGTTATTGGGCTCATGTTTCACATTTGATGTAATTAATGGTGCTATTCACAGCGAATATATTTCTAATATGATTTCCTTTAACGATCCAACTAGGCGCACTAGGCATACTCGATTGTTAACTGAATATCAGCACCAAACTACATATGCAAATAATGAACCCATCAATCGTTGTTGCAGAGAATTTAATAATATCTCTATATACTACTCACCTTCTATGTCCAAATCCTCTTTCAAGCAAACCCTATATAAATCACTCAGTAATCAGAACTAACCCAGGCCTCAGATAAACTACATACAGGTATGGATTTATATGTATAAGCATTTAGTTTAATAAATCAAAATTCTTTAACATCCCTCTCCAAATCTCCCATTTACGTCCTTTTGTCCTTATAGTCTTTAAGAATAATATATATACATCGTATCTTAAGTGTGTATATAGTCTCTCTTGTTTTCCTCCTCTTCTCTTAGTTTTGACATGGTTTTTGAAATCGTGTCAATCCGGTGGGCGGAGTATGCCCACTAAGAGCACCAAATAAAAAATAAAATAAAAACAAGGAAAGGGGAGAAGAAAAACAAAAAACTTAGTAATCTAAACTTAGTAATAAGTAAACAAAACCTGTTAGAATAAGTTAGAATAAGTAAATTGCATTGCATTGCCTTGTTTGGCCAATAAATAAATAAATAAATAAATGAATAAGTAATAGAATAGCCTTTATTTTAATACACATTTTGATTAGTTTTGTTTATATATGAGCTGTTCAGAGCACAAGTGGCGTAAGTCCATTTTTTAGGGAAATTGATTTAAGTACGTAGAAGTGAAGAGAAAAATGTACCCTATTTATGAGTACGGGCTAGAAACTCCTAGCTTACGTAATCTCTGAATAAAATGCAACACTTTGTTATTGCTCTGACAAATAACATTATTTTTTCAGAGCACAAGTGGCGTAAGTCCATTTTGGTAGTTTTGAGAAAATCGAACATTTAGAAAAATTCTTAAGATAAATTCCAAGTATGAAGAACTCAGTTTTGCTTATAAGCTTGGTCAAGAGCATAATTGAAGCTATCCATATCGTAAAATATAAACTAAATAATACACCAAAATAATGCAGAATATTGCATATTAGTAAAAACATTTGGATTTGCGCCACTTAAAATTATTTTAAATTTCTCGTTTCCGCTGTAGGAATCTAAAAGGAGATTTTTCAAGAATTTTTTGATGAGGAATGGCAGCATTTTTGCCCAGAAATTGAACAAAACTGCCCCTAGCGATTATCTTCATTATTAAGGAAGATATAAAATGAATGGACTTACGCCACTTGTCCTCTGAAAATTTTTAAAAATTTCTCCTTTCGCTGTAAAAATGTAATGGAAAATATTTTTAAGAATTTTTTGATGAGGAATAACATAATTTTTACATAGAAATTGGACAAAACTATCCATTAGCGATTATCGTCATTATTAAGGGAGATATAAAATGAATGGACTTACGCCACTTGTCCTCTGAAAATTTTTTAAAATTCCTCCTTTCCGCTGTAAAAATGTAATGGACAATATTTTTAAAAATTTTTTATGAGGAATGACATAATTTTTACAGAGAAATTGTACAAAACTACCCATTAGCGATTATCTTCATTATAAAGGGATATATAAAATGAATGGACTTACGCCACTTGTCCTCTGAAAATTCTTTAAAATTTTTCCTTTCCGCTGTAAAAATGTAATGGAAAATATTTTTAAGAATTTTTTGACAAGGAATGACAGTATTTTTACATAGAAGTGGGACAAAACCATCCCTTAGCGATTGTTTTCATTATAAAGAGAGTTTTGATATATACCTTTTCGAAAATTTACCATTGCTCCAAATAACGACACCGATAAAAAAAGATAACGATAACGATGATAACTTATATTTGCAAAGATTTCTTATTACATTTTTGAATATATTAATAAATATTACATATTATTACATCCCTACTAAATAGAAACAACTGTGTTTAATTTCAACTGTGAAACTTTTATAAGAATAAATGCATTCTGTCCTCTCCAATTATTCAAAAAATCACAAACGGATGCTAAAATCGCACTTCTGAAATTAAATTTAGTCATTCCTTACCAAAAAATTCTTAAAAATATTGTCTATTACATTTTTACAGCGGAAAGGAGAAATTTTAAAGAATTTTCAGAGGACAAGTGGCGTAAGTCCATTCATTTTATATCTCCCTTAATAATAAAGATAATCGCTAATGGGTAGTTTTGTCCAATTTCTATGTAAAAATTATGTCATTTCTCATCAAAAAATTCTTAAAAATATTTTCCACTAAATTTTTACAGCGGAAAGGAGAAATTTTAAAAAATTTTCAGAGGACAAGTGGCGTAAGTCCATTCATTTTATATCTCCCTTAATAATAAAGATAATCACTAATGGGTAGTTTTGTCCAACTTCTATGTAAAAATGCTGTTATTCCTCATCAAAAAATTCTTAAAAATATTGTCCATTACATTTTTACAGCAGAAAGGAGGAATTTTAAGAAATTTTCAGAGGACAAGTGGCGTAAGTCCATTCATTTCATATCTCCCTTAATAATGGAGATAATCGCTAAGGGGTGGTTTTGTCCCACTTCTAGGTAAAAATGCGGCCATTCCTTATCAAAAAATTCTTGAAAAATATCTTCTATTAGATTTCTACAGCGGAAACGAGAAATTTAAAAAAATTTTCAGTGGCGCAAGTCCACATGTTTCTACTAAAATGCAATATTCTGCATCATTTTTGTGTACTATTTAGTTTATTTTCTGGGATATGGATAGCTACATTTATGCTCTTGACCTAGCTTATAAGCAAAACTGAGTTCTTTATACTTGGAATTTATTATAAGAATTTTTCTAAATGTTCAATTTTCTTAAAACTACGAAAAATGGACTTACGCCACTTGTGCTCTGAACAGCTCATATATCAAAGATATAGCCAAAGCAAAGTTTTCTTAGCCCATTTTTCAACTTTGGACCCATATAACTTCTAAACAAGTTGAGAGCGACCATTAATTTTTTAATTCAGATTTGGAATTAGAAGGCCTTTATACATATATTCCACGAAAAATAAGTGAAAAAAATTCATTTTAGCTAAAGGTAAAATATTCCGAAATAAAACATCTGGGAATGTTTAAACTACATAAATTAAACTCTTAAAAAACATTTTTATAAAATCCAAGTCGAAAAATAATGCTCACTGAAGTTGGTATGCTCACTGGCTGTAATAAAATAATAGTAAAAATAATGTTTGCAAAATAGTAATTAATTAATTTACCTTCTTCTCATTCCAATAAATTGCTTCTTACTTCTTTTATTTTAATTATATAAACTAAAATGTATGCAATTTTCATTTTTGTGTAGAAATCGTATGCCAAATGAACGCTCTCCAAAACAGCATTGATATTATGACGTACATGCGCAGAACGACAATTTTGTTGTACTCATTTTCTTGTCTTTGGCGCAATCTTTGTATTCTATCATTCTTGTTAATCGACAGTATATTCTAGATAAATTTCCTATTGATTTGGATGTGATGGTCTTTCGTATGGATTAATTTTACTGAGAAGATAAATTTGTGCTCTTATGTTAACTGCGAGCACATAAGATTTGTTAAAAACAGGTGTTAAAAGCTTACAATAATACTTGCTTTCCATTATTTAATAAATGTTTTAATAATATTTTTATAACACTTTTTTCCAATTTTTTATAAATAGTTGCAAATAACTTACAATAACACTTACTTCCAATTATTTAATAATTATTTTCAATAATACTTTTACAACACTTTTTTTCCAATTGCAAAGAAAGTATTGTAGAAAGCTTATTTACAACACTTATATCCAATTGAATTGTAAACGATTGTAATAATATTACAGTAAGGAATATTTTTCCAAGGGTTCCTTTTTGCTTATTCTACAATTACTTGAAAGCATTTAACAACCATTTTACAAGCTTTTTCCAAGCACAATGCTTACACTTGTAAGCTAACTTCAAGCCTATTCTAAGCTTGTTTGGCTGATTGGGAACAGTTGGCTCCAGTTACGTCATCTAGCGGTAAAACATGCGGATGTCGTAATCTTGTTTCCATCATTCTTGGTGTAATGTGGGCAAAAGCAGCGAAGATCGAAATCAACTAGGGATGGCCACTTTTTTTAAAAAACTCTTCTTGGGATAAACGTTTTTGTAAATTAAAGGACCCGAATATTTATAGTCTAAAGACCTTTTAATTTCTGACCGTATCCAAACATGAGTACAAGTTTCTAAATCCTTATGAATAAAATTTGTTGATTGCGAATGGTTGCTGGCTGGAATAGGTTTAACTTCAGAAATTGAACGTTTCAGATTATCCAAAAATAAACTCTGATCACCAAAATGTTCTTTTGAATTGCCTGTGAAAAAATCGCCTGGTAAGCGAAAAACATCTCCATACACAAAGTTCGCAATCCTAATAGAACGGTTGGAAGAGTTTTCGTCCACTGACAATTTGTATGTGCAATGAGAGCGCCTTTAAGAGTTCGATGAAAACGTTCCACCATTCCGTTTGCTTGAGGATGAAACGCAGTTGATTGATGAACTTCTGCTCCCGAAAGCTTAGATGTCTTTTGAAAAGTTTGAAAAGTGAACTGTCTTCCACGATTAGTGTAAATATGGTAATGACATCCAAAATGACTCACCTACGTGTAGTAAAACTGACTACAAACATCTCCAGCCGAAATTGTTTGCAATGGAATAGCTTGTATCCATCGTGTAAAACGATCTAAAATCGTAAGTAATTACTTGTTTCCTTCTGAAAGAGGCAAAAGTCCAACAATATCCAAATGCAGACTTGCAAATCTCTGAGTTGTTCCTTGAATAGTCCCAAAAAATGATTTAGTATGCCGATTTATTTTTGCCGCTTGACACTGTTGACACCATTGTTGACCATTTGTTGCAGTCTTGTTTAATCGAGGGCCATTCAAATTTTTGAGTTAGCATATGTTGAGTTGCACGTGTGCCAGGATGCGATAAACTATGAACATTGTTAAAATCATTCCCCTAAATGACTGTGGAATATATGGTCGTATGTGTTGAGTGGAAACATCGCAAAAAAATTCCAAACTGCAGTTTGGGATTGGTAAAAGTGTAAATATTAAACTACTTGTAGATTTAAGAAGTGTTTTGAACTCCAAATCAGCTTGTTGTGCTTGTGAAATTTCTTCATAATTGATTGTTAAAATTTCTTCAATTTGAGACATTGTATCCACTACCATGTTGAATTTTCCGGAAATGTATCGAATATCTGTGGTAAATTGAGCGATAAAATTTAAATGTCAAAATTGCCTTTTCTTTTGCCTTACATGTACCGAAAATGTTTCACAGCACTAATGCAGCCAATAACTCTCTATCATATGTACTATAATACCAAACCATTTTTCATATGTCTAATGCAAAAGTTTGATCAAATTGCGATATTTTAAGCAGAAAGAGTACCTTTCCTTAATTTTTCTAATCTAAGAAGGTAGTATTTCTATATTATAATAAATCGCTTTCGGTGCGGAAACTTTTTTCAGCAAATCAACTTAAAAAATTGTTTTTTTATTATCAGAACAACATTCCCCACATGTTACTGGACTGGTATTTTGCACTAAAAAAAAAAAGTTATATCCCTACTCTACATACTTCGTCTAAGTACAGCTGAAATCTTTGCGCAGCATTTCGAAGACCAAATGGCATTCAAAAAAACTCAAATAATCCAAATGGAGTAATAATTGCAGTTTTTGCATAATTGCAGCAGGATTTGCGCGAATCTGATATGCTCGAATCAAATCGAGATTCGAAAAACATTTTGCCTCTCTTAAATTACTATTCAAATCAGTTATAAAAGTAACGATAATCACCACATGGTCTCCAATCTCCGTTGCTTTTTGGGAGCCCATTCACGCTTCAAAGGACGTATAATATCTTGTTCTAACATAAACTAGAATTCCTTTTTAGCAATTGCTAAACGAGCCGGATCCAATCTTCGTGCTTTAACAGAAACAGGCGAACCAAGAGTCTCAATGAAGTGAAACGCAGTGATTTCCTTTTTATTTTTGAGTGAGAATTCAAGCTGACGATGTCAGGAAATTGTTTTAGTAAACTATAATAAACTGGATGACATTATCTTGGTACGCTCAGCTGAAGTTGTCGTTAAAGTTTTACCATAAACCAATGTACAATTATGCAAGTCCGGTAGTAAATGGTGCTGTTTCAGGAAATCGGAACCCAGGACAGGTCGTCAGCGACTACGAAAATCCAGTTAAATATGCGTCTCAAACCAAAATTTACCTGTGGTAGTTGGGTTCCAAATGTCTTGATTGTGCCATTTGCAGCAAAGAGTTTCAAAGTAAATTTGCAAAGAGCTTTCTTTGACGTGTTTGCCAGTGGTATTACTGAAACATCAGCACCGGTGTCGATTAAGAAAGTTTTCTTAGAACATTGATCCTTGATAATTAAGCGGCCTGATGATGAAGCTTCAAATTTGGGTGGCGCTGTACCCAAAACTACAATTACTTTTTTGAGGACATGTATTAGCAAGGCTGAATGCACTTTAGCGCTTTGTCCAGAAATCGCTGATGATACCAACACCAGTCTTTTCTATCGTTAGATCTGATGCGAAGACGCCGATTACGGTAAGAACTTACTGTTACTGCCACGAAATGCTTCTGTAAACTTGCGATCAAGAGCTTCGACGTTCGCGGTCAACTGACTAATATTTAAACTTTCTGTTGAAACAACATAAACTTGGGGTCAAGCTATCTCTATAATTGTATCAACCTAACTCACGAAGGTCAACTTTGCTGGTAGCTAAAATCGAACGAATATTTTCGGGAAGTTGGTCAAGAAATGTTTTTAAGACATTATCACCAATGCCGTAACCAACTGCAAGAGCTTTCATGGATTGCAGGAAATGTGATGGTTTTTGATCTCCAATTGCTTAGCCGCCGAAGAGCTGCTTTAGTTTGACTTCCTTAGAAATGGCAAACGACGAAATCAAACGTTCTTTAACCGGTGGTTTTAAGAGAATATCGCCGATAAACTTCAAATATGTTGGGTTTAGATTGGCAATTATGTAGGCATATTTAATGTCGTCTCTAACAATACGAGAAAGTGCAAAGATGGATTCCACTTGAATAAAACATAATTGTAGCTGTTCCGACCGAAATTGTGGCAACGTATAAAGAGTTGCAGATGCTGCTGCAGCGATTTCAGTTGACTGTTGTTGGTAAGTAGAGGGTTGATTGGTGTGTTTAAATTGATTCCGCCATTCAGCAGGCGGTGGTGGAGAGTGAATCATCGTAACGTGATCTCGGGGATCACCAATTCGCAGTGTAAAGAAAACACGAGCTGTTTCAATAAAATTTTATATAAAAAACTGAATTTTATTTTATTAAAATTTTGAAAGGTTTTCAAAATGTAAAAATAACAAAAATTATATTTTAACAAAAGTATCAAAGTATTTTACAGACCAAGTGGATCACCACGTGCATATTTACTGAGTGTCTGTTTCGTAAATGTTGGCGCAAGTTTTAAGTGCCTTCTCCTATTTTCAACCTTTATATGCATATGTTACACCCTGCCAAACCACTCTCCAATTTTTTTTATATATCGCCAAACTTAAGTCATTTACGTTTAAATTTAAATTCTCGTTGTCGATTTTTGACATTTTCAGCCGGTGTTACGGTTTTTCCCTCTAAAAAAAACACCGGTCTTCACACAAAAAAATACCTATCACTCTTAAATACCGACCGTTTTTGGACATCCCTTTTTTGAATCAAGATTTCTCGAAACTTTAAAATCAGGCTTTAGATGTTATTTCTTATCGACACAGTGCGAATGATATATTTTACGCGTCACGTGATGCTATTTTTACGTGTCAAATGAAACTACAAAATATACATCAGATGTAGTGCGTTTATTTCTCTTCCCTACTTATGATTTACATTTCGTTTTCAAAAAATAAACTAAGATATACATACTATCTTTTTATTTTTTTATAGAACTTCTTTATCAAATTTTATGAATCTTTTTATTTTTTTCATGTATTTATATATATATATATATTACATTTATATATTTCAATATTTAAAATAATATTAAAAAATATTTTTGGTTTCAAAATTGTATATTTAAATAGTTTATTATAATTAAAGTAAATAAAATTGGGAGTTTTTAAAAGAACTCAATTTTGTTTTATTACAAAAAAAAAAATCATTTTCATCATTCATCAAAGTAAACAATGAAATTGCTAAATTTTCATGTGTTCTAATTTTTTTAACCAAGGCTTTTTTACTACGATCAATTACATAAAATATATTTTTAATAAATCGAAGGTTTAAAGTTAAAATGTATAAATACAAAAAAACAGCTGAATTTTAGACAAAACTTGCATCCACAATTAAAGTTATTTTATCACATTTGTGAAAACAAGTTTTCTTTTAAGGGCATTGGGCACTTTTATGTCATTATCACCGACTACAACTTGGATTAACACCGAGTTAGATGATAAAAAGTTAAGACAGTTGGTAAGAGATTATATTCAATTAGTTCAACAGTTCGGTTTGATTGACATTTGTGGTCGAAGCAGATGACAAGGTGACTAGAGGTGGCACTGTTGATGTTGCAGTCGCAACAAATAGGGATTTAGTTGTTGCTGCTACTGCCGCATGTCGCTGTCTTGTTACGGGCGCATTTGATGCGCTTTGCTGCCGACGACGTTTATTGATAAACGCAAAGGATGAGTTCAGCACTTGTTGCGCCGCTTGTGCTGACGATGTACCCAAATTTGAAGTAGATAATGTTGTCACCGCGTTAAAACCTGTAGATGTAGACGCATTGTGCGACTCGAGCCAAGGTAACATAAAGTCAGTATTTGTACTCAACTTAGGTATCAGTTCTCCAAATGCTTGCACTGGTAAATCATTAACGTAGCAAATCATTTGTATCGCATCAGGCGGAGGATAGAAACTAAGCATCGGTTGCGGCTCTGGAGCACTCTGTAGTTCATCCTTGTAATGACGACGTTTGAGCTTCTCTATGCGTCGTTGCTCACGAATCTGTTGAACATCCCACTTTTTGCGCCTTTTTTCGTCTACTTCTAGTTTGGAGTGTCTCTTAAGGAACGTTTCGTCCGACAGATCTTCTGTGCCCTCAATGCAGTAAGATACTGAAATCTCATGCTCAGTCCATTTGGGTATTTCCAGCATATGTTGTGATTCGGTTTGTAACGCGTTGATATCATCTTTCAAGAAGCCATCAAAATCATCGTTTAACTCCTCATCTTCCCATGCACGTGTGCAGTAACGCTGCGTGGTACTAATATACCCACAACGACGTGCTTTTGCGTGATGCTGATGTAGCGGCGATTGGATATTAGGCGGCGGTGCTAAGGATTGACTACGATTCTTCGAAATATCTTTTGGTGATAAACTAAACGCAGGTGAGCTGAGGCATGTTGTGCGCTAGAGGAAGAGAATTTACAAAAAAAAATTAAAAATAAAATTTGTGAAACTCTACCTGTTCTGTTTCTGCGATAGAATCACAGCTAGCCGATTCATCAGAGTGAAGCTCTGGAGCATGTGTCAGCATTAATGGCATTTGTTTCCCGCCACGACTGGCTGTAGGTGGTGTATTGCAGAGTTTCATAGCAGTTGTTGAAACAGCTCCAGCCAACGGTTTGCGCGGTTTTGCACCTCGTGGAATTTTTAAAGAAACATTTGTCGCTTTTTTTGGACGTTTAGACATCGCCAAAGGACCATCATTACTATAATCCGTCTCTTCCCAGTCCTCGCCGTCATCGACTCCTGTTCTCAAATCACCGCTCTGTACATTTACAGTATTACGTTTTGCACTGGACCCCACTTGACGTCTTGTTGTTTCTTCCAATTCCGAAGCAGAATCAGAAGCCGTTGACAACGGACTTTGAAAACCCGCAGTGTTGACACGGTGTAGAATGATTTTACTGATTAATTTACCATTGCATTCGCCTATGATATTGGCGCTTTTTCCACCGGCCGGCTTATCGCTAGAATTTGAATTTGTTGTGGTCTCTTGTATTATATAATTTTTTTTTGCGGTTTTTGTTGCTTTTTCTTGCTGCTCTTTCGCAACCTTTTCATCTTTCATATATTTAACGTCTTCTGTCGTCGTACGCACAGATTGCAATGGTTCAGTTTCCACTTTGCACTGAATTTTTGCAAGTGGCGGTGGCGGCAATTTTGATACCTCACCACCGCCAGCGACCACACGCTTCATCTGACGTTGTAACTGCTTCTGAAGTTCTTGCACTTGTCCCTCTAACTGCACATTTTTCGATTTAAAGCTTTCGTTTTCCTCGCGGAGACTGGTGAGTACCTTGTCTTTTGCCATTAGTTGATCACTTTGTTCCTGTATGAGATCGAGATGCAGTATTAACATTGCTTTTAACTGCTTATTCTCCTTCAGCAGCGCCATAACGTCTTGGCCGTTGGCAACAGCGCCGCCGCTATTGCCACCTGCGTTCCCAGAAGCATTGTTGTTATTTGCACGAATGTAGTTCTTGCCTTCGCTGTTGTGGCAATAAACGTGGTCCAGGAATTTGTTGTTCGGTGTTTTATTGCATTTGTTTTCCATTTTATGTCATCAATTGATTTATTTATTGTTAATATCAAGTTCGGGATATTTCACAATTATTTGTTTTTGTTTTGACTTTCGTTCTGCTCTGCTTAAGCAGTGGTTTGTTTGCAAATACCTTCCCCAGCAACCAAGATTTGTTCACCACGCCTCTTTGACAGCTTAGAAAATGCGTAATTGTTTTTCTCCAAGGCAGCTTTTCAACGCGTTTTAGCTGATGCAAATTTTTTGCTTTTTTATTGCGTTATCAGAAATTTATTTTTAGCATTTCGCGGTCATATCGCACATTTTCTTATGTAAATTCATAATTTTTTAAATGTCTTGAACTTTGTTATTGTTCTTGTAATGTTTTAATAAAACTATTTTAGTTGGTTAAACAAGATTTTAGCAAATATGGTTCACTGAAAATTTTGTCAATCGGCCACACGGCGTTTTCTTTTCATTTTGGCATTTTCTATTTTCTCACCACGAGTTGAGCAAAACATGGCGGAGAGTGCGTCGCCTTATATTAACAAAATAATTTGGAAGCACTGTCCATAAGCCCAGTCAACCGATTCTTACGTTTTAAATTACCTCGATTTAAAGCTGGCGACATGGTGTAAGTGTGAACGTCCGTGAAGATAGCGACGATTTGAGTTAGCGACGAATTTTGTTTTGTGCACAGGGTGTTTTATTAATAGAGATAATAGCTGCGTTCCTTTCGCCTTAATATAATCGCGATAACAAATTTTCTCAAAGGAACGGAAAAAAGACGACTCGTAGAGTGCATTTCCCTTGCAGTCAAAATTAAATTCAATCATGATACAATAACTATAAGGTGTCATGAGAACGTGTGTCGTTCTAAACTGTTGTGAACTGTTATGGCAGCGATACCTTAGTGAACGATGTTTTTCTCTAAATGTGTTTTACTCTAAACGTCAGAAAAATTGTAAATTATATAATTGAATTATTAATATTATGCAATTATATAAATAATTTAAATGTAATTGTTGGCTCCGCTGAATGCGTCCAATATGTGTGACACAAGCGGTTTGTTTTGTTTTCTTGTTTAACATTCGATGGTCGCAGCTCGTGAGAAAATAGGTAGCTGTCATGGCTACCTAATAGTCATTGTATCAAACAAACAAATAATTAAAAAAATGAAATGACAACTTATAAAAATATACAGATGTGTTTCAAATTTTTTAAAGGCTATATCACAATTTTATATGGATAGCAAAAATAATCCTATTTGTTATAGAATTATTATTTTTGTTTTTGCTTTGCATGTAAAAAAGAATAATCTGGATTATTTTGAAGCGAATGGAACGCAGCTAATTATCACTAAGCATTAAGTAAAACTCTTTATTTTATAAAATAAGACGTATAAAAAAAGTATCAGAAATCAATAACAAACATATAAGCAACATTTTAAAAACAAAATAATGATTTTATTCTTTTTGGTTTCTTTAATATTTGCATAACAAAAAGATGTCCAAAACGCGAATATTTAATATGTAATAGTTTTATGTAGGTGTTTTCTGCACATATGACAGCTATGCAGTAGCAAAATGGATTTTTTTTTTGGACACCAAAATCAACTCTCTAGCCGCATTGGAACAGGTTCCCTACCAGGTCGTAATCCATTTAAATAAAAATCGTCGCTGGTGTTCTCATGTCTTCCAGGAGTTTTCAGCACATATGACACCTATGCAGTAGCAAAGTGGATGTTTTTTAGAATCTTTTTACACCAAAATCAACTCTCTAGCTACATTGGGGCAGATTCACTACCAGGTCATCATCCGCTTAGATGAAAATCGTCGCTGGGACTCTCATGGATTCCAGTAGTTTTCTGCACATATGACAGCTATGCAGTTGCTTTATTTTCATCGCTTTTTTGTGTATTTTTCTCTTGGTGTGGCCAAACTCGGTTTGTTTTGGTTCGCATTATAGATATTTGGCAGCACTTCTAGTATTTGGATGTTTGTTTACGTATGAAGTGCAAAGAAACAAAAAGTGCGAAGGGTACCAAGGCACCAACGGTACTCGTACCTATCAGCTTGTATGAAAGTTTCATATAAATCAGAGGGTACTAAGTACGTCGGTACTTTTGCTTTATCTTGGTATTCATCACAGTTTGCCATGGCTTTTTTTTCCGTTTGCTTACAAATAATTCGACAAAAACAAAAGTTGCCAAGAGTGGTAGATATATGAAAAAAACAATGTTGCCATTTCGTAATGTTATGTTAATGTTCCTAATCAACTAGGGCGGAATAAAAAGGGATGTTATCTAATTGAGTATTTTATCTAATTGCTATCTAATTGGGTTGAAATAATGTGTTGCTATTTACTTCTCTGGTTTAAAGTATACCACAATATACATTTTTTTAAGCGTAATGTTATTGAAATTTATAAAGTATTTCAAATTCTGCCTTTCTTCTTAACGAATTTATTCTGAAATGAATATTATGTATTAATAGACATTTGAAATTGCAAATGGTTGGCATTTAAATTAGTGGAAAACAATCACCATGTTCTATGAGATTCAAGTTCTGTTTTTCTTTGAAACAAAACACAATAGCGATAAAATTTGTTTTGGTTTCGGCGTAAATGTATTATAAGAGCCAAAACACGGCTTATTTTGAGTTTACCTTGAAATTAGTGTTTTAAATTAGTAGTTTATTTTTAAATTTAAAATACCTCACTGCGCGTTTTATATTAAAACACTATTAAAACACTGTAAAGATCGAAACATATCATGTTAAAAATGAAAGGTGGCAGCACCTCAGGTGTCAAAGCTTTAATTTTTCACGAAAATGAGCAAAATAAAAGCAAAAATGGAACAGTAAGAAAACATAAATGTCAAACTAAAACGTGAAAAATGCGGTGTAAACAGTCGTATTTTGAGGTAAAACACAATAGTACGTGTTTTAGTTTCGGTGTAAATGTATTATTAGATTGTGATTATAATTTACCAATTTAAATTTCATAATTTTATAAAAATTTCGAGAAAATGTGAAATAGCGAAATGTGCTTGATTCAGATAAAGGCAAACTAAAGAAAACAAAATAAAAGATTGACAGCTAAAATAATTTTAAAAATGTTATCGATGCGTTGCTAAAGCCTTTTTAAACACTTGTTTTTATAATTGGATTCAGGTCTAGTTCTTGTACCAAACCGATACGGTGCGTATTTTGAAATCATTTTTTAATTTGCATCTAAATGACGAGAAAACCATAAATTTATTTATTAACATTTGGGATGGAAATGGTTAACATTTTAATGAATGAAAAATTCAGTTATTTTTTGTTATAATGCGGCATGAAGTGACAGAATTAATTCACATTAATGTAATATGTATCTATATAACAAGGGTTAGGCAATAAGCATTTTCCCACCGTTGCTTTATAACAACGAAAAATGTTGTTATTGTTTCGGCGTTCTGTCGTTTGTTGCTATTTTAAATTGAGCTGTGGTCGCATAAAAAGATAAACTGTTTTTTTATTACAATATTTTTCGATTTTTTGGCTCGCTTTGTGGGCCTTCGTTAGGACATGAAAGAATAACAAATTTTTTCTTTAACACATTTAAGAGATTATATATAGCACAAATAAAAATCTTAACATAAAAAGTTTAAAAGGTAACGAAACTAATAGAAAAGCTTAACGGATTGAATAATATCACGATAAAAAAATTTGATATTGGTATGAATATTTTATAAGTATATTCTGTTTTACGTTAGCTGAGGATGAATTACATAGGAAGGAAGAATAAGGAATTACAAGAAGGATACTTCATCGTACTACACAAGCATGTTCTATATTTTTTGAAGCGACCTTTTTTTTTTTTGCTTGTCAAACTTGTATCTATGTTTAGAAAATCCCTACATTTTCATTATCTGTTTCGACCCTTTTTTATTTTTCATATGTATTTTATTATTCTGAGAGTACTTTTTTATTTTCTATCGATGCAACCCTGCTTGATTAATACACACAAAAGAAAATTTCAAAAAGAAAATATTAAACAACAAAGGAGACGAAAATAACAAAAAGAAAATAAAAAAACAGTAAAAATTTTGTCAAACACATCAAGCAACGTAGCTGCTTTTTGTGTAAAGGGGTAAAAAGGGGAGATTTTGTAGGAAATTACATATTTCCTACAAAATATGTAATTTCTTTCAAAATCAGTACTAAAAAATATATTTACTTTATTTTGGACATGTGTTTTATCTAACGATATTTATTTTATTTCATAAAACAAGTTTTCATAAGAAAATTTCGACATTTTAAAATCTTTACCCTAGAATATATTGTGACTACGGTTGCAACAACGAGCACCACCTACGTCACAGCAAAGATGGCGGACATAGGCAATACTTTATCTATAGTTCTTTGTATCATAGATGCAAACCATCTATTTCCAGTGAGCAAGTTTTCGTTGCTAGCAAGGTAATGCTAGCCAAATATGTTCGGTCTTCATTTTATTCTCTTCGCTGAAATGTTTGTTTGGTGGTTATGCTATGTTTGTTGCACAGTTGCATTAAAAAGAAAATAAGTCAAAACTCAAATAAGAAAAACCCTTTTTGTATTTTTATATACAATTTTAGGCATATTATCCCTAGTAGCACAAGGAGAAGTTATAAGTACAAAACCCAGCTTACAAAACAGCGATGTATTTATAATAGCTCTGTAATGTAAATAAAAAGATACTATGCTTTTTAGCAAAATTATGCTTTTATAATATCTTAATAAAGCATTTACAAGACCATTAAAAACAGATACGTAAAAAATGTCTTTAACATGCATTTTTAGAGCTCATATTGAAGTTATTATAGAGACATTGCGGCATGTTGCATTAGTGCCTTTATAATGTGCGTAATAAAGTGATTATAAAGACATGCGAGGCAGATAAAGTTATTTAGCAACCCTGTGTATGCCTCGTGTTTGTTGAACAGCAAAATAAGAAAAACTTAAAAAGTTGAATAGAAAAATTAAAAGGTAAAATATATATGTGTGCTTTAATTAATTGTGCTTTAATAAATAAACCAATTGTAGATGACTGCTTCATTTAAAATTATAAGCATGAAGGACGGAAAAAAGCGATCGCTAGCACTCGTTCCAGCTAGTTGGGAAAACCGTGGAGTGCTCTCATGGCCAAAACTAAAGAGCGATCACAAGGTAACTCAATTAATTTTGAAAAATAGTGCTCCTGGAACTCCGCCCGAGATGGAGTGGACCAAGTGTCCAATAAAAGTGGTGGAAATGGAAATTCTTTCTTAAGCTGCTGGCAACAAAAAAATTTATATTCTTAATTCAACCTACTATTTTTAAAATCTTTGTAAGGTGCCTTTCAAAGACCTCTAAAAGATACCTTACCGAGTCTCTTCAAAAACACTAAGCATGTCTTTATATCACATACGCCAAATTGGTCTTATAAGCCTTAATAAAGAATTTACAAATACAAGTCCAGTCTTTATACTTATCTTTAAAAGGTATGTAAAAGAAGCTATAAATACTGTTTTTGCTACTAGGGTATTCTTATTTACTATAAAATGTAAGTGTTCATTGTTCGCCGTGCAAACAGACATCGTGTAATATGGGCATATGCCATGCGAGGGTAACTATACCATAAGGGATGTGAATTGCTTTTTGAGTCTTTAATTAAACGATATTACAAGATATACATATATAAACAGTTTCCTATTTGTTAACTTATATTACACGATGTCTTTTGCACGGCGAACAATGAGCACTTATTACGCTCTTTCACATTTTGTCCGCTGCTAGGTCATACAACAGAAATTGTACGGCGAACACTTTTGACATTACATAACTTTTTCTCCTGCTATATTATGCAACAAGGGTTTCATACAACTATTTTTTCTATTATGATAAGTGCTTAACCGGACATTGGGAAAGCGGCCCTTAGTAGAACAGTTGTACTTTTCCTCAAAAAAATACTATTTAGTAGCTAAAACGCTGCAAAACTTTAATTTCACCACCCAGCAATACTGATTGTACGATGTTTGCCGATATGATCAGCGTACAAAATTAACATATTTTGTACGCCCAACAAAGTATTCATCCGCTCGTACTTTCAGAGATTTTTGACAGTTTATCATTGGAAGCAACAACAAAATTATTTGTACGCCGAGCAAATGGGCATCGTGTAACATGAGCATTAGCTGCTGTAATGTATGGCCATTTGACAAGTAATACAAAAATATATATGAGTTTTTATATGTGCTCGTTTCATTTCGTATAAAATTCTCCACTGTTGCGTTGCGTTAAAGGTAAACAATTAGTCGAAGATTTGACTTAATTTCACTCTTTGTTTCGTGCCGTAATGTTGATGTCATCGTCAAAGTGTTCAGAGTATTACATGCGCACTTGGCAGAATTAGAAGTTAATCACAGATTGCATTAAAAACTGAACTGCTTGTTAAAGTCAGCTGCTCAAAATTTAGTTTCATTATTGTGGGTGTCATGGTAGAACTACTAAGTAAGCCAGAATTGGAGTAAAAACTGAGCTAAATACCATAGTAAGCTCCACGAATTTTACTTTCTTGTTGTTGTTGTTTCCTTTAACATTACACGTTATGACCCTCACAGCTGCCTTGCTAAAAAAATATGTTAATTGTTCAGCTATATTATCTGGGCCTACCATTTAACAATACCATGGTTATTGTTATCATAGGACGTTTAGGACCACACAGATGTGCGCTTACCTTGTTATTGTATCATACCTGTGAAGATATATGTTTACTGGGCTGGATAAGGCGGGAAATATGAAATTTTGACAGCGAAACGAAAAAAGTCAAATAATTAAAATAGTTTGCGTTGTTTTTGCGGATAGTATTTTTGGCATTGATGGCATCAATATTTGGTGACGATGGAGTGGATGATTTGTTAAATGAAAATTTGGTGGAAAATCAAGACTTACCAAGCGACGACGACGAAAATCGTAAACAGGATGGCAGTGGAGAAAATTTGTTTGCCGATGGAAATGAAGAAAATGATAAGGATGGTGAAGTAAAGCCTGTAAAGGTTGAGCCGAAAAAACGATCCACTCGTAATCCTCGACCTAGACTTACAGCTGAAACACTGCGAGGTCCACGTGGCATTCACACTATTGAGGAATATTTCAAGGATATAAAGTTTATGGGTAAAGGTAATGAAAGACGTGACTTGGACGAAGTTATGCGTCGCCTGCAACACTGGGGACATCGTATGTATCCCAATTACAAGTTTGATGATATCCTAGCAAATGTAGAGCGTTTGGGCAAAAAGAAGACACTTCAGGTGCATATGTCGCGCTATCGCTTGGGGCTATTGGAAAATCTCAAGATGAATGAAGAAGTCATGGAAGATGAGGAAGACGCAGCTTGTGAGGTTGCAGAAGAACCTTTTGATGAATTCGATGCATTGTTGGGTGAACAAATAGCAATATCTAGACTTGCGTCACGAACCCCGGTGGCAAGTACTAGTCGACAAGCCAATATTTCAACGGCTGGAAGCAGCAGCACCTTTGCAACGCCGTCATTCGATCGTGCAAATGCTCCAATGTCTACTCCTTATGCAGGTCAAAATAATTTTGACGATATGAGTGACTTGGCAACGCCACTACCACCATCACAGCCCTCCACACCAACATTAAAACCGACATTAGCACTGACTACAGAGCAGATGGCTAAAATAGCCGAAAACCGACGTTTGGCACAGGAGCGGCTGCGAGCTGCAAAAGCCCTTCATCAATAACAATAAGATTGCTGTCTTAACGATTTTAAAATTTATAAAATTAAGAAAACTCTAATAAATATGAATATAATGCATATAATGTAAAGATTGATATACATACTTTTAAATAACCGTGATAGAAAACGTAGTTAAACTCGCCGTTTCCAACGGAAACTTCCATTAAAAAGACCAACAATATTACAAATGACAATATAAATATGTACTTCTTCGCAGTTAAAGCCTTTGTATATAATTGTGGAGCACATCAAATTCTTCAAACTTGGGCACGATATTAAAAGTTCTAGGTTCTTTACAGTAGTCCGCGTATATACGTCGACTCTCTTCACTAACTTCTGGCGGCTTTATGCAAACATATGAATCCGTTCCATAGTCACTAAGTGGTTCCAGCTCTATACCACGCATGAGCTTGCTCATATCCGCATCACGCTGCACTAGGGTGCCGTTGGATTGCTTACTCATTTGCACGTATTTTTTATACACCTGCATGCTTTCTTTGGAAGGATTTGTAATATTGCAGCCATAAACTTCTTTCATGGGTGGCAATAAAGATTCCAAAGAAAGCTTTTTGTCCGTACTGTTTTTTTGTATTTCACTAGTTGGATGCTCAGCAAACCCGCTTAGCTCTTCATCTGTCGTTGAATCGTCGCCTTCTGAGGTGGAACTGGACGAATTGCTGTTCATTGAACTAGTTGAACTTTGGCCTGTCAGAGAAGGATTTTTTCGTGTTTTTCGCTCCTGAATTTGACGTTGGAAAGGACTGTAGTTTGTGCGAAATGTTGGCATGTAGCGCATGGCTAATTGGCTTATTTCGAAGGCAATATGTTCGCTTAATTCTGTCCATTTAAAGGATTGATGATAGTTCGAATAGGCATCAATCATTTCAAGGTCCTTGGAATGTACACGGAACAACTCCTTGACGATTTTATTCGAATCCGAACAGGAGTAAGGCAAGCAAAGACGCAGTTTAGGACGTACCCAGTCGGTAAGCAACTGAGTTTCATCGCGTGGTGATGGCGGTTTGTAGGCATTGTGCATATAGTAGTCTGTCTGTAGTTCCCAAATGGGTTGATTTTCTGTAAACGCGAAATAAAGACAATTTTAAACCGGTATTTTTTATTTACTTACGTAACACTTACGTTTTGAATGGCTTTTACTTGGCTTGTAATAGCCCAGAAATAAATTGATGCTATGCTGCTTCTCGGTATCACTAAACGTATTGCTATAATAACGGCTTAACGTCTGCATGATGTCATTGCCCTGCGAAGCCCAAGCCGCAGTTTTACGGTACGTTTTAATACGATGCACAAGTTGAGAACCACCATATTGTAAAGCCAATGTGTCTCCATGTTCTTCGTATAGGTTTTCCAACATTGTCACACAATCTGAATCAAACTCCAACTTGGCCGACTTAATGAAACCCAAGCGTTCCAACTGATGCCCTAAAGCACACTTTCCTATGGCAAACTGAGCTGTGTTTGTACGATCCAAGCAATCCACGCAATTGACGCGTACGATTCCTGTTTGGAAGGTAAGATCATTACCACCACAGTCTTTAAAAAACATTCCCGTCAGCTGTACAACATTTTCTGATATGTCGGCAAGCATTTCCATAACATTACCGCCACCACGACTTTTGCGAGCCATGTCGAAGTGAATGTACTTCATCCGATGTTGTGGTGGAAGGAATTGGTTTAGATAGCGAATGCTATCGACCAGCTCTTTTGAGATGATCGATTCATGTTTGCGCTTTTCGCGTTTTTTTACCAGATTCAGCATAATAACAGGTGCGCCATAATGAAAAAGCAAACGTTCAAAATGTCGTGAAGGTGTTTGGGCAAATGGATCACAGATATCAAGTTGTATGGGTGGTTTGGGAACCATTTTGCTGATGTCCTGAAAAAATCACTGCTCTTATTAGCTTCTAATATCTAGAAATTATGTACTTTATAGATGCTTACTTGTGACCAGTGTGATGGTATAGAGCCCCGCATCTGCGTAAACGAACACAACCGGTGTCCATCCGTGACAATTTGTTCTGTCTCTACTTCATTGGCCACATCGCCTTGAAAATTAGCGCCACGCTTTAAGAAACGTGTACCAGCAAAACGTGTGCTCCGCCTTGCTATGAGGCAAACATTAACATGTCGCCCATAAACACTTATGCACGATTGACTTACATAGCCATGTGTAACTTCCAGCAGCCAATCCTTTAACATTATGCTCTGCATCGGTTTGAGCAAAAAAGCATTCCACACAAATCGCATGCGCGAATTACTGCGAAAAGCATAATCTACACGTTCATTCGGTTTTTGTACATTGTTGGTAAGAGTGTTCCAGTTTGGCAGCGGCTCGTCCTCTTCAATATCAATGCCAGCACCAACAAATCTTGGCGCTGACTCATTGTATTGTAATGTACGGGTCAAGTCGTATGAGTAACTAAAGTAAAAGTTGCTACGCAAGTCTATATTTTGAAACATCTTTTTATAGCGCTCCTCAAAGGGATGCGGCACTTTAATTGTGCTCTCATTCACGCGTACCATAACTGTATCTTTTATGGTATAAATTAGATGCATGCCAATGAAGGCGCAACACTTTCGCTTTGTTACCAGCAACAAATAGTAACCTTCGAGAAAGCGCACAAATCCCAGCACACCATAGGCGGATATGACCTTTGGCGAACCACCTAATGTGCTTAGGAAGCGCCTTATTTCCAAAGCATTGAATTCATTTGGATTTTCATCTATTACCAGACGATCGTGATATGTTCGGTCGATGGTTAACAGGCGGAATCGTGTCTCACGGTTGTTACTGCCCACAAGAAATAGACGCTAAAAATATATTTTGAATATGGGCAATTTATCGTTCCATTCACTAGAATTACTCACCGTTTTGGTTTCATAGAGTACCACTTTTTGTATCGCACTTATAAGCGGATGAAAGATTATATTTGGATTATTATTGTTCATTTTTCAATAAAATTCCATATCTTGATAAGCGAAATTTGAAGTTTTTCTTTGGATCTTCCAAAATATTGCAAAATTTTCAACAACAAGATAACAACTAATAGGAAAAACAGCTGGCCATTGTTGCTGTGCATATACTGGGTATGTTTTTATATAAAGTTATCTTTCCTTACGTTATTCACAGGGCTGCCAGCACATTTCAATCAAATTCCCCTGATGAACCTTTACAGGGCAGCATGTCTGACTGTCTCAACCTGGAGAGGCCAGCATAATCCTTGTAAAATAGCCTCCAGTCGACTCAAACATCCACGTGGTGTTTCCTGGGCAACGTCAAAACTGACAACCGTCAGTTTGGCGGCTAATCTGTGCAGCGGCCACCTAGGCTTAAAACAGCCCACCCTTATAAAATAATTTCAATGAAAACATTTAAGAATAGAAGAAAAATTATCCACAAATCTGATGACGACTACCGCAAACGGAAAACTAATAATGATTTACGAATCCAACTCTATCCAACTGACTGATGCTTTGGAAAGATACAAAGCTGATATCACTGCTATCCAAGAAATGCGATGGAAGGGACAGGGTTGCATTCGGCATGCACCCTGTGATATCTACTACAGCGACCATGCGGAGTAATTTAAGCATTGAAGCTTAAATGCGGATTTGTAGTTGGCAAGAGACTACGGCCTATGTTTTGCGATTCACACCTGTGAACGAATGGCTTGCCATAATCCGCATCAAGGTTAAATTCTGTAATATAAGCCTAATATGTGCTCACGCTCCGACAGAAGACAAGGACGATGAAACCAAGAAAATTTTCTACAAGCGCCTTGAAAATGTTTACGAGCGCTGCCCCCGTCACGATGTAAAAATTGTGTTTGCTGGCTTCTACGCTAGGGTGGGCAAGGAAAATATATTTGGTCCAACAGTCGGAAAGTTCAGCCTCCACGAAAACACTTTTGATAACGGAATGAGGTTAATTGACTTCACCGCAGCACGAAACATGGTCGTAAGTTGCACTGATCAAAAAACCAGAAATTAAATTGATCACGTTTTGATCGACGGAAAGCACTCTTCCAGTGTATTGGCTGTAAGCACGATCCGTGGTGCAAACATTGACTTGGATCACTATCTTGTCGCAGCCAAGATCCATCCAAGTCTGTGCGCAGCTAAGAATGCACGCAACCCTACATAGAGAAAGCTAGACGTCGACGAGCTGCAATCGAAAAAGACAGCCGAAGCTTTCGTCACTCGACTCTCACTACTGCTTCAAAGCACTCCTCCAATCGATGATTGCTTATTTAGTAGACAAAACATATTGAATAGCTTGTACATAACAATTTCAAATGAGAATATTTTCTTGTTTCATACTTTTTAGAGTGTGCTTTTTAGTAGTCGGATTTCACTTTTTTTAACTTATTTTTTTTGGGAATATAATTTTAACATAATTGACAGTATTAGCTACTTATTAATTTTTTGATGATTAAATTATAAACAAAGTTTTTTATTAAGTCAATCAAAAAATTTTTGAATTCATGACTTTATGTCTTATAGAATGCGCCGCATTCAATTTAATGTAACGTCACTTAGCCTATGATCAGCAGACGAGGAAACGCTTTCAACGACACCTCATTTGTCAAATTATGATAAGTACACAGAAAATAAAAAATTGATTTATTACCTAAATTTGATTAGGTAATCTGAAATTTTCTACTTCACCTAATCTTTTCGGCAACTTTTCTACTTTCACAGTTAATAAAACAATCATGCATTAGGTTTTTTACCTAATTAAAAATTGTAAATTCGACTGAAATTTTGTTAAGAAAATAACCAAATTTTTTATATATTTTACCTAATGCAAGTTGCTGAGTTCGTACTTCACTTGTTATATACTTACTTACTTACTTACTTAGTTGGCGCTACAACCGTATGTCGGTCTTGGCCTCATCTAAGAATTTGCGCCAGCCATTTCTGTCTTTCGCTTGCTGGCGCCAGTTGGAAATTCCAAGCTTCGTCAGGTTGTCCTCTACTTGGTCTTTCCAACGAAGATGCGGTCGTCCTCTTCTGCGTTGACCGCCGCTGGGTACCGAATCGAATGTTTTCTTCACTGGAGCATCGTCTTTCATGCGCTGAACATGACCAAGCCAGCGAAGCCGCTCGATTTTAATGCGCTTGACTATGTCGATGTCAGCGTACAGCTCATACAGTTCATTATTCCACCGTATTCGGTACTCGCCATTGACGCAGATTGGTCCGTAGATCTTACGAAGAATCTTTCTCTCGAATGCTCCTAAAGTCTTTTCATCTAAACTGCTCAGCGTCCAGGTTTGTGATGCGTAAAGTAGGACGGGCATGATGAGCGATTTATAGAGCGTGATTTTCGTTGGTCGAGAGAGGGCTCTGCTTCTCAATTGCCTACTGAGCCCAAAGTAACACCTGTTGGCAAGAGTTATTCTTCGTTTGATCTCAATGCTGATGTCGTTGGTTGAATTAATGCTGGATCCCAGATAAACGAAGTTCTTCACAACCTCGAAGGAGGTATTGTCAACGGTAACGTGGGTTCCAAGACGCTGGGACTGTTTGTTTGTTGACACTAAGTATTTCGTCTTATCTGCATTCACTGACAGACCCATTCGACTTGACTCTCTTTCTAATCTGGAAAATGCTGCACTGACTTCGCGCGTATTATGGCCAATGATATCTATGTCATCAGCATACGCAAGCAGCATAACACTCTTGTAGAATATTGTGCCACTACGTCTCAGATCAGCAGCTCGGATGATCTTTTCCATCATTAGGTTGAAAAAGTCGCACGATAAGGAATCACCTTGTCTGAAACCTCGTTTGGTAATAAATGGTGGGGAGAGGTCCTTCCCGATTTTAACTGCGCTGCTGGTGTTGCTCAGTGTCATCCTGCAAAGTCGTATTAGTTTTGCAGGAATACCAAATTCAGACATGGTGGAGTACAGGTGCTTCCTTATTGGGCTGTCGAAGGCGGCTTTGTAGTCGACAAAAAGATGGTGGGTGTCGACTTGTTTTTCTTGAGTCTTCTCCAAGATTTGTCGTAGCGTGAAAATCTGGTCGATGGTGGACTTTCCAGGTCTGAAGCCACACTGATAAGGTCCGATCAGTTCGTTTACAATGGGCTTCAATCTTTCACATAAAACGCTCGACAGGACCTTATATGCGATATTAAGAAGGCTTATCCCACGGTAATTGGCACAGATAGTGGGATCGCCTTTCTTGTGGATTGGGCAGAGCACACTGAGATTCCAATCGTTCGGAATGCATTCTTCCGACCATATTCTGCATAGAAGCTCGTGAATGCATTTAAGTAGAGCTTCGCCTCCGTTCTTAAACAACTCAGCAGGTAAGCCATCAACTCCCGCGGCTTTGTTATTTTTAAGCCGAGCTATAGCTGTCAGAACTTCATCATAGTCGGGCAGCGGAACCTCAACGCTGTCATCCGCAATTGGGGTTTCCGGAATATCATCTCTATTGGCGGGATTGTTGTCAGCGTCGCCATTTAGAAGCTTAGAGAAGTGTTCCCTCCATAACGTCAGTGTACTCTGGACATCTGTCACTAGATTCCCGTTTTCATCCTTGCAGGAAGAGGCCCCGGTTTTAAAACCATCGGCAAGGCGTCTTATTTTTTCGAAAAATTTTCGGGCCTCATTCCTGTCACCATACATCTCAATCTTCTCCTGCTCGCGCTTTTCTGCCTCTCTTTTTTTCCGCCTGAAAATATGTCTCTCTTCCCTCCTCTTTTCTTTGTATCGCTCCTTAGCAGCGCGCGTTACAACCGACTGCAGGGTGGCTTTGTAGGCGGCGTCTTTCTCTGCAGTGGCGTCGCGACACTCCTGGTCGTACCACTGGTTTCGGCTAGGGCGTTGGTAGCCAATCACCTCTTCAGCAGCCGCACGCATGGAGTTGGAAATGTGAGTCCACTGCGCGCATATATCATCGATTGGAGGAGTGCTTTGAAGCAGGAGTGAGAGTCGAGTGGCGAAAGCATCGGCTGTCTGTTTTGATTGCAGCTTATCGACGTCTAGCTTTCTCTGTGTAGGGTTGCGTGTATTCTTAGCTGCGCATAGACGTGTACGGATCTTGGCTGCAACAAGATAGTGATCCGAGTCAATGTTTGCACCACGGATCGTGCGTACATCCAATACACTGGAAGAGTGCCTTCCGTCGATCAAAACGTGATCAATTTGATTTTTTGTTTTTTGATCAGGGGACATCCAGGTGGCTTTATGAATATTGAGATGCTTGAATCTAGTGCTACTTACGACCATGTTTCGTGCTGCCGCGAAGTCAATCAGCCTCATTCCGTTATCGGAGGTGTTGTCGTGGAGGCTGAACTTTCCGACCGTTGGACCAAAAATATTTTCCTTGCCCACCTTAGCGTTGAAGTCACCAAGCACGATTTTTACGTCGTGGCGGGGGCAGCGCTCGTAAGCATTTTCAAGGCGCTCGTAGAAAATTTCCTTGATCTCATCGTCCTTGTCTTCTGTCGGAGCGTGCGCACATATTAGGCTTATATTGAAAAACCTAACCTTGATGCGGATTATGGCAAGTCGTTCGTTCACAGGTGTGAATCGCAGGACGTGGGGCCGTAGTCTCTTGCCAACTACAAATCCGCATCCAAACTCGTGCTTCTCTGCATGGCCGCTGTAGTAGATATCACAGGGTGCATGCCGAATGCAACCCTGTCCCTTCCATCGCATTTCTTGGATAGCAGTGATATCAGCTTTGTATCTTTCCAAGACATCAGTCAGTTGGATAGAGGCACCTTCCCAATTAAGGGTTCGGACATTCCAGGTGCATATCCGTAAATCATTATCAGTTTTTCGTTTGCGGTAGTCGTCATCAGATTTGGGGATCAGTTTTCTTCTATTCTTTTGTGTTTTCATTGAAATGGGTTTTTACGGGTGGGCTTCAAACCCGACGCACAACCTATTTTAAGCCTAGGGAGGCCCGCCGCTCAGATTAGCCGCCAAACTAACGGTTGTCAGTTTTGACGTTGCCCAGGAAACACCACGTGGAGGTTTGAGTCGACTTGAGGCGATTTCACAAAGATTATGCTGGCCTCGCCAGGTTGAGACAGTCAGACATGTTACATTGATCCATCGCCCCCAGTTTCCCCACTTGTTATATACTTGTTTATAAAAAAAAAAAATTAATTTGTAATTTTCTTAAATCATTTTTTCAAATAGTTTCGAACGTTTCAGTAAAAACAAACATACAAAAAAAAAAACATGATAAACATAACATCTATCGGATTAATCAAATTTTATTCCTTTATGCTACTGGCAATGGAGGGGGACTAAATAATTGTTCTGCCAACAAACAACGTTTGCTCCCAGATGCTGAAGCTCCTTTTGGATTGGGGGCTGGAGGAGCTTATTCCTGACTTCATAGGTATTAATATTAGAAAAGTTTCAGCGAAATGTCGCTAGCAATCCCTTTTTTTTATATAAGGACTTTATTTAGCCATGTCCGTCTGTCTGTCTGGGATCACGAAAAAAGCCGTAATGTTACAGCTATCTTACCGAAATTCAATATATGTATGTATAAGTTTTTCATTAAAAAATAAAGATCAAAAATAATGATTTGAATTCGCAAATATTATTAATGGACTGCACAGAGAAGATGCTTGTTTCCACTTCAGCGAGGCCAATGATAACACTTTTTTAATAACCACAAATTAGTGCAACATAAGTAACGCAATTTTAAATTTTTATAGGATGAAAACTTCATTTAATCAACAATCAATATTAGAAAAGAGCATTACCTGGCAAGAAATTTAACCCTACAACCTTTTATAGTTGTCGTTGGTGAAAGCATTAATATGCTACAACACCTCTACATATATTTCAACGATGTTATATATCAAACGGAAAGCTTTTTAAAGGTGGCTTCAGTAATTTTTCAAATATACCAAACCTTTAGCTTGGAGTACGATCAGCAGTGCCGCCAAGTGTGGAGTTTCATCTAGGAATACCTTTACGAATTTTCGACTGGTCCTATTTCTACATTAACACGAGAGCTTTTATCTTCCTTGAAGTAAGGAACTTATTTCTTTTTTTCATATTTCTATTTAATTCATCCCTAAAACGACACACAAAATTTTATAATCAAAAATATTAAAATATATTAATGTTACATATATGTAACTTAAATGAATCTTCACAATTGCTTCAAATAATTTACATGTTAAAATGTCATATTACTAATGAACATTTTCTACTGGTCCTATTTCTATACTAACACGATTTCTTTTATATTCCTTGAAGTAAAAAATATATTTATTTATTTGTTTAATATACCGTTTGATGACATACAAAATTCCAAAATATTACAATATATTCATGTTTTCTTTGCTCAAACCATTTTCAAAAAGTTAATATTTATATCAATCACCTTAAGTTTCAACATAAACTGCATGCTTGTTCAACCTTCAAGAGCAGTAACTGCTCACATTTCAAACTTCATATTATTAAAAAAACATGAAACTAATTTAGATGAACAATTTCACGCAGAAGTATCCGAAGCCATTGAAATTAATCAAATATTTCCAAGTTCTCAAACGAGATATGCGAAGTGTGTACGGACTGAGATTAAAATGAAACATAGCTTAGAAGAAACCAATGTCTTAGGATTTTTACTAAATTTATAGGGAAAAATGTCGTTGCCTAGAAATATAGCTGAAGAAGTTGTGAATGACCTTATGAGCTGCTTTCTTAATCCCATAATATCTTTTATTGAGCAAGAGTTAAGCGAAGGAAACATTGATGTTATACTTAAACTACTACTGCAATGATTTAATTGAAAATAACTCATCCTTAACAGGAATAAAAGAGCCTTGTGATTTTAACAATACTGAAACATTTAATGTAACTGATGCATGAACCAAGAAATAAAGATCATGCAAAGAAAAGAGCCGCCATATTGTAAACAAAAACAGCTGGTAGGTCTGACGTCATCGGTCACAAAATTTTTTGTTTACGATTAGTGATTGGATGTTGAATGTTATTTGCTAAAATTTTAAAGAGTTATATAAATGTAATGTGTTTTTATATTAAAACGAAGTGTGCTGTAGCGACATGCATTAATTGCAACAGCAAAAAAAAACAAATACGTTGGTTTCTACCGTTTCCCCAAGGCAAAAATTGCTTGTAAGCAATGGGAGATTTTTTGTCGGCTAAATGTCGACACTGCAATGGCAAGAATCTGTGGAGATCATTTTCTACCTGAAGACTTCGAAAGAAGGGTCCAAGTTCAAATGGGTAAGTACTTCTACATTTCCACGTAAATATTCTTTTAAAAAATGTTACGATAGGTTTTGGCAAAGCTATGCGCTTAAAGCCGGGCGCTGTCCCAACAGTTATGACCAAGGAGGTGCAGCCAGCAAATGCAGAACGATGTCAGCGATTTTAAAGCGCGAAAACAAAAAAATCGTAAGTGCTCTGCTTCAGGAGTCGTTGGTCATGGAGAAGTTTTTCCTGTAGAGGAAATAGAAAAACTAAACAGGGACGCTTCTATTTCTAACCGCTCTTCAGAGCAGTTACTTCAAGCGAAAATACGGCAGCTATATTCGCAAGTGTAAGTAAAATTTAACAATTTTATGAATTCAATATTTTTAATATTTTTCTTGGAGTGAACAGCGGTTTGGAAAACCTCGCGTGATACATCTGCCACAAATTGCACAAAGACGTTCCGAACATAAGGCTGGAAGAAGAAGCGGCAGCATCACTTAGTTAGGTAGATCATTTAAGCGAAGGCGGTTCGCCAAGCCAACGGAAAAGCTCATGGCGCATATGACTACGTTGGAAAAAGTGTTCAACGACGTAAATGGCGACGGGCTGCTAATAAGCAAAAATTATTTGCAGACGCATATTACAAGTGCAGAGCATGTTATTTGTGACAACAAAATAAAAAAATGTTTTTCCGCGCACGAATGTTTTTTAAAATAAGATTATTAAATAAAGAAATTGTGAACAATTCGATGCAGAGGAAAAGAAAATTTAACAAAACAGTTCAATAATAAAAACAAAGTGAATATCCAATTTTGTATTCTATTTATTTGCAGTTTTTCTTTTTACAGCGTTCTTTACATTTAGTTACTGCATGGAAATATAAACAAACAAAGTATTCAAACACTTTTTTCGCGAATTAAACTTATTAATTTTATAATTTTTCATTTTTATCCGAGTTTTCACATGTTTTGCCTGCAAATCATATGCAAATTGACAGTTTCATAGCATGCTTGTGACCGATGACGTTGCACGAAAAATTACTTTTTTCTCGCACTGCTCTTTGCGTGATCTTCTCTTATTGGTTCATGCTCTTTATCAACACAGAATTCTACCAAAGAGAGTATATATAAAGAGTTACAGAAACAGAGAAATTGCTCTTTAAAATATTTTCAAGCATGTAAGGATTGGGTTCTGCCGGCGCGCTGCTATTGTTATGCTGCCGACGTTCTTGAGGTCTGTTTTGGGCAGAGCTGTTGCTAAATCTATGTGTGCACAAGCGAGCTGGGAACATGTTTGTTCTTTTTTCTTCCTATTAGAATTGCGATCATTTGGTATATTTAAGGAATTATGAATGAAATGAAGCAAATCAACATTTCCTTAAATTTACCAATTTACAGATATTCTTATGTTCTGTTTTGATTATCAAGTAGCTATGCCCAAAAATTGTCAGCTTTGTTTTGGCTGATTTTTGTATGCATCTTTTTTTTGCAAAATTTCTTAATAGAAGATTTTTGATGCAATTCCATTTTATTTTCTAGATTTTCAGAATTTTATGTTTTCTAGATCTATCATTTGGTATATTGAAAGAAATATTTTTGAATGAAGCAAAACGCCTCTCTTTCAATTTACCAATATAGATTTGTAGATATCTTTATTTTGTGTTTATATATTCATGAATGCTAAAAAGTGGGTATTTTTGCTTTGGGTAATTTTTTATTACATTTGTTTGCTAAATTTTGAAAAAGATGATTTTAAAAATTAGTTTTAAAAAATATCAATGCAACTGCAATTATATTTTATTTCAGAATTTTATAATGAAATGTTCTAAATTATTCATTTTTGTAATATGCAAAGAACTAGTACCTACATAAGTAAAGGATTTTTTTGATTTGTCAATTTAAAGTTGTCTTACAATAAAATGTGCAGCCAAATTTACGCTATTTTATTCTATACACTAGCTGATATACCCAGTGTTACCGAGAAGTTAAATATATTTTAAATTTTAACTTATCGTTTTAAGGTTTCTAAAAATGCCGAACATGTCCGCGAGTTACCAAATTTCAGCGTTTAAGTTACAAAGCCCTGAATTGCTTAAGATTTAATTTATGGTACTTTTTTCTGTTTGCGACTGCCCAAGAAATTACTCTTATAGCATTTTTTAAGAATTATAAAAACGACATATTAAAAAATTTAATTCGTCACAAAAATCAGAGGGGGAAATATTCCATTTTTCTTAAAAGAAATAGAAAAACAAATTTTTATGTCAAACTGAAATAGTTTTTGCATAAGAGTGTTACGACATATGAAAGAACATAAAATTGCAATTTTCGGTTTTGATTGTTTTTACAATAAAAACATTTTTTGTACCGTTTTTTGGAAGAAAAATATATTTTTGGACCTTTTTTAAAAAAGATTAAAAATAAAAATCCTTAAGTAACGGAAATGTTGCAGTAATTTTTTGCAAGAACTTTAATTTAATTTTTAGACAAAAGAAGATTGAATGAAATATATTAAAACAGAACGAAGATATTTGCGTCGAAATTCAAAACTTTGAATTTGAATACTTTTTTGGCTTTTTAGGTTATCTACAAAAATTCATTGCACTAAGGCAGTTTTCAAGATATCAGAATGTAATTGGTGTCAAACAAACAGAAAATTTTTTTCTGTATTATCCTTAAGAAAATTAAAAAAGTTAATATACTATAACATATATTAAATAAAAAATGCATATTGTAGGGTACTCATTATAGATAAATGAAAACAATCCAGGAGGTGTTTATAGCCCTTTTAATAAGGTTTCATAGGTTATCCAAACGCATTTATAGTTTTTATGCTCATTATGCAGCAAATAGTCACATAGTCAAAATAAACTAATTAAAATAAGAATAAAACGGTTTTATTTAAATAAATATGCCGCACTTGGTTAAACAATTTTACAACTTCTTACCCGTTTTTTCAAAACGTCAAATTCATAAAAGAATTCACAGAAATTAAAATGTATAATTAGTAAGGATTAGTAAAAAGTATTTTATTTAATTGAAACATTTAATTTTGATTAAAAATAATAAATACAAAACATGAATTTACTAAAACATTTAATTACATTTTTACTAAAAATAATCTACAGAAATAAAAGCAAAGATTTCTGTTTGTAAATAAAATCTGTTACTGTGCGATCATTGTGTATGTTAAGGGTTGCATATCCGCTCAAACGGTTCTCGCCCATTGAATTACGGATGTATGTTTTAAGAAATTTAGGAGATGAGAACTATATTTTATTTCTCTCAAATATTTTCATTTTACACAAACTTCATAAATCATAAAACCTAAAAAAAATTACTTCAAAGATTAAGTTAAAACTTTTCATCGGGTCAGAATTCTGAAAAATCAACTTTGAAAAATCAAAATTGTAAGATCTATTTTGAAAATATCATGAATAACTAAACACATTCCTTAAAAATTAAACTAGTTTTAGCCTCACATCTTTAATTCGAAAGTGAATTGAAAAAAACCTTTTGTCTATAAAATAGTCCCTATGAAAAGGGCAGAAAATTTTATTTTATAAATTTTTTTTTGTGCCGAAAATTACGAAGAGACTGTGATGCAATGCCGCCATAAGCAGAGCTAAAGAAAACGCAGAACTTATAATAGGATCCATTTGCATATTTGGAGTAAGCCAACAAACTCCAGCGACAAAACCATGGGTGCTGAAATTTAAATTTTCGGGAACCGCTCAAGGGAAATTTAAAATCATTTGGTGGCTGAAGTATACTTTAAAATCTCTCGAATTAGAAAGGTTTTTTCAGTGTATATATGTCATTCTTGTTGGTTTTACTGTTATCATCACTACCATCATCTACAACTGCCGATATTAAGGGTAGTGATGACAATTGTTAATGTATCACGTATGATCTGACAAATTAAGAAATAGTGCATTATTTAATATTGGAGTGCACAAAACAAATTAGGCTTCTATTTCACCAATCGTGAGAACGTTGCGAAAATTTAATAAACTATCAAATGTATATTCTATTGATTTTTCAGTCACTAAGACGATAATTTTCAATCAATTAAACTCAATTTATTAAAGTGTAATATCTATTTCTTTGCATGTACATTTTTTAGTCAGTAAGGTTAACATACCATTGATTAAATAAATAAATAAATAACTAAATAAATAAATAAATAAATAACGATACATCGGTTTTCACTATTGTTGTTTAGACGATTCAACTCATGACACAGAATTTTACACGTAAACGCAACTTCAGTATATGACTTGTTAAGTTTTTTTATAACGTATTAAAGTGATTCAATGAAAAAATTGCTGAAATGTATTAATTCTTATAAGTATGTCGAACCTCTAGAATTAGTAAGTAAAAACCTCCCAATATTTGAATTCAATTACTTAAAATATTTAATTTCATTCAATTATGTACTCAATAAATGATAAGTATTTTTATAAATTAATTTACAATACCATCCTGCAAACACTTCACATAAATTGTTACTTTTCTGCATTTCTTTTGCAGAAATCAATTGCTGAATTTCTTTTAAGAAAATCACAAATTATTTTAACATATTCTAGAATTCTGCATTTCGAACATCCGATAATTTAAAGTATCGAATGCTTGATCAGACATCAGCTGTATTAAAAAAAAATCGCAAAAATTTCTATGAAATATTGTGAAAATATTTTCTTAAACAGGTTTAAAAAATTGTGCTTTAATGTTCGCAACTTTGATCTTTTTTAAAAATAAAAAATTAATTCTAAATAAATAAATGAATTTTAATTAATATTTAATTTAACTTAATATTTTTTCGGAATTTGTAATTAAAATTTTAGAGTAAAAATTAAATTCAAATACAATAATATGTTCGATATTGGTAAATTGAAAGAAAGCCGTTTTGCTTTATTTCATAAATATTTCTTTGAATCTACCAAATGATCGGATATATTGTAGAAAAGATAAAATTCTGAAATAAAATATAATTAAAATATATTCATGAAATATAATTTCAACAGCATGAAAAATCTTAATTGCTAGAAATGTAGCAAAAAAATGTAAATAAAACTCAGCCAAAAAGAGTTGAGAATCAAAACAGAATATTAGAATTTCTGAAAATTGGTATATTCAAGGAAATGTTGCTTTGCTTCATTTCATTCATAATTCCTTAAATATACCAAATGATCGCAATTCTAATAGGAAGAAAAAAGAACAAACATGTTCCCAGCTCGCTTGTGCACACATAGATTTAGCAACAGCTCTGCCCAACAGACCTCAAGAACGTCGGCAGCATAACAATAGCAGCGCGCCGGCAGAACCCAATCCTTACATGCTTGAAAATATTTTAAAGAGCAATTTCTCTGTTTCTGTAACTCTTTATATATACTCTCTTTGGTAAAATATTTACTTCTTTGACATTAAATTACACCGTTGAAACTCTTGGAAACGTACTGTACTATCTTGATCAGCTGTTTAAAATATTTTGACAACTCACAAAATTTGCAGATTGCTGAAATTAAAAAAAAAAAATAAAACATTCAACTTTAAGTAGGTAAATAAATATAAAAACAGAATAATCTAAACCAAAAATGTTGAATGTTTGAAGCAAAAGGATATTACTTTAATCTTAGGATATAAAGATTAAACAAGTTGCCTGAGACGCAATAAGAAAAAAACCAAGGCTGCAGAATATTTGACGCATTAAAGTGACGCACTTTCTTGGAATTAGAAGAAAAATTACATAGTTGTGCTGAATGTTAATAAAAGCTTCTAAAGTATTATACAGTAAATAAACTATAACAAGAAATGCCCGAGAATCTTGGGCGAGAAAATCGAGCTTCTTCAACGTCACCGAAGGCAAACAATAGCAGCACACTTGGCCAGCGTAAAGAAGACATCTTCAAACGTTTGCAATCTTCTGCAGAGCAGTGTCGTCTCTATTACAGCGATCGCAAGGAACTGGCTACAGAAAGTGACGAGAGCGTCACAGAATTGTGCGAGGCCCTAGAGGATGCTTTTAGCTATGGTCTTCGACAACAGCAAACAACAGTGGCTGTTAGCTTATTTCAGAATATGCAGGAAATTGTGACTGGTGAGTACACCATGCTTTTTTAAATAATTGGAGATTTAAACAGTATTTTCCACTTCAGGCAATAGTGGAAGTTCTGCCAGTGACATTACGTTTTGGGACTTCCTCCAGGTGCACTTAACTCCACATGAACGAGAACGTTATATAAATCTAAAGCAAGTTTGGACAAAATATGGACGCGGCCTGGCCTTTATACGTGGCGCACTTAATGAAAACTCATTACAAAGATATCTGTTGACATGGTTGTATACTCCCGATCAACTGCAGACGTTCTATTCACCATGGTCTCTTCTATTAGATGTAGAAATTGCAAAAGAATTGCCTAAAATTGTGGGTAGCCTTGATCAAGTACTTTTTGCGCTAAATGTTGATACAACAGACTTGAATTCCAAAAATGCGCGTAACACTGTACAAGTTGTACGTAAGGAGGAACCTGTAATATATGCGCCTTCACCCATTCCATTGGCTACGGCGAAACACAAACGCAAAGTTAATCCCATTGAACGTCCCATATCGTCAGCAAACTCAACTGACGATTTACTTAAACTACTTAATATAAAAACGCAGCAGCGATCGGAGGTAATTGGAGCTAAGTTGGAGTTTCCAGTTGATATTGAAGCAGACCCAACATTGTCACCACCTGATCCAATAGAACCAGAAATAGAATTTCTTAAGCAACCACTGCCTGAACTCCATACCGTAAATGAACCAAAAACTTTCTCGTATATACAAAATGGCTATGGTGAGGCTACACAACTTGATGTTATCGAAGGTGGCGTAGCGGATATTGACGACGATGCCAAAAGTGATACGTCCTCTCAATATAGTAAATCATCATCCGCCTTATCTGTAGCAAACGGACACAACAGCTGCAATGCAGTACTCGAGGAGAAATTACGTGAGGTGAACGAGCGTTGCGCGTTGTTGGAGACTCGTGTTGCTCAGCTTAGTCTTGAGAATCGTCAGTTAGTGCGTAGATTAACACAGCACTACAATGAATCGGGCATACAACCGTCCTCCTCACTGGCCACCAATTTTTTGATAACCATTCCTCATGCAAAACTGTTAAAATCAAAACATGGCGGACCATATTACAGTTACGAGATTCATATAACCATGCGTAAAAATTTGGAACATTGGGTGTTACAAAAGCGCTATAGCGAATTCAACAAGCTACGTAAAACGCTACTGAAGACGCACCCTTCTGTGACCGCCATTGAGTTTCCGCCTAAAAAGCATTTCGGCAATATGAACATGGTTTTTGTCGAAGAGCGGCGACAACAGTTGCAAATATATTTATTAAATTTGGTTGAAATGCTGCCGCAGGTGGAGGCATGTAAGTCGAAAGCTGAATTAACGAAAGCTTTTCCATTTTTTCGTGAGCGGTAACACTGTCAAACGCAATCAGATCTACCAAGGATATTGTATTGAAAATATTTATAAACCTTATGTATAGTGTTAGGATATTTTTATGTGTATTAGGTCAAAAGAATAAGAAAACCAACAGTGTTGTCTACCGGGTGATTGTGTTTCATCAGAACAGACGTTGAATTATGGTTCTCGTGATCGAGTGTTTGTTAGTAATAAAAATTAAATAAAGTTTTCCAATGTAAAAAAAAATAATACAAATACTGTGATACAACAACAAATTTCTTCTAGTAATTAGTACGTATTGCGTATTAATATACCCGATCGTACTACAGCTAATTCGACCTCGAGTGTCTTAATTCGACCCTCTTCTGTATTCCGATTAAACTTTCATATATGTAAATGTAATGCATGCAAAACCTGCCGAATTGATTTCGATGCTTTGCAGTTCATATTTCTTTTCATCTATGAACATCTTTAACGCCAACGGCTATAATTTCTACTTCGAAATTTATTTTTGATACAAAAAATTTGGTTCTGAATTTTGAACTGTCATTATTTTGTAATTGCTAATCCAAACCGGAACATTTTTAGGCCTATTACGGTTCACAACACAACAGTAATTTCTATTTTTATTGTGTACATTGCTAATACTTAAAATAAGACACAACAGTGTATTGCTGTGAACCGTAATATGTCTATTTCCTTCGAAAACTATCTTCAATAGTACTCGATGCACAGAGTCTAAAAATCTTAAACAAGGACGATAAGCATAGATATTTCATAAAGTTGAATATTTTCATGAAAAATGTTTCTTAATCCATTCCCTTTCATAATAGGACCATTTTGAAAATTTTTGTTTACTTATGCAGAAGTGGCCAGGAGACACATTAAACTTAGATGCTTTAAATTAAAAAAATGGGTACTGTATTAAAATTTTTTTACCTATTCAGGTGTGGCCAGACGTTAATTTTGTAAGTTAAATACATAATAAATACAAGGATTTCTCAATTCGCCAATTCAAAATGTTTCGCAAAAATAAAAAGAAAAAAAAAATGAATATACCTCCGCTAAAAAACCCGATAAATGATTGAATATCGCCAAACCAAAATTAATGTATGGTGGCAAAAGTCTAAACTAATATATGTATTTGTTACGCGTCTGGGTGATATAATTTTCCGGCTCATGTAGAGAAATAACCAAAGTAGCTAAAGAATTGCAAACAGTTTTGGAAAGCTGTTAGGGGACTTGACACACCCAAATTCGAAAAAGGAAAATTTTTTGCAAAAAAAAATCATCTTAATGTAATTCAATAAACAACTAATAATTAAAATCATGCGAAACTGCATATATATTTCTGGGTTGTTAGAGTAAGTAAAAAAAGTATGTATACAGTTTGGAATGATCGGTGCAATAGTTTTTTTTTTAATCGTTAGACCGCAATTTTTGTTTTTTTTTATACTTCAAGAACCAACAAAAGAATATATATATGCAAAGATGCATTAGGATATAACTATTTTCCATATATTTTTATTATTTTACCAAAAAATATATGAAGACATGAGTGGATGAAGGTGATATGTCGCATTTTCAGATTTTCGGTGTTCTAAGCATAGAAGGTCTTATGTGTATAAAAAAAATTTTCAAACTTAAAACAACCATGTTTGTGGCTATTTTAGAAGTTAACTACTTCACAAAGTTTGATTTAGTATAGATTTAAGCACAAATGTGAAAGTTTGAACTCTATTTTTTCGAAACTATATTTTTGCGACATATCACCTTCATCCACTCATGTCTTCATATATTTCACAATTTTGGTGTGTCAAGCCCCAATAAAAACGGAAAGCTTAAGTAGTCGAAAAATTCTCTAGGTTCCACTAGCTTCCAAATTTACCTCACAAAGAAGCAACAAAACTTTTCCCCTTTTGTCGTTTCCCTTTTTTCGAGTAGAGTCTCGAGAATAATTCGTATATTATAGGAATCATAGGAATATTACTCAATTTTCTTCATTATTCAGGAACATTTCTCATTAAGCGTTTATTCAGCCCTAACAAGAAAGCAGCAGGAATATTCAACTCAAGATTCCCAATGATAGATAACTTCTAAACAAATGTGGTGAAGCAGCATTTGATTAAACTCGTAATTAGATGAGATGAACTTTCTTTCAGAAGAGTTCACCTTAACATAAACTCCCACTTTTCGATTTTTTATGATACCTTCTTTTCCGATGATAAAGGAAGGTCGGAATTTTAGTCATAAGGAAATAGAAAATTAAAAAATTTCCCCGTGAGATTTGTTTCTAATTATCTTGACTTTGATGCGTTATGTTATACTCCAATGGCTTTTTGTAAAGATCAATCCAGTTTTTATAAGGGAAAAACATTTAAATCGATTATTAAAACTTTCAATTAATAATTGCAATATATCTACATATATAGTTAAATTCATATATGGAAATTGTTGGCAGATTTTGTTTGTATTAGAAAAATTATTAATATGGTTTTCTTTTAATTTCCCAAGAGGAAATTCAACCTTTCCTTAAACTTGTGTGCAGCATTTACTAATAAACATTTTTTTATTTCTTCCTTGCAAAACGAGATTTAATTGATTAAGGTACTGACATGTATCGCATAAAAAGGTTAAATCAGCAATGAATTGCGGATCTTCTAAGAAATCTAAAAGCTGTTGTACATCAGCAGAAATAACTCTTAAGACAAGAAGCCGCTGAATCTCTTACCGCGACTTAGCCACCGAACTTTGGTGTAAAGTAACAAATCTCCAAATTCGACATTTACTTCCCCCAAGAATGAAACGAATTGTCTATAGGTTAGAGCTCTGTATCCACTTCGAATCCTATAAATAATTCTTATGGCAATTTTCATTGTATTCAACATGCTCAAAGATTTAGAAAAAAGAGGCTGCTGATGAATTATGTAATGAAAAGGCGGAACTTCAATTCCATTTTTTTAAGGTTTCCAACAAAACCACCCTGTTTTTCGACCATAACTTTCACACCATCCGTACATACTAACGCAAGCTTCCTCTTGCCAGCATGTAAAAACCAATTTTTTCTATTGCCTCATAAATTGTTTTCCCGTTTTAGCGTTTCCATTTAAACCTATAACCGTCACAGCATCTTCAGAACAATTTAATTGTTTATCAACTGTTTTAACGCAAGCTGACGTGTATCCGAAATATCGGTGCTTTCGTCTGAGCAAATCGAAAAATACACTCAGCGAAATTCAATGAAAGGTACCTATTTTTTTCTCAAAAACTTCAAGATTAAAATACCTTTACATATATCTTTAGTTCAATAAATTTAATTGAATTCAAAATCACTCAAATTAAAATATTATTTCATATTTTTATCAATTTAAGTTTTATACAACAAGGTTTGAACTGTTAATAAATTAGCACGATCTTCCCATTAATATTTTTATATTGGGGATGACTAATTTCTTAGTACCCTTTAGCGTTATACTTTTTCATCGTTACTTCACTATCGCACACCATGCATTGCCATAATTTTGCTGAAATAAAAATGTTCGTGCTTTTGTTTTTGTGAGTGATTTTCAGGGCATATATGTTTAGCACTGATTGAAATGCACTTGAAGAGATGTTTCGAAGATTTGTTTGAACTTAAAGTTTGAACCTTATAGAATAATAAATAGAGTATTAGAGTAAAAGCCAAAATATTGAATATCTATTTCTTTTTATTTATTAAGATATGTATATCCAAAATTTGTAAATCAGGTCGTTAATTCTGATCATTCACCTTTCTTTTCGAATGCTTAACTTCAAAATTTGAAGAATGATTTGCAAACGGCATATGGGCATTTCCGTGGCTACGCACGTGACAGTTGTCTTACAGTTTTCTTATTTTGCTTTTCAGTAGTTTATTAAGCGCACCATACAAGGTATAAAAGCTAAGAGTTGTAAAAAGTTTGGCTCTTAAATAGAAGCCACCAAAAATAATGTTATGTGACAGACAAAAGAAGTGGTTTTTGTCTGCATCAATATAAACGAAAAAATCTGTGAAGAGTGCACGATTTTTTTTAATATAATCTGGAAAAATTTTGCTACATTTTCATAATTGTTTCGTTGAAAAATATTTTTTAACTATTTTTAAACAAACCATTATATGATATACGTTACGTGACATTTTTTTTTCCTTCAAAGAGTTAAAAATATTTCATAGTTTTATTTATTTAAAACTAGAAAAAACATATAAATAGTACTCCAGGACCTACTTTGTATTGTACGAGTATTTATTATACTTATAAAATTTTAACTTTTGTTAAAATTTTTCAACTTTTGTCACCATTTTTCAACTTATGTTGTCATTCATTACTTTTGCTGCCATTTTTTAAAAACTCAAATTGAGATCAGCTCTTAATATTCTCACAACATAAATTTTAACATTTTTTCTCTATTATGGAGGTTTAAAAGAATTTTAAGTAACATTTACTTTTTCATTCGCGGTAGACCTTATGGCGGAAATGCTCATATACAATTCGGTTCCATATCTGTATAAGCCGAGCTTTAAAATTATCAATATCAAAGGCCTTTCGTGATACAAAATTTGCTCAACATATACAGCCCTATTCCAGAATCCGTCGTAATGAATATCCGAACGTAAAGCTACGCTACGAATACGACAAATTTGCTAATCTAAAATCCGAACGAAACTTCCCCTTTTCGAACTTACTTTCGGGAGTTCGAAAACAACTGGTTTCAACAGCAGACAAATAAATAAGAAAAATTGAAAAACTGAAGTGTTTTTGATCAACATTGTATTGTTTAGCTGTGATTTTTAATGGATTTCATTGCAATTGCAATTTTCGCACAATAAAAGGAAGATTTCTCAGATAGAGAATCTATGAAAATTCGTCGAAGAATATTGCGAGATTCCATCAACCCTTTAGAAATGGATTACGAAACGTAGGAAATGCACTAAATAAATTTCAACTAACATATTCACAGGTTTAAATGAAAATAATTTAACTTTATTAACCAAAAATTAATTAGAAGTTTTATTTTACGACCTAAGTCTATAAAAATTTAATTGTTTTCGTAAACAAATCCGTCGAGGCAAAGCTTTCGTGAAAAAATCCGAAAAACAGCTGTCAAAAGTTGATACGTTCGGAATGTGTAGTTGCAATGCTACGAATGTAAGAATGTTCGAATTCGATTCGGATTGTAGAATACTTCAATACGAATCCGAAAGAAAATTTACGCTACGACGGATTGTGGAATAGGGCTGATATAGTCCCATATACAGAAGTTGAGAGGATTTAGATTTGGTGAAGCCAATTCAGGCAAATTTTAATGGAAAACTCTTGAGTGCCGTGTTTAATTCATTCTTCAAACGTTTGAATCAAACTATCAAAGAGAAAAGGGAATGATTTCAGCCAACGACCTGATTCCACTAATTTTATTATACATCTTAACAAATAAAAAGAAATAATGAAATTTCATTGACTTTAGTTTTTATTACACTTTATTTTAGTGACTCTCTTTCTGGGTCACACTGTAAAGTCCTATATGTTTGCGGTAGTTTTGTAATTAGTACATTTTGTTAATGGGCGAACGAACATTTTTGCGAGGTGATATTTTCGGAAAACTTCATACGAAATATGGACAATAAATTTAACAATTAAATATAGTGTAAGATAATTTTCTAAACTTTGTTTTATTTCTCATAAACAATAGTTTTTTGGGTGATTCTTCTTAAAGCAAAAATAAAAGGTATTTGAAAGCTGAATATCTTCAAAGTGATCATGTTAGGGCTGACTTAAATGAGAGACGCATTACCCTTGAGATTACCCCGCACCTAAACTCACCCGTGTAACCTGTGGAAATCGGTTCTGGCTGGAGAAAACTACAGTTATTTTTATATTTAGTTTTGAAATATCTGAGTTGCAATAGAAACATTTTATGTAAAAAGGTTATGAAGGTAAGTTTTATAAAAGCTAAAATACCCAGTTTAAAACCTTTTTGAGAAACATTGCAGTAATTTGGCGAATTTGTAGTATTATAAAACAAAGAAAGTAATAAACTATTTACTATTTTATTAAATCTATGTTAATAGGTGTTTGTTTTGAGTTTGTTATACTTTGTACAATATGTGTTATGTAAGCATTTGTGTTATCAATAAAAAGTGTCGTCGAATAAATAACTGTTGTTTTTTTTAATATAGGAACTAAATAAAATACAGTGACAAGACATAGAACAAAAGTATTCACTACAATGAGCGTGCGTACAAATAAAAATACTAAGATGCTATTTTTAAATAAATTTTCAATTTAAAATTTATTTTAAATTTTATTTAAAGTAAAAGAATATTTTCAAAAGAATAAAAATGAGATTTTAAAAAAATGAACATAAAGTGAAAAACCAAATTCTCTTGTAATAAATCAAATGTGAGTTAGAAATAATTCGAAAACAAATACATAATTAAAAATAAAAAGACAGAGTAAATAAGAGTTTATAAATTCTCTGGCTTGTGTTCTAGCTAAGCATTAAAAATGCAATTTTAAAAGGGACATACAACAAAGTATATAAATAAATAAAGTGCTGTTTTATAACATTTATACAGAGTATATATATAAAATTAAAAAAGTAATTCAGCAGCTTGTGCACCAATATGTTACATGTATAAAAAAATATATAAATGTATAAAATCATCCCCATAAACCGAGCGCTGATAAATGCCACAAATTACAAACGTGGCTACGTAATTGATTCAAGTACAAGAAGACGGTATTCAAGAAAAAATATAGACAATTTTAATTTTTTTGTTTTTTTGTAGTGTGTTATTTTCTTTAATAATTTATACAGCAAATGCTTCACTGTCATAATAATATAAATTTATGTTTGCTGCATTCTATGGTTGATACATTGCTATTGTTTGCTACAGAAAATGATTTATTGTTTATATAATAACATAATAATATATTTTACGCCATTATGTTGCAGAATTTTTTCAAGTATCTGTTACATTTTTTGTTGTTCATTTAATGTAATGCTTTGCTCTAAGCAGTAACTTTACTTAACTTTCTAATTAAATACATACTAATAAACAAAGTTACATACTTTAATTAACATTTTTTTGAATATTACAGAAAAGTGTGTTTTTTATTTAATAAGCAACTTTATAATTGAACTGAATTAAATAAAACCTTATATTGTTAGCAATATAGATTTTAATGAATGGGTAATAAAGAAAAAGTTTTTTACCAATTACATAAAACTAAAAGCTTAAAAAAACAGATCTGATGCAAAACTCCATAGTTTCTGAAGGATGATATAGTTTACAATATCTAGTATAAATATTATCAATTTAATTTGATGTTGCTTCTTCGCATAACAAAATTGATTTTTTAAATATGATTCACTTAAGCTAGAGTGTGTTTAATAACAATAGATGTATGGATGTATATATATATATATAGTATATATATATACTAATATTTAATGAAAGCAGGTGTATTATTTATAAATGCCATATAAACTTAACCAAAACCATTATGGACTAAAAAAAATCGTTGAAGTCCAGCCAACGTAAGGAAGTCAATGTCGACTCGCGAACGCTTCGAGGAAGCTTAGATGATGATGAGCGCGAAGTTAGGCCTGCACTTTTTGACCTAAGACTAAGAAAAATTGTGCTAAAATAAATTAATCTTAGAACATGATTTTAATGACGTAGTGCTTCTTCATGGTCAAGTTGTGCTATTGTATGCCGTAGAGGCATTAAAAAATTCGAAAAATCGCGAATAAAAGATTTAAATTAATTTTTCAAGTCAGGCCTGCTTTTTTCTTGCGCAAAAACGTTAGTTTTGCGACCCTCTTCTCTTCACGTTTCGACTTGCGTAGCCAATTAGCCTCACATTAAATAGCAGTGCATGGCTTAACAAGTGTCATACAGAAGTCTGTTTAATGGGATTTGCGTGTTGCACAACATGGGAACGCATGACAATGCTCAGATAAAAACAGAAATTCATCTCTGATTACATAGAACTTTAATTTTATTTTGATTTCTGTGTATTCTTCTATGCATTTGATGTTTTGGCAAAACAGCTATTAAATTGTGATATGGTTTGATAGTTTTATTACAATAAAACTTATTATTTATTGTTTAATTTTGACTATGGTTTGCATAATCACCATTTCCATGCCATGCGAGGCTAATTGGTTCATTACTATACTCGCTTCGGCGTTAATATGCAATAAATAAATCAATATTAAAATTTAAATTTTCATGGCCTTGAACTCAAATGGGTTTAATAAAACACCTGCGACTTAAATGTGAGTTCCAATTAGTTAAAACTACTGATTTTTGAAACAAAAAATTCAAGAACTTGACGACATTCGAATATATTTTGAATAAAGACTTTTCAAACGAAGGAGCGCATCATAGCACAATTTTTCAATTTCTGAAAAAAGGCAATGCGTTAACGTTTCTAAAATAAATCCCACTCCATAAAAAGCATATTCCAATGCTGCCCATATTAATACACAACGGGCATATTGCACTGTGTTTTTTTTCGTTATAAATCATAAAGTGCAGAGCTTACTTCATAACATATCTAATAAAAAATAGTTTATAAAATAATTGGATAGGGATATATTATGGAGAAAATTTCAAGTTTATTTACCTCATTTGTTGCACTTTAAATGTGAGGTTTGATAATTTCGTAACAATCAAGTGAATATTCAACACATCCTTTACAGACAAATAAAAAAATAAAAAAATGTGCTTTGTAAGAAGAGTAAGTTTTTAAATAACGTTCCAATTATACTTTGGTGTGTACCAGATCAATGTGAATTTATCGTTATTTTATTTAAGAGTTTTTCATCTTACTTTTTATGCTCAAAACGCCTTTTTATGGTGTTTAGGTTTGCATAACTTTTTTAAAATAAGAAAAACCTTTAAAAATCCTTTTAACTTAAAGCTGTTGTAGTAGGGCTTCTTGTGCACTTGGTACTGTTGCAGCGCCAAGCAATGCGGTTTCTAAATTGTTTTCTTTAACTGTTGAGCGGCTGCTTATCGTTGTTACTAGCGTTGCCTGGTCATCACTTAAAACACCATCGCAAGGACCACAATGCTTCTTGACGGGCGGGGGATTGCACAGGCTAGCTGTTTTTGTTGTTGACTCGCTGTCGCCAATCCCAGCTTTCACACTTGATTGGCAGGATTGTTTGTCATTGCTTTGTACGTCGGGCGAATGACGTTTGGTCGCCGTACTTGTTGCTCTGTGATGTGTTGTGATTTCTGTACCTATCTCGGCTTCTATTGCAGGTGGTAGTAGTGGTGAAATTGCTTGTGTTGTTTCAGCTGCCTCTTCATCATCCTCTTCAAATTCTTCCTCCTCGTCAACTTCTTCCTCTTCTTCCTCCTCTTCCACCTCTTCTTCTTCCTCCTCCTCTGAGTCGCTGCACCACGTTACTTGCGCTCCAGGAAATACATACGATGAGCTAATTTCGTGGCAGTAATAAGTGCCCTCAATTAATCGTTCCGCGGCACTTAAACGTTTCTGTTGGCGCCGTTTTATTTTACGTTCAGCAGCTGATATGGTGGGTTTCAAGCTGTTTATCGGCGCAGCTCCAATAGGCAGATCTTTTGTGGGTGTTACTGTGGCGGATACAGATTCGGACAACTCGGTTTGATTACCTGCTCCAAGCGTGCCGCCGCTATCACCAAATTGTGTTAATGGCGGCAGCAAAGCGACGCTTGTAGGTGTAGCTGAGTTTGAGGAATCATTGCATTGAATACCACTGTCTTTGGAAGAGTCTATAGACAGATGTCGATAGCTATCGGCACCAGTCGCTGCATGAAATGGTTGAAACGCGGGATGCTCGAAGTCTACAGCTGCATCCATGTTGTCTGCCAGCAGCATGCTTTTAGTTTTGGGATCATTTAACGTTAAAATGCTTGTTTGGATTTGTGGTATAGTTTCTGTTGCCTCACAGTCTGTGTCGAAATTGGCGCCAACAGGTGTTGTTTTGTTGCCAGCAACCACTGACGATGTAGATGATTCGAACCCGCTATCCGAATAGCCGCCGGCTGAACGCAAAGCAATGTCTGTCGAAGCATTTGATTTAACTGATTGCGTATCGGTATCCAGGCGGTATTGCTGCGCATCCTCTTCTAGTTCTTCGAACGGCACCAATTCGGTTGATTCACGCAAAACCTTGTCATCGCAGCATAGTTGCTTCCATTCACTGCCCAAATGATGACACAGCTGATTTATGATCACATCAGAATCGCCTAGAAGTTCAACATCGAATTCCAGGTGATGCAATTGTTCGCGATTAATAAGAATCTGTGGCACATGCGCAGGTATAGAGCTGGGTATGAGCGCAACTGGACGCACCTTTAGAGAGGAGCCAATAACAATCATCAAATCGCATTTATCTTTATCCTCAGCCATAACAGTGTGAAACTTCTCTGGTAGACCTGTGCAAGCAGTTGATATAATTAATTAGAATATATAAGAAATTATTTCATTAAAAACATCTATTATGTTCATAAAACTTATTTTAAATATTTTTTGGATACATAATTGCTTAGGAAGAATTAGAATCAATGGTTTATACTTAATAAGCAGCTTTTCATTACTGCGTTATGATTCAGTAATGCAATAATTTACCCTATGATATGGTTCATAAAATAGATGTCGGTTTTTTGAGTTTCGAATGGGTAAAAGAAGACAACTCTGGACAACACAAAATCAATATCCCTACTTACCTATAGTGTCATTTTTGATACTATAATTTTGGTTTTTTCCGTTTTTTTTTTCTTTGCACGGTTCAACTAGTTTAAAAAATAAAATTTTGGGTTCTAGCTTTAGGGCAGATCTCGGCACAATAATCAGGTAGGGCCGGCTCGCTTAGAGCCCTCACGCGTCAACGAAGAGTGGAAAATGAAAATGTTGAGTAGTTTTCAAAATGACGAAGTTCGTAGAAACGTCAAATTAAATAAGAATATTATGTTTTCAAATTGTAAACAGTGCGGACACGTGTGTTAAGTTTGTGTTAATTTGAGTGAAAACATTATAAAAACAGTGTAAATAAAATTATAAAATGCCGAGGAAGTGTTCAATTTGCAAAAAAGCAAAAAACAAAGTTTAACCTAAAATCAACTGCGAAACATGAACAAAGAAATTCGAGATGAACAGCTGATTTTGACAACTAGCTCGCTTTTTTCTGCTTTTTACTTCATTCCTCTTCGACTCGACCCTACCCTCATAATTCTGCCATGGACAAGATTCAATTATATATAAGGTTAAGTCATGATACAAAGAACTACAGATAAAGTATTACGCATGTCCGCCATCTTTGTTGTGACGTAGTTCGAGCTTGTCAAAGTGGCTAAATAAAAACGTAGTCACAATATATTTAAAGGGGATAATTTATTTATAGCGATGAAAAATGTCGACATTTTCTTATTGAAACTGGGTTTATTAAAACGAAATAAATTACATTATAAATATATTTATAAATAAATTTAAGCAAATTTATTTTTTAGTACTATTATTGAAAAGATATGCATATATAATAGGGGTGTTTTCTCCCATTTATTCTCCTACACAAAAAAAAAAATAGCTACGTTACTTGATGTGTTTGACAGCACTTTGACTGCTTCGTTTTCATTTTCTTGTTTTTCTCGTTTGTTGTTTCGTTTGTTGAAAAAATTGTTAATTTATATTAAGGCCCGAATTAAAATCGTTATTCTCATCAAAAGCATCTAAAATTTTAGTACTAATTTTAATTACATAAAATATAATTGAAAATTATAATTTAGGCGTACTATAAGTGCACAATATTAGAAATTGAATTAAATGAATGCAATATTTCTTAAATGCTTGCAATTGTGCTGCTTGCTGCTTGTGTTTACTTTTTGCTTTTTCACATTTTCTTTTGTGTGTATGCACCACGTGTTAGGCAGTGTTCATAGTAAACGCTTTTAGCTTAGCCGAGAGGTTTAGCTGAAAAATGCTTTGTGTATAATCATATGGAAAAAGCTCAAAGCAAAGATTATATAGTATAAAGATGTGCCACGTAGAACATTAAAAAATAACAATTATTTTTCAAATCAATACGTAAGCTTTTGTGAACGCGATGAAAAAGTTTTCTTGAGAGAAAAGTTTCCAATCCTTGCATGCACATTCTCTCTGCAATGCTCTTTCACTCTTCACTCCACAGCATAGATCACCACTGAATGGTTTCTCAGAGTCGTGAAATTTAATGTTGTAATTGTTGTTTCCGTTGTTGTTGTTGGAACCAAGCAGTTGTGATCTCTGCTTGACAGCAACAAAGGTTTTTGTTTGTTTGCATTATTTTCATGATGATCTCCTTATTTTGTGCGAAGCAGATTTTTCTTATTCACTGCTTGCTATTAATATTGACTACTTTTGACTGACTCAGCCAGAGCAGTAAAATCTGCATATATATTCAGAACCTTAAGGAAAACTGAATAACGACATACAAATCCATTTATTGAATTCAAAATTGTTTATAAATAAAATTTTTAATTCACATTGAATTTTAAAAAATTGATTAGTAATCAATTATTTTTTTTTTCATTATTCAGAATAATTAATTATTTTTTTATTCATATAAATGCTATTTACAAAGAATGCAATTCAAAAAGAATTTAAAACTTTTCAATAATTAATTTTTTGTAAATTATTATTTTTTGATTCATTGCCCATTCATGTGTTATTCATTTTAAATTTTATAGTCATTATTAATATTTTATTTATTATTAATTTGGTTCACTATTCAAAAGTGAATAACAAGATTTTTTTTCATTTTATTAATTATTCAAAAGTAAATGAAAAATGAAAATGAATACGAAATTTATAATAAATAAAAAATTAATGAATAAAAAATTTATAAAAAAATTAATAGCGAACATTTTATTCATAAAATAGTAGTGAATAACAAAATTTGTTATTCATTGTATTTTTTATTAAAAAACGAATAACAAATTAATAACAGTGGTAAACAAATTGAAAAAATTTTCGCGACGAAAACGGCGTTGCTAGTTCGATTGAGTATTTTTTCTAGATAATAAAAAACATTGAGACTTTCCAGGTTGGTTAGAATTTTTTTTAGAAGAATTTTTCGACTTTTTTTAGTTTTAAAAAATATTTCCCTAGTTATGATTCTATAACTAAAAAAGTATTAATTTATTTTACAAGTTTTATAAATATTTACAAATGAGAAATTTATACCTATTATTTAAGCTTTTATTTATACGATATTTGTACGATTTTTGTAGACATTTTCCGAATACTTTATTTGTGAAAGAGTTTTAAATATACGGTTTATTTAACATTTCCCTCATGTTAAAGTGCGCAAAAAAATGACTTTGACATATAATTTGGTTTTACTTTACTTTGTTGTTAAAAAAAAAAATATTACAACGAAAATATTAAGGTAAAAATGGCAGGTTGGATATTTACGTATTTCGGTTTTAGTAAAAATACTCAAAACTACCTGCATCAAAGTCGACGTGGTAAGTTCGTACTAAACAAATTCTTCAGACTTTTAAAACTCAATTATCATACATTTAACTAAAGATTTTGTTAACAAACAATGTTCTTAGCGTTTTTAGCTAATTTTAAAAATCCTCAAACCTCAATTTTACGTTATAGGATTTGCAACACTGTAAACTCTTTGAAATGAGTAAAATAACAGAAATAACTCGACATAGATACGTAAAAAAGAAATCAAAACAAAACAACGAAATCTTCGCGGTGGTATAAAAAACTAGCTCAAACACTGTGCGTTGCTGCCACGCCCCCGTTGCCAAACGCCCATAACATGTTATCAGTGAAATGGCAAGAGTAAATTGTGGTCGAATACCGAATTCCGAGGCTATGCGGCCTATAACTCCAAAGCAATTCGATATCGCAAATTTAGGTGGTGTAGAAGGTGCCACGCCCCCTTGACCAACGCCCGTCACATGTTATCAGGGAAACGCTACTTGTAAATTGTGGTCGAATACCGAATTCCGAGACTTTACGAAATATAGTTATAAAGCTATCCGATATCGTATATTTGGCCTATATAGGAGGTAATTTTGAGTATTAACCATATATTTTCTAAACTCTTTCACAAATGTAGAATTTAGAAAATTTATACAAAAATCGTTAGATCAATACAAATGATAGCTTAAATGAAAGATATAAACGTCTTATTTGCAAACATGTATAAATTTTGTAATATGAAAAATTACTTTTGAAGTTATAGGATCATAACTGGGGACATATTTTTCAAAACTTAAAAAAATCGAAAAAATCTTTGAAAATTCTTCAATTCTTTTCGAATTGCATTCGTTTTATAATACTCATACAATTTAACACAAAGTCTATATTAATAAAAGTGATTTTCTGGTTTGTTTGTTTAATTGACATTAATACAAATCTAAATAGCTTAACGGACTTCGCTCAATTTGAGTACACATATTGTGTGCATCCTAGATTAGATTGTAATATACTTAGTTTTGATCACGCTCATTCCACCTATTTTCACTTACGTAAATTTTGATATTGAAAATCTTTCTCGAAAAAAAAGTTAAATTTAAAAAATTTCAGTAATTTTAATACTAAAAACATTTACATATCGTTAGAATTTCAGAAATTTTTGGTACAACGACTTTTTCATAAAACTTCGTTCCCCAAGAATGAGAAAAAACGGCATGAAAATCAAAACTTTGACTTTCGATGCAAATATATTCGCTATATTTAATTCAAATTTTTTTGATCAAAGTTTTAATAAAAGCACTTTACAAAAATAGTTTCAACTGTAGCGTTAGGTCAGTGAATATATTCTTTAATTTTTTTTCAAAAACGGTCCAAAATATTAAATTTTTACTTAAAAAATGACTCAAAAAATGTTTTTGTTGTATAAATAAGAACAATTGAAAATTGCTTTTCTGAGTACTTTTCATATAGTAAAGCATGTATTTGCAATAATACGATAAAGATATATAATAGTAGTTAAATAAAAAGTTTTTCCGCAAAAACAACTTAAAAAATATTGCTTACAACATTATTCGCGGCTAAGCTTCAACTGATGGAATCGCCCTTACAATAATATAACACTAAAACTATCATGTGGCAAAACGGCAAAAAAAACCAAGTCAGCACACAAAAAATACCTAGATTATGTCATATTTATGATATTATATTCTTGAAATTATATAACAAAAAGATAAGAGATAATGCAAAAAAATATAATAACTTTAAATTATATAATGTTCGTTGGGTAGTTTAGTAAAAAATTGCCCACATTTTTTAAGTAAAACCTAATGAAATTCTGCTACATTTTGTTGGCAGCTACATCGTTTATTCAGATGTTTCGTGCATCAAATCTTTACATATCATTTCTATTGCTTTTCAATATTGTGCTCACATTTGCTCACATTGTCGCTTACTAATCCTCTCGCTCTCAAAAGCTTTAAATCGTTCGCTCGCTGACTCTCATAAAGCTCTCATAAAGATTTATGATAAATCCACATTCAAATTTTACTGTGCCACTTGCTTGTATGGCGGTGACACATCTTTCTAATATATTATCTGTGCTCAAAGTGTTCATAGTGACAGCATAAAGCTTCTTTTCAAATGCTTTTCAGCGCTTATATCTCCATCTCGCTTGCTCACACAGCAAAATAATTATGTGTTTTATGCTTTGTTGTAGAGCATTTTTAAAATGCTTTTTGGAGCTTTATTCTTGTTTGATCACATAGTTTCAGTTTTTTTTTTAGTTTTATTATTAATTGCGTCGTACTGAATTTTTAAATGAATTTCGGCACTTGTTTATTTATTTTGCCTGTCAACAATATTTTCGTTGATTTTATTTTATTTGTTGGATATTTTTTTGTGCTGAAGTTTTAACCGTTGTGTCGTTGTTGTTGCATTGTTGTTTCGTTTTGTGGTGCTTTTCAGTTGTATGCAAATTTTGTTTGTTATTGGTTTGATCTTTCGTTGGTGATCATCGCTACATATTCATTAATCAAAAACCTTTCTTTTACTCCGCAAAACGCAATTGAGGGCATATTTCCAAGGAAAGAAATGAAAACAAAGCATCAGTCAGCCACAAGCATAAAGCGCGCACTATGAACACCAATAAGCTCAATAAGCTACTTTGTGCAGCGTTGAATAAGCGTGCACTATGATCAAAAAAAGCTTCACAAAGCAGCTTTTTGCTTCAGCTTCAGCCAAAGCGTCCACTATGAACGCGGCCTTACAGCTGACAAGCTCGAGTGACGTAGTGCGCAGAAGATTTAATTTTTTGCGCACGGAGTAAGCTATCAGTATATCTTTGTTTCATGAGGTTAAGTAACCATGAAATTTTTCTCATATGTCAAAGTAAAACAAAAAAGACAAGTAAGCAATCAAAATAAAATTTCTGACTAGAAGTCAAACTATAGAATTTTAATATTAAATTTGTGTTCAAAATAATTTGTAAAATAATTTCGGCTTCAAAATGTCGAAAAAGTACGCAATTCACCAAAATTATTGGAACAAGGAAAACGTTTCCTTTTTTTAAAATGCCCAGTGACCTTTTTAAACAAAAACACTGGATGGATGGAATTTAGATCGGCGAATGTCAAAGTAAAAGATAACAACACCAAACAGCTGTTATTGGCTTACTAAATTGCCAGCTCATAGAAAATCTGAAAACGATGAGAAAGCGAAAATTGGCCGCATTCAGCGAAGTCAACTGTTGTGGTAGCGATACCTTAGTGGGCAATGTTTTTCTCTGAAAGTGTTGTGACTCTCAACGTTAAAAAATTGAAAATTATTTAATTTAATTATAATTTTTTAATTATGTAAATAATTTAATTGGAAAGGTTTCTCAAGGAATTTTAACACAACAATCAGTTACCAACTGTTGACTCCGTTGAATGTGGCCATTGATTTCCTTTTGTTCTCATTTGCAAAATGCTGACTTTGACAATTTTGTATTTGAGAAAGAGAACGTAGTCCGAAATGCATCTACCCTCTATTGTTCTGCCATGCAATACGCCATCAGGAGTGCAATATCGCGCGAATCAAAATACAAATATCTGATGACATAGTTGCACACAAACGCACTTGTCACTTCTGTTTATTGCGCGCCAAAAGAAGCTTTATTTCGAATAATTTTTTGCCTTCATTAACGGGTTTTTTGGTTTTTTGAAGCCGTCGAGAAACTAATTTTCTGGAATTATTTTAAATAATATAAATAAAAAATTAATAAAAAAATTAATAAAAAAATAATTAAAATTTAATAAAAACTAAAATTATAATAAAGATTCAAATTTTTAATTTGAGTTGGAATATTGATTTTTCTTAAATAGTATCAAATTTGATCCCAATAGAGAGTTAGAGACTCATTGAAACAGGGTAGTAGGGTTAAAAAGAAAAAGTAGTTGCGTTTGCATTGAGTACTAAAGTACTATGGCAAGATCAAAAACCAAGTCAAGAGTAAACTTTATCATAAAAAAAATTCTCGAGATACACTGCACGAAGTAATGATAAGACCAACATTAAAGATTCAAAAATGTATTATAATAAAGCTTCAATATATATTTTTTGTCAAATATTAAGTAGAATTAATATGTATTAACTTAATTTACTTAAAGAAAGCAAATATGATTAACTTCAAATATTTGAAAAAATAAATTAAAATTTTTGTCACACGAACAAATAATAAGACCAAAGGAAAAGAATTATGTCAATTATTATAATCATAACTTTTAATATTTAGTATGCGAACCCTTATTTATTATTACTTCTTGGAGACGCTGAGGCATTGAGTTTATTAATGTCTGTATAGTTTTTTGTTAAATTTTACCCCAATCGGCAGTTATTGCAGTTTTAAGGCTTTTTACATTATAAAATTGTCTGCCATCTTTAAAAAACGACTTGGATAAAATTGCCCACATTTTCTCAATGGGGTATAAGTCAGAACTACAAGCGGGCCAGTCCAAAACGGTCACTTTACGGTCCTTCAAAAACTCTTTAGTAGCCTTTGATGAAAGAATTGCCGCATTATCTTGCTGAAAAATCCAGTTGTCTTCAGCAATTTCATTCCCGAAATTCAAAAGAACTTCATCTAGTAGTTCTATATACCTTAGGCTGTTAATTTTTGTCGAAATAAAACAAATCGGAGGCCTTCCAATAACCCCAATTGCAGCCCACACCATGAGATATCCACTTTCAAAGTTACGAGACATCCTTTCTTGTTTCTTTTGACGCTTATCGTGCCAGGTCATTTGAGAACCATCAGGTCCATCCAAATTGATTTTTTTTTTCATCAGAAAAAAATACATTTGACCACTCTTCTTCCCAAAACTGGTGCTTTTCTGCAAATGCTAATCTAGCTAGCTTGTGTCGTGCTGTTAACCTTGGCTTTGGGATACGTTTCGTTTATTTAAGATTGATGTCATCTCTAAAAATCTTTTGCTCCCATGGTTCGGAAACTTTCAGATTAAGTATACATACTATACTATATCGGCGGCACTATTCCATTTATTCACCGCTAATCGCTTAATCTCACGAATATCTCTGGCACTAAGTTTAGATGGTCGGCCACTACTTTTCTGTTTTCCATATTTTTCTTTCAAATTTAGGTGGTGAATAACTACAGCCTTGCTTTTTTTTAGAAAAGCTGCAATTTCTCTTGTTGTCAATGCATTTTCCCCGATAGTTTGCCATTTTTCCTTGTTCTTTCTCACTTAGCTGTGTACCACGACCCATTCCTGAAAGTTGTCCTGAGAGATTTACCAATACTATATTTTATAATTATAAAAAATTGGATAATGGCACTAATACCTTTTATTTCAAAGAAAATAGCCGATTACAATTTATTTCATCAAAGAAACCACCTGTGGTCTTAACATTACTTCGCTCCGCAGAAATATCGATCGTTGCAAAGCATGCAAACATTAGAAAATGTAAACAAAGTATCGTTACCCGAATGAACTGTCTCCAAATGTTTTCAATAGAAAGAGTTACCAGCATTTTTTTATTTGTACACTCAAGAAAATGTGCTTATATGTTTGGTCTTATCATTAGTTCGTGCAGTGTATTATGAAGTTGAATTAAATTTTTTTTAGAATTTAGGTGCTCATGACTTTCTTAATTGTGGCTTTATGCAAAATGTTTTATAAACAACTTAATGTAAATTTGATTTGCATTAAATATGGAGTAAAATGTAATGACACATATTTTCAAGTTTAGGGGAGCTATTTATTTATTTTTTTTTTTGTAATCGTCTATGGATAATAATCCTTACAGACTAAGCAATAATAATTTTATAAATAATGACTATAAAATATAACAAGTTTAATCAATTAGTTTCTATTTAACAATAGTGTAATAGTGGGTTTAACCCATTTTCGGCCGCTGGTCGATTTTTCGACCAAGAAATTTCACCTTATTTCAAAAAATTCTATCTTCCTTCTATTCTAGTTATCGCGATTGACTAGGTGTCAAAATAAAGCTTGATTCATTTGCTTTCATAGTATTTATAAGTCGCTAAGATTGGCTCGTTTGCATCTGGTGCATACCTAAATTTATATGCACACCTTTTTTGGATATTTTTTTAATAATTTTTTAATTAAATTAAATCGAATGATGAGGAATTCATGCAAAACGTTCAAACTTTAAAAAACATTCATAGCCTGGCCATTTACTGTATATTGATTATATACCAGGTGACCACCAAAGTTAGTGGTTGAAAAATCGACCATTGGCCGGAAACGATGTATTATGTGTCATTTCAGTTGTCATCGCACATTGAGAGTTTTGTGACATTTCGTATGTGCTGGTGCAGTTTGTTTTTTATATTATCGCAAAAACAAGTGGTTCGGAATAAAGATATTACTTTTGTTATAGTTTTTTTTACTGTATGTGATCTTTGTGCACGATTTTTGTGCATTTCGTCAAATTTTGGTGAAATTTATTTCGACATTTCAGAGCACAATGAGGCTCTCGCAATATTTGAGCAAGAAGGATATCTAAAACATTCTGGAAAAGTGTAGCGACGATGACAAAGATAGGCATATTTAACTGCAAGAGATCTTGGCAATTGCAGCCTGGGTAGGGAATCGTATACACCTTTGTGTGATTTTGGTGCGCCGAAATGGATAGGTTAGGTTAAGTTAGGCTAGTGTGGCTGCCTCAAACGAGATACACTTAGGCCAATGAGGCTCATTGTGATACCAAGGGTTAATTTTTTCTATCTCTATTTAAACCAATTTCAGCTGCTTACCAAGACTAGGATTCGGTAAACCGAAGATTCCGAGAGTTCGTCAAGGTCATTGAAGAACCAGTTGCTTAAGTGGAGAAAGCGTTTTTGAGCCAGCGCTGGGCAAGTGCAGAAGAAATGTACTGTAGATTCTTTCTCCTCATATCTACAGCTTCTGCAGACGTAGTTGTGGGGTATATTCAATCTTTGAGCGTGTCTGCCAATACGGCAGTGCCCTGTAAGGATCTCTACCATGGTGCTGATGTGGTTTCTTCTGAGACAAATGAGTTCTTTTGAACGATTTAGGTTGAGTTTGGGCCAGATTTGCCGCGTTGTATTACACGTGTTACCAGCTGACCATCTGTTGTTGGTTTTGATAATTTTGATAATTCATATGTAAGGAGTTTACATGTGGTGACAGGAATATCAAGGTTTGTCTTGTCTAAAGATAGTTGTTTGGTTACTAGAAAATCCTTATGTCCAGGAATTCAGCATAGAAAGATTTTGAGCTGCTCTGCCATCTCGTTTAGAGGTCTGCGACAGTTGAGAACTGTTTCAGATGTTATTTCAACAGTTCCTAGGACTTTCAAAGCGGCTTGACTATCAGAAAGTATACAAAAATTCATGGAAGATATTTAATTTACCTGACGACAAGTTAACACTTCATGTATAGCAGCTGAACGATCGGCGATTTTTTACTTGTGGAACGATTCGTAAAAATCAATTGAGCGGTGTCGTAAAGAAAAACCGCAAACAGTTGAAACGCGGCGACTTCGATAATCGATTCGGTAAAACGAACGAAATATTATTTTTTCGATGGACCAACAATACAGACTTGGCCACAAACTACGAAAATTTGGAGCCCATGAAAAGCGCCCGCCGATATGATCGTAAGACTAAGTAAACGGACACAGTGCTACAACCACATTTGATCAACACCTATAACCGGTTATGGATGGCGTCGATATGCATGATAATGCTGTGGCAAATTATCGAATTAGCAGGGAAAAAGTGGTGGTAGCCTCTGCACAGCAGTTGGAAGTTGGCCTGCTTTATTGCCAAAGAAAGCAATTCCACACCTCCTTCGCAGTGAAGACACTCGCTATTTGCAGCGCTGCAACGTTCACTTGCATTCCAAATATTTCACATTATACAGCCCACATAAGTAATTATAGTAATTCAAAATGTGTAAACCATAACTATAACAACACCAAATGAAGAGTATTTGAATTGTAAAAAATGCTTTAAAAAATCACCTCTTTTCCAATTAAGTAAATTTGATATTTTGATATCGCTTCCGGCCAGTGGTAGAAAATTCGACCACCCTGACTCGCGCCAGCCGGAAAATTGCAAAATTTTTTTGAAAGCGAAAACTATTCTTTAGGGTCCTAATGATATGTGTTTTGAACAATTTAAATTTTCTCAAAAAAATGACCTTGGCTAAAAATGGGTTAAAAAGCATATTTAGAGATAGAAAAATCAAACAAGCTATTATTATAAATACTATTTAAAGCTCTAATAAATCTATTGATTGTCTCGGTAGAGATCATATATGATCATAATACAATGCAGTAGTCTTCTACCTTTGAGAGAAGATAGACCGATAAGCAAACGCCGCACAGTGTGGGATTTGATCAATCTAGGAGAACAAAAGTAAAAAAAACAGTTGCAAAAATAAAATTGTTTTTTTTTTTTGAAAAATAAAGCTAAAACACACACAGGAATTCATGTTAAAAGTTTGGAAACTATTGCTTTATCCGATATACTTAAAACGGTTGTCGTAAAACGAGGTTTTCTGTGTTTTTTAAAATTTTTTCAATTGGAGTTTGAAAGCAGTTTTTTGTACTAAGAGTGCTGATTAAAGTCGTTAACTTTTAAACATCTTTTGTAATGAAAACTATAAAAATTGAGCTAACAATTTGATGGACTGCCAAAAATTTTGTTCGCATATGTTTGCATACAAATCGAATTTGTTGTTAAGTTTCAATCTCATCGATAGTTCATACAAAAATTTTAGCTGCTAGTTTTTGCAAGTTTTCAAAATATTTGCCTTTTTATAGTTGTTTTGATAAAAAAAAAGACATTTTATTTCTTTGAAAAGCAAAAAGCTTGCAAGACCTTTTAAATAGTTATTATTTGTAATAACAGAAAATATAGTTACAACTGTGTATTTTTGTAGATCAGTATACAAGTTATAATATTTTCAATATATTGAATAGGCTTCCTCATCAATTCTTTTGTATGCAATTAAATTAAAAATGCAATCCATAATTTTCCCGACGTTGTTTGTTGATTAAGTTTCGTTGATTCTTTTTCAACTTCTCCAGGGATCTTTTATTAAAAACGAAAACAACAAAAAAATAAACAATTTTTTTATAACTTAGTTGAACAAAACATTTTGAATTTGAAATTTTAAAATAGTGCAAGTGAAAATTATTTGATTCATAATGAAATAAATATATGTATAAATAAAAGCTGTAAGCAAATGACATTAAAACTTACATGCTGAACGTTTAATCTGATTAGTACATAAAAATAGTTTAAATACTTTGTTGTTTTGAAGCTATTTTTTTATAAATATATTTTTATATATAAATATATTTCAATATATTGAAAGTAAAGTTACATTTTCATTTTTCTTATCCTTATACTCTTATACTGACACTCTATTTCTCTTTAGTGCCTCCACACTTTGAATATTGCTCAACGATTTGCAACCCTTGTTACCTACTATACTCCCAAAGATTATAATCGGTCCAACGTAACTTCACTAGGTTTATGTGGTTTAAATTAAATTGGAATCTACCCTTCTTTCCTCAATATAGTACCCGTTGTGCCCTAGTTTGCCTCACGCATCTTTCTATTCGTAGTAAAATATTCTTCGTTATGCTTATTTGGTATCTTATTCGGGGAAGCCAATGAATTGCTTAGCGTAGCTGACGTAGTCATGCATAACTCTGTCATAAGCTTAGGTGTCTCTTTGCGTTTTCTAACTGTGCAGTGAGCCTCATTTCCTGCTATTTGTCGAATAGATCACAAAGAGTCAAAGTAGGTCAAATGTTATCTCACCGTAACCCAGTTCTGAGTGGAGTTCCACAAGGCTCGACTCTTGAGCCGCTATTATTCGCCTATATTTCATTAATGACATCTCTACTGTCTGCAGACATTCATTTATGCATGCTTATGCTGAAGATATTCAACTTTTTCTTTCGAGTAGTGTTGAATTCGTAGATGACCTCTGTGGTAGACTGAATGAAGATCTAAGTAACATATTTAACTGGGCTTGTAGTAATAGTCTTCAACTCAATGCAGCCAAATCTTATATTCTACCCATCTGAAAGAATAAAAATATCCTTGATGTTAGCCCTGAGTTATACATTGTTACTACCAAACTCCATGTTGTGTCGAAAATTGTTAATCTTATTTTTTTGTATGAATTCCTCCTCGTCTTGTATCGATCATGTAAATATTTTAGTCCAAAAAGTTTATTATATCCTTCGAAATATAAGAATGTCCGCTAATTGTTGTACTCTTGAATTAAAGAAACTACTAGTGAAGCAACTTGTTTTGCCGGTAATAATAAATTTGATTGAATAAATTTGACCTTCTGTCAAGCTTTAGAAATGCGATACTTGGTTGTAGCTTGTCTGGATACTTAAACGCTAGGAGCTGTATTTGTCTACACAAAATTATACACACTAAGACTCCTCACTATCTTTATGTAAAATTACAGTTCAGCATATCCTGAAGATGTAATCTTTTAATCATACCCAGGCATAGTTCTCTTGCTAGTTCTTATCTGTCATTAATTCCGTAAGACTTTGCCTCGTATATTGAGAGAGATTTCTCGAACTGAAACTTTTAGGCAATCTATTTTCACCCACTTTTCTTCTCCTTAATTCTTAAATTCTGTTTTCTATTTTCGTTTTGTATTTCTTTTTTCCCCTTTTCTATCTGAGTTCTAAGCTTATTTAATATTTTTGCAAAAGATTTTTTGTTTAATGTTATCTTAAGGTTTCAAATTATTTTCTGTTATAATCTAGGATTATTTTTAAACTTCATGATTTTTATTTGTTGTTGTTATTCCATATTTGATTGTTTGCATATAATGTTATCCACTGTACTGGAAAATAACTTGTTCTTATTTGTACTCATTTTTATCTAATAAATAAATAATTCATGCAGCTTTAAAAATAAAAATAAAAAGTAAAAATATTTTTAAAAAATAAGCTTTTATTTAAAAAAGACGTGAACTAAAAAGAAAAAAATATGAGTGGCTGCTCACGACCTTAAAATTAACGCCTCAAAGACTAAAGGAATGTTCTTTAGTAAAAACAGTTATTTAAATGTTGATCTCTCTATCAATATTAATAACATAAATATCAATTTTGTTGATGAATTAAAATACCTTGGTGTAATCATTGACAGAAAACTTACGTTTGAATCTCATATTAAGAGCTTAAGTTCAAAAATAAATTTCACCTTAAGTAGGCTTTATAGCATGCATCTATATCTGCCACTTAAGATAAAAATCAGCATGGAAAATAAGCATGGACAAGCTTTGTTAATGTCTACCTTGACATACGGTATTGAGGTATTTTTAGGTACTATTTCCCACAATTTAAAGAAAATAAAACTATTATTTAATAGAATTATGAGATGTACCTTTAATGTAAGAGTTCGAGACCATATCTCCTCATTTGTTTTTCAATTTCTTAATTGCAGTTTTTTAAATTTTATTAAAATAAGGTTACTCACGCATTTCTTTAAAACGATAAAAAATCATTTGCCGGCATACTTGGTTAATTGTTTTGCTTTTTCTCGTTCTTCAAGAAATGTTCAAATTATTTGTCTCTCTATCTCTTGTTCGCTTTATGAAAGATCTTTTCATATTAGAGTGGCTCGTTGTTGGAATGATCTGCCCACTGCATTGAAATCATTTGCTTCTATAAATGTTTTTAAACGTACGCTCCTAAATTATTACGGTAATATGAATTTGTAACGTGAGTGGATTTTTGACACTTATATGATATATTAAACATATAGTTTTCCAAGGGTAGCCTTATTATGTTTTTGGGACTAGTTTTAATTAAGATAATAATATTATATTTTAAGTTTTGAAATTTTATTCATTTAGCACATAAATTTCTACAACCATAATTTTGTGATTTGGCCTGAGAGGCTTTTGAAATTATATTGATTGAACAAATAAAATAAATAAATAAATAAATAAAAATAAAAATAAATTGAAGTGACATTTGTCATATATGTATATATTATTTATTTGTTAACGTCTATGGATAATAATCCTTACAGACTAAGCAAAAATAATTTAATAATTTAATCTATATATATAAAATAGGATGTGAATTTTCAGGTAATGTTCATCTTGGTACGGTGGGTAACATAGGCTATATTTGGACCCGATAGGTGGCGCTGGGGTGGACTTATATCGAAAATTTGAATTTATGGACCAATTTAACTGAAATTCAGAATGTATGTTTGATCATAAGAAAATAATTTGTGTATAAATGGACACGGTAGTAGGCGCTGGGGTGGACTTATTTCGAAAATTCGATGGCGTGAAAAATATATAAATACTTTTAATTTTATTTTATAACGAGGGGAGTAGCGAAGCACACCGGGTTCAGCTAGTAAGTAATAAAAATAAAGATTAACAAACTAGTTTCTATCTAACAATAGTGTAATAGTGGTTTTAAAAGCAACTTTAGGCATAGAAAAATCGAGTAAGTTATTATTATAGATACTGTTTAAGGCTATAAGAGCTCTATTAATTGGCTCATTAGTGGCATAATTAGTTCTATGACAGCTAATGTAAAAATAATTCGAGCTTCGTAACGACTTTTGCGAAATATTAAACGATATTAATTTAAGTAAGTTTTCACAAATAACATTTCCATTAATCAGATCATAAATAAACCGGATACTAAGCAGTAGTCTTCTATCTTCGAGAGATGACAGACCAATAAGCAACCGACGTATCCTATATGAGGGAAGAGGTTCAGGAAAAATAAAAGAGCAAAGCAAATTTTAAGAATCTTTTTTGAACTTTTTCCAGTCTAGCAATATGTATCGAGTAAAAAGGACTCCAAATAAATGAAGCGTATTCAAGGCTAGATCTAACAAACCCAAAACTGTTTCGCCTAAGAAACGCTAAAAGCGAATATGCTTTTGGGATAATTCTATTTAAGTGAGAGCTACAAGTTAAGCTAGAATCAAAAACTACACCAAGGTCACGAATTTCTGATAATCTGGCTAACTTAGTGTTATCAAAATTATAATCAAAAATAGTTGGTGATTGGAGCTTGTAATAAGAGACAACATAACATTTTCCAAGGTTAAGAGATAATTTGTTTTGCTTAAACCAGGAAACGACATTATCAAGATCAGACTGGAGACGAGAAGCGTCGCAATCACTTTTAACTTAAGGAAAACCTTAAGATCATCCGCGTAAAGTAAAAATTGAGCATTAAGAAAGCATTTAGAGACATCATTAACGAAGATAACAAAAAGTAATGGTCCAAGGATGCTACCTTGTGGAACCCTAGACACTGCTAAAAATGGCGAAGATTTTGCATTGTCCATGACAACATAGGAAACCCTATTTGAGAGGTATGAACTCATCCAAGATAGAAAAATGGAATGAAAACCAATCTTGGCAAGCTTGAGCAATAAAATATCGTGTGACAACCTGTCAAAAGCCTTAGAGATGTCAGAGTAAACGACATCAAGTTGGTGCCGATCTTCAAAAGAAGAGATGCAGCAATTTGTGAAGACACTCATGTTAGTTGTAGTTGACCTGCCAGATACAAATCCATGTTGGTTTGGACAAATTGAGTTTTTTATGGCAAAGTACATTTTATCTTTAACGATTGTTTCAAAAAGCTTTGAAACGTTAGTCAACTTTTAGATGGGTCTATAGTTTAGAACAACGTGCTTGTTGCCTTGAATATGGGTGTAATAAGCGAAACTTTCCATTTATCAATGAATTTTTTTTTTTTTTAGACTGAACCAACGCTCAGGGGATGCCCCCTATAAATGCGTAAGCATTGTGATGATTCGGAAGATGGGTGATAGTTAGTTGGAGGGTGGATAGATGGAGTAGTGTCGGTGAATATTTGTTTTAAATTTGCGATGTTCTATTGGGCATCGACGCAATGGTAAAAGGGTGGGCTTGGACAGCTGCCCGAGTGAACCTGGGAAACACACGAGCTGGTGGCGTCAGGCCATGTATCTCCCTTGAACACTTCCAATGGTAATACCTATACAGAAGGCTTAGGCAACCAACATTGCGTCGATGCTCAAGAGAGTTGAGCGAGGATGAAATACTTTCATCCCCTATCAAATATATCGCACGACGTTGAATTCGATCCAGAAGCTCCAAATAAGATCTTGAAGCCCCTGCCCAAATGTGCGAATTGTACTCCATTTTCGGCCTTATATATGAGGTGTAGATCATGCGAAGATCAGCTGAAGTGAAATATTTTTTGCACCATTTTAGAAAACCTAGGCACTTGCCCGCTTCTTTCGACACATCGAAAATATGATCATTCCAACGAAGATCAAATCTGATCGATATGCCCAGAACGTCAAGAGCGGCTGATTCCACAAGATCCACACCATTCATATTGAGGGGTGCTAAGGGGCAATCCATCCGCTTGTGGGTTAACAGGCAGCACTGAGTCTTGCTTGCATTGAACTCTACTCTATTAGCAAGACCCCACTCGGAGATTTTTTGTAGATCATTTAGGAGTGTGTCATTCATATGACACCATTGCCTTTTTCTCTCAATCTCCATAGAGCTTGGGCGTTTACTAAATGAATACGAATGACAAATGCTGCTGTCGTCCGCAAACGAATGTATTGGGTTATGCGTCACCGACAGAAGGTCGTTGATAAAAACCAGAAACAAGGTTGGCGATAGAACTGAACCCTGCGGTACTCCTGCGTTAATGGCGTGCTCCTCGATCGAAATACCGTCAACTACGACTCGAATCGTTCTGTCCTTGAGGAAACACGTGATTCATCGAGCAAAGTGACCACCAAAACCATATGCAACAAGTTTTGACACGAGCGCTTTTTGCCACACTCGGTCGAACGCTTTAGAAATATCAAGAGCAACAACCCTGCTCTCGCCGAAAAAGTGAACGCATTTATTCCATTCTTCGGTTAAGAACGCCATAAGATCACCAGTAGAGCGAGCCCTACGGAATCCATATTGACGGTCACTGAGCAGTTGGTTGCGCTCCAGATAGTTCACAACGTTGAAGTTTACTACGCTCTCCATAACTTTGGAAAGCGTAGAGCATATCGCAATAGGTCGGTAGTTTGCAGGGTTCGTGGCATCACCTTTTCTAGGCACCGGCTGGACATTTGCCACCTTCCAACAAGATGGAAATATTCCTGTTCTGTAGGAGATGTTGAAAAGGTTGCGCAAAGGCCGAGCCAGCGAAGAAGCACACATTTTAAGCACAATTGGCGGTATGCCGTCAGGACCAGAGGCTTTGTTTACGTTGAGATTTGTAAGGACCCTTTTAACTGCTCTCGTTCGAAAGTATATCTCCTGCATTGCAGAGACCCACCCCCAACAAATGCAGTGGCTGATTGCTATCCGAGAGAGTGGAATTTTTTGCAAGCAATCTAGCCAACAGGTTCGCTTTATCAGCTGAGTCAGTGAAGATTTGGTCATCTTTCAAGAGTTGGAATCGATGATGATGTTTGATTCTTCACCCTTTTAACAAATGACCAAAAGTTTTTGCCCCTTTGGGGCAGAGAAGAACCTGTTCTCGAATGCGAGCTTCGTGCAGAAACTTTTCGCGTTTTAAAATTGCATTGCAGCGATTCCTTGCCTCGATGCGAAGTCTTTTAGTATCAGTATTCTTGTTAGAACGCCAATTCTGAAAGGCTTACTCTTTGGACCTGACTGCAGTCCTGCAAGTCTCATTAAACCATGAGTGGTCTTTTGGTTTAATGCTTCTCATCTTATTGGGAATGAAAGATCGCATACCCAATAAAATATACATACCCAAATAATTTCTTGTACCATGACAGCCGCGGCATTCACATTTCTATCAGCGAAACATAATTTCCAATTGAAGCTGCTATAAAAATTATTTAACGCAGTCCAATTTGCCCTTCCATAAAACCATGCAGTCCTCTTCGGGGCTTTAGGCGTAGAGGTGCAGGGGTTAGAATATGGAAAAACAGCGGAGATGGTACAATGGCCCGAGTTACCAAGAGGTGCGTTGACACTCACATCATATTTTTCATGATGTGAAGTCAGAAAAAGGTCAAGGGTATTATGGCTATGTATATAACTTTGAGGAAAAATAGTGGGTTCCTTGACTAGTTGAATCAATTGGTTCGATTCAGCAAATAGCTCAACATATTGCCCAACAGGTGTCAATGGGCCCGAGTGACGTAACCAAGCCGGGTTGTGGACATTGAAATCGCCTGCTACAACGATCTCACTGTCAGGAAATAACCCCAAAATATGCGTAATCGAATCAGAGAGAGAGTTCAGTTTGTTAAAAATGGGCTCTCTCCCTAGATTCGGGCTTCTATAAATAAAACAAAAATGCAGCAAGTGAGAGCGAAGCCTGAACCTAACCCACATTGAGCTAAACTCTGGATCGGTCACGTTCAGACTCCTCTCACACTGGTATGCTACATCCGTTCTTATAAAAAGGGCGATGCCTCTATGCAAAGAAAACAATGGCAGTAAGCGGTACCCAGGTATATGAAAATCCAGTGGATCTGCATCCTCGGCCACCTGGGTGTCGCCTAGTGCCATTATTTGAGGCCTATGTAGAGTACAATGAACATATACCGAGAAAAAATTCGCCCTCAGTCCACGAATATTGCAAAAATCTATGCGAAATGACCCGACATTTCCGCACCATGCAAATATCAAACAAATAAGGGCATATAAGATAATTAGTTGCGGCTGCAAGAGAATTGCACAACATGAGCAATACAAAAGTACTGAAGCAAGTGTTATGCCTTTACTTCAGCACAATTTAGCACACTGTGCAGCCCTACTTACAAACGTAACTAATGGGAGAGGATATCAGAGATGAATTCACCAGATTTTAATGATTTATTGAAAATTATATAAATAGGTAAGGATAAAGAATGAACACATTGTTTCAGTAAATAAGCACTAAGACCATCTAGATCGCACTTAACTGAATTTTTCAGGGAGGCAATAGCTGTTTTAACGTCAGACAGGAAGACCGATAAATAGCCAAAGTTTACGCAAGAGTCAATATTATCAACAACCTGAGGGTTTACAGAAGCCGCATTTTTGTCAAAATAAGACTTAAAATAGTCAGCGAACAATTGAGCAATCGAGGTTTCCAGTTCGTCTAAATAAGATGAAAGATTTATTCCTTACATTTTTCAGTGTTTTCAAACCTCTAGTCTACCAAGGAAGCTTATGTAATTTGGTCTTAAAAGGAATGTTATTTGCAAAGATATTAGATAGGTGCTTAGAAAGATATCATAGCAACCAGAAGCATCCAAATTATACAACAACGATTCCCAATTAATATCAGTAATGAGCCGATTAATAGTATCAAGATTGCAATTTGTAAAATCCTAATGATGTTTTGCAGAACTAGTAACACTGAGAAATTCATAAAATTTAATATTAAAGGCAATGGCTGAGTGATGAATACTATGTTCAGAAATAGGGAAAGGACACTCATAAAAATCAGAGCTAAGTGACTTATTTATAAAAATTAAATCGAGTAAATTACGTAACTTATTGAAAATGGTATTAATTTGTTTAAGATTCAAACTGAAAAAACTCGATGAGATAAATTTCATAAGCATGGTTAACATTTGTTGGTAAGTATACGTTGTCATCGGTTGAAAAGGCCCAATTTAATTTGCTGAGGTTAAAATCTCCAACGACGCAAAAATGTTCACATTCATCATCCGCGGATAGTGTTAATATATTGTTGACGTGAGCGCTATAGATTTCATTAGAACTGGTTGGCGGGATTTATGAGGCACAAACAAAAATCTTTCCTTTAGGAAGAAGGATGGAAATGCAAACCTGGTCAATTAATCCATTCATAACATAAACTTTTTCGATGAACATAAGTTTTTTCGAACAATAACAACAACTCCCCCACCTCTAGAGCAACCAGTTTGAACAGCAGAACGATCCTTGCGATAAACTTGGAAGATTGATGGGTCAGCAACCTCCTCACCAAAAAAATCATTGGTAAGCCAGGTTTCAACTAGTATCAATACATCAAAATCATTTTCAGTGCAAAAAGAGTGCGTTGTATTAAGTTTAGAGCGCATCTCAGACAAATTTTGGTAGTAGAATTTTTTCTGTTGACAGTGTTGCCGTTTAAGGGTAAATTTGGATTTGCATTTGAGGCACACTCAGTTGTAAAACACAGTTCGTTAGTTTTTTGAAGAGGTGGAGGGGAAGTCATTGAGAGCCTGGTTGAACATATGCTAGAATATTGTCAATACGGCGGGATGGGATTTGAGATTTGGAGGCGGGAACTAGCCTCGAGACAAAGATGGACTTTCGTGGTGGCCGGATTACTGCCACCAAATCAACCAATGGGCCACATTCAGTGGCCTCGACAGGCCGTTTTGACGTTTTTGTTTGATTAGGTGAAACTATAGTCAATTGATTAGTTAGTTTCACAGGACTGCATAGGTCGTGGACAACTAAGTTCGAATCTGAAGCATTGTTCAATGATGATACGGTGTTAACATTTGATGGAGCGACTACTGCCACATCAACCAGTGGTTCACATTGCATGGTATATTCTAGGTGCAGAAAACCCCTCATGGTTACTCATCATCATAATATAAGCGTACGTAAATTGGTAAGTTCTTAGGACTTATATAAATTTAGAATTTTTTCAAATACTTTTATATTTAAAAGCTTAAGGCACTGATATTGTGTAGTAAACCTGTATAATGGATACGTAGTTTATATACAGGTAAGCTTACTAACAGATTCAATGCTACTGATAATGTGTAGTAAACCTGTATAACGGATCGCGTAAATCGGTGCCTCAAGCTTTTAAATATAAATGTATTTGAAAAATTCTAAATTTGTATAAGTCCTTGGAACTTACCAATTTACGTACGCTTATATTATGATGATGAGTAACCAATATTATGGTGATGGTTCTTCTGCACCTAGAATATTCCTAATATACACATATATGACAGATGTCACTTAAATTTTTTTTTTTTAGTTCACGTCTTTTTTAAAAAAAGCTTATTTTTTAATAATTTTTTTACTTTTTATTTATTTTTTACTTTTTAGTCTTAAAGGTTTATTATTATCATCTTCTATTTTCAAAACTTATGCATATTTAGCATTTTTATTGATTTGTGGGCGGTAAAAGGGGGTGTGGCAAAATTTTTTATCATAATATTGCGTTGTCACCGGACTTACATATGTATGTTAAATTTCAGCTTAATCAGATACCAACAAGTTGTAGAAAAATGGCTTGCAAGTTTTGAGGACATACATACATACATACGAACGAAGCAAGTTAACCCATTAAACACTGCTCATAGATTCCGCCGTACGATTTTTTTCAAAATTTATCAGGAAGCTTATATAGGCCATAGAAGTTGCTTTGGAAAATTTCATGTTTGTAACTGTCACCGTATTTGAGATCTGCATTGGGTATTTAAATAGCTAATCCGGGTTCTTGGTGTTAATAAAAATTTGCATATGTGGCAACACTCTTTTGTCATAATGAACACCTGATAAATAGAGGATACTAGAGGCAAACTGACCACGAATTTTTCCCCTCGATCTTTCCATTTTCTAATTTTTTAAAGTAATGTTTTAAAAAAAATATTTTGATATCTCCTACCATTTTCGTGATATGGCCTTTTTCGTAAACACTTTTTTTATGGGTATTTAAATACCCATTAGTCATTAAAATAAAAGCTTATAAAAATACAGGTGTCCCCAATACAGTGATTTGCTATTTCAGAGAAATAATAATTTTCTTTTTTGACAGTTAAACGTCAGTTTTTCAAAAAGGAAAATTCTTTTAAACAATACAAAAACACCAAAAATTAAGCAAAAAAAACTTAATTTCATCTCTATTGTAAGCAATATACTCCAATTAAAACAAAAACCCATTTTGTTTTGGTATTTTCTACTTCGAGAAAAAAAAAACGAATTTGCCATTTAAGTCCTTGAAAGCACTCTGACCGAACTTATATTGATCAATTGTGTTATTAAATGTTTGAACACAATGATCGAGAACAAGTTTTAAGCAGACTACGGACGGATTATGTCTCCAAGACGCTTTACATGGCAGTTTGTAGCCTCTTCTAAATTAAAAAATTAGACTAGGTTAGAAAACTAGTAAAAGATTAGAAATAAAAAAAGGAAATTATTATGAAATCAATAATTTTGTTGTTTTACTTAAATTTCAGCTTTAAATCAAGCTTATGTTAATTTTTTGTGAGAGGTGAAAAGATAGTTACCACCTGGCTAATTGCACCATGAATATATGATAAAGAAATTTTTACAACTGCTTGATTTGGTTTATGCATATAATATTTTTTTAACATTTTTGTGTCCTCTGAAAATCTACTGCGAAAAGAAAATTAATCTACTGCGAAAAGAAAATTTTTGAATTTGTCTAAATAAATAATATTTAAACAAGACAATTCTTATATAATTATACTTTAGTCGAGGTTTCCGAATGCGTTGAACTAGCTGAACATCACTTTTTTGTAATTTTGTATATTAAAAACTGATTATAATTGGAAATCTTTAAAATTTCACAATAAGGCTTACCTTCACCAAAGAAAACAATGTCTGGCTTCATGATGCCGTTCTCTACAATTTGTTTCAACTCCAACTCAGAGACTGGCTGCGATGCGCACGAGCTGCGCCGCACATTCGGCTGACAGTGTGGACAAACAGGGATGCGTTGTTCAAAAATATCAGCGCGTATAGCATCTGCGGAGGTGCGGAATTTGCATTTGGTACATGACGCCGTGGAGAATGAGCCGTGACATTCAATGACATTACGTATACCTGCAACTTGTTCCAGTGTGTCGATATTTTGTGTGTAGTTGCGCAAAAGCTTCTGTTTGTTCTCCAACAATTTTATAAAGCGATGACAAGGCGATGGTACAAACTGACCCGGATAGATTTCACGTGCAAATTTGTAGAAAGGACGCGGATCACGGGAAAAGTAGTTGATGTCAAACATAGCCTGTGGATCGGGAAGATCAGGGAAATCTTTAGCCAGGCGCGAATAGATGCCATCACTGGAGCGAAAGTCGGGTATGCCACAAGATACAGAAACACCAGCTCCTGTCAACACAATGATGTTTTTAGACTCGCGTACCAGCTGTATAACATCTGCAAATGTGTTGACATAACGCAGTTTCTGGCGTCGCGGTGGTTCAGATAGCATGCTGGCTAATATTCGCCATAAAGTCATATCATTGAGACCCGGTGCAAGTGCACCGCTGTTGGGAAGCATTTGTGAGAGCAGCTCACGAGGATTAGCGCCAGAATGAATTTGTTTTTGTACCCAGTTTATGGGTTTTGTTATGGGTTTCCATTCGCGCCCCGATTCCTCAGACATGCCACTTATATCTGAAAAGTCCGAATCAGAGGTGGATTCATCGTCACTATTATCTGGGTCCTCATCGTCATATTCATCGCCTTCCCGTGAGTTGCCTACGTTTTGCTGAGTCTCCTCAGTTTGATATTTTTCACCATTCTTTCTTTCGTTTGATTCAAAGTTTATTTTAACTTGTCGCACGGTTAACAGAGGATCCATATTTACGTCAGCTGCATTTATTTGTAGTTCCTGCACATCCAGAGGTACTTCGTCTGCCATCACTTCTGTGCTATTTGCTGCTTCTTCTTTTCTTGCTGCTGTGGTTTTTGTTGCTGCGTCTGTTTTATTTGTTGCTACTGTCGCTGTTGTTGCCATAATTGTTGTTGGAATTTCGGCGCCAAACCCAATGTTTTGTTTATTTTCACTCAGTTCGGTTACATTTTGGCTATTTCTTTGCTTTGCCAAAAAGTCGAAATTCCCTGTTGCTGAAATCTTTGGTTGCTCCGTCTTGAGCAGATTCGTGTGGATATTTTCCATCACTTCCTCACGAATTTCCATCATTTTGCTCAGTGTGAAGGGTTTTTCCCTATCTTCATATGCCGTTTTCTTCGTCAATACACACAAAATATATCCGTCGATTTGTGCAGTTTTCGTCAGACTTTTCTTAAATTATTGCATTAATACAAATCACTTAATATTTAAAAAATTTTAACTATTGAATTAAGTTGAATTATTTCATAACTTTTAATAATTTTTTTAACAGTAGCAACAATTTATTTAGTCCATTGAAGCAAATAAGAAATTATTTTGCCTTAATGACGTGATGGCTGACATTAAAAAAATGGCCGTCGTGTGGAAATTTTTGTATGTATTGTGGATCGCGTTGTACGTTGTCACTTTACATCACGTTGCCAACTTTGGTTTTTAGTGAGTGCCAATGGCGTTGCCAATATCAATTATTAGCGAACCTGTTTCTTGAAAATATTGTCGAACATTTTTCATTTCCCTATACGATGAAGTCATTCTGACCTGACTCATTTTGAATGTGTGATGATCTAAAATAAAAGAAACTGGCCATTTCAGCCCTTGGAAGGACTTTGACCTAGCTTCTATTGATCAATTGTGTTGTGTGTTTTATGAAATGTTTGAACACAAAATGATTGATAACTGGACCTACGTGTTCTATGCCGACTCCGAACGGCTTATGCTCTCAAGAAGCTTTACGTGGTAGTTTTGAGGTTTGTGTAATGATCTAGACTCGGAAATTATAGTGATTATGTTTGCTTGCATATTTGAAAGGGATGGAAAAACATACTGTTGAATGTATTCCCAATTAAATAATGAGATAAAATTTTAGGTACAATAAAAGATGAACGAAAACTCAAATTTAATCATTTTTATAATTATATGTATTAAGATCTATTTAGCCCAATTCCGGAAAAATTTCAGGCAGCTCTCATGTCATTTAGAAGTTATACTGGTTGAAACTTGTAAAAATTGGCGTTAAAAACTTGAGATTTTTTTGGAACATTTAACATTTAGCAAAAATTGTCCTTTTATTTTTTTTTCAAAATGTGTATTTGGAGCTAAAAAAGCGAATAGTGAAAAAATTAGAGGTCGCTCTCAAGACGTTTAGAAGTAATAGGGGTACAAAGTTAGGAAAAATGGCCTTAAAATATACTGTAATTTTTTAAATTTTCCTAGAAAAGTAAGCATTATGGGTATCGAAAGAAAGGTAATACAATGAGGTATCAAACATTAAAATTCATGCATACCTTTTTAAAATATAACTTCTTTCATACTTTAATATTTTCGTTTTGTAGTGTCATAAACCGTATAAGCCCTTGTCATATTCCGTACAAGGGCAAAACACTGTTAAGCTGGAAGTCCAAATTATATAAAAAAAGCAATAATTGCAATTTAAGTAACTAAGGTATAACTAGTTACATATACGATGCAACATATATGATTGTGGAATATTTACGAAGTAAGTTAAATAGTCACATGAACGATTGAGGAAGAAAGGGCCATACTCGAGAAATGTTTAAAACATTTACAGAGTAAGTTATACAGTTAAAAGCCATAAAATATTAATTTTTTAAGAATTTTTGAAATATTTAGGAAATGTTAAGTAAACGGTGAATAAATAAAGCGCCGCAGTCGAAAAATTGTTATTAAAAATCGCCGCGGTTTTTAAATTCAAATTCATGGAATTAATTTTTGTCGTTTTTACATTCGAATGTTTAATTAATTTTTGTCGTTTTTATTTGAATCTGAAATTCATCTAAAATTTTGATGCAAAATAATTTGTACATAAAAAGAGTTATATCTTAGAAAGTAATTAATGGAATTTTATGGTTAGGAGCTTATTGAATAGGTAATAGAATAGCTTTCTTTTAAAACCAATTTTGCTTAGTTTTGTGTATCTATAGCAATGATATAGCAAGTTTTTTTAGCCCATTATTGAACTTTGGACCCCTATAAATTCAGTTGAGTGAACTCAACGTGTGCAGAAGTGTTTTTGAAGCGCTCCAATAAAATGTTCGAAACTAAAACTTTATAAACTTAAATATAGTGGCATTAAGAGTGTAATTTCAGCAGAATGTACAAAGTGCAGAAGTGCGATACGTGGAGAGACAGGAATAAGATGTGCAGGTGTGTGTGGAAAGAATTTCCATTCAGCACCAAAATGTTCGGGCCTTGACCAATATAGTAGCAATATTCTAAATACAAACAATATGATAAAATTTATCTGTGATGATTGCATATTATATGTATATAAACAATGTTGATTTGGTTCTAAAAGACATGCAAGAGAGTGTAACCACGAATGCAAGATACTTAAAAGAATATAAAGAAGAATTTAGTAATTCTTTAAAAATAAATGAGAGTGAAATAAAAAATTTGCTTGAAGCGATTGAGTCGAGATATAGAGAGAGAGTAAAATCTATGATTAAAGCTCAAGAATCATGTGAAGCTAAGGTGAGTGCCCTAGGAAACACTGTAAATGGCTTTAAATTGCATTGTGAGCAAATAAGTCGGGAAGTTGAAGCAAGTGCGAAGGAGAATAAAAAAATTTGCGAAGAGTTAAAAAATTTCGTAAACAACAAAAACGTGAGTGGAGGTAAAAGTGAAACGTATGCTTCGAAGCTAAAACAATTAACGATCACTAGTGCGCCTGTTATTTTAAAACCTAAAGAAAAACAAGAGAGCGAAACAACAAGAAATGAAATTAAAAATAAAATAAACCCATCGGAGTTGAGTGTTGGAGTAAAGGGAATAGAAAACAGGCAAAACGGTGCGGTCGCTATTCGGTGTGAAAGTGATGAGGCTCGAGTAATCTTAGCAAACGAAATGAAGAACAAAATGAGTGAAAAGTACGATGTCCAGCTGCCTAACATGAGAAACCCAAAAATTTTAATATCGGGAATGAGTGCTAATTTAGAGAGTGAGCAAATAATAGCTGCAATAAAAAACCAAAACGACTTCTACTGTAAAGAGCTAAAATGTATTAAAGTGTATAAGTCATTTAAAAACCCGCGAGTGTACAATGCATTGATTGAGGTTGATGGCGATGGCTTTAAAAATATCATGAGAGAAAAAAAAGTTAATATTGGATGGGATAGATGCGCGGCGTACGAAAGCCTTAATGTAACGAGATGCTTTAAATGTTGGGGTTTTAATCATAAGTCAAGTGTATGCAGTGAGATAAATCAAGTATGTGCGAAATGCAGTAAAACAGGTCATTCCTATAAAGATTGCAACAATGGATTCCTAAAATGTATAAATTGCATCAAAGCAAAAGAAAGGTTGAATCTCAATGATCTTAATGTAGACCATGACTGCAGAGATAGTACCTGCAGCACTGTACAGAGAAAATTGAGAATAGAAGCTGTAAAAGTAATGTATTAGCAATCAAATTTGAAGTGCCTTAGCTTAAATATTGGAGGGATTCGTACAAATATAAATCAACTTGAAATAATAGGCGCCGAAAATAACTGGGATTTTATTTGTGTAACTGAAACGCATTTGACAGAATACATACTTGACTCAGAAGTACAATTAAAGAGTTACAATTTGGTAAGGTGTGATAGTATATCAAATCACACTGGTGGAGTGGCCTTCTACATTAAGCAGGAATGGCATACGCAGGCATTAGAAGTTATTTCAGTTGGAAAAATGATCTGGTGGCTAGTGATAAAAGTAAGCCTGAAAAACATAAATTTAATACTAGTGGCGGTATACAGATCCCCCGATAAACAAAAATCTCCGGAGAGTACCTTTTGTGAATTTTTTAAATCTAAAATGGAAGAATGTGCGTCTTTAAGCGATCGCGTGTTAGTTATGGGTGATTTTATGTTGACTGGTTTGAAAATAATATCTATAAAAGAAAAATTGAGCAAGTAATTAATGATAATTCCTTCAAACAAATCGTCGGCAACCAGTCGGCAAATGTTTTTAGTCGCATCATAAGTGATTCTTTAAATAGAATGGTAATTACAAGAGAAATCACAGGAGGAAATCAGTGTAACGCATGGTTCAATTCAAATCTTTATAATTTAAAAAAACAAAAAATTCAATCATGTCAGCTTGCAGTATGGACAAACAACGTAAATGATTAGGACATCTACAAATGTTCTAGAAACAAATACGTATCCGAGCTAGCTTTAGCAAAGAACCGTTATATAGCAAGAAAAGTAGACCAGGCAGTAGACCAAAAATCAATGTGGAGATCAATTAAAACATTAGTTCTTAACGAAGAGAAAAATGAAATAAATAAAATTGTGATAAATGGAAGAACTATAATATACAAACAAGAAATCGCAAACGTTCTAAACAAATTCTTTGTAGACAGTGTTGAGTGTATAAATGCAAATATTCCTTATGTACAATATAAAAATCTACTTGAAAGAAGTGAAAATAATTTTAAATTTCAGTTGTTAAATTTAAATGACTTAAAAACTATAATGAAAAAAAATGAATAACAAAAAAGACTTTAAATTTCTTTCCGTGAGGATGTTGTCTAGCGCGTTTGAGATAATTGGACCAACATTTCTTCAAATTATAAATGAATCTTTACGTTCTGGAATTTTTCCAGATTGCTGGAAAGAATCCACAGTGGTACCGATTGAGAAAGTGAAAAATGCTGTAACCCCAGAAAACTTCAGACCCATCAATATGTTAATGACAGAAAGCAAAATTATTGAAAAAATTGTTCATTCACAAGTAGAGGATTATATGGAATCGCACTCGTTGCTCTCTGACTACCAATATGGATTTAGAAAACAACATAATTGTGAAGCGCTGTTAAATCTTGTTGTTGCACAGTGGAAGTCGGAAACACAAGATAAAAAAGTCATAGTAGCCGTTTTTCTTGATCTGCAAAGAGCCTTTGAAAATATTGACAGAAATATACTACTACAGAAGCTGCATATGTACGGTATAAGAGAAAATGAACTTAATTGGTTTAAAAGTTATCTTTCGGGAAGCACTCAAAAAACAAAAGTAGCAGAATATGTTTCTGAACCAGCGACAGTTACTTTGGGTGTACCGCAGGGTGCAGTTTTGGGTACACTTCTCTTCATCATTTACATAAACGATATCGAAAAGGTTTTAAATAAATCGAAGATATGCATGTTTGCCGATGATACCTTATTGTATGTGACAGGTGACTCTGCCGAAGAGTGCATTAGTCATCTTAACTCTGATTTAGAAAACGTTGGAAAGTACCTTAAAATGAACAAACTTAAGCTTAATACAAATAAAACAAAAGCTATTATAATAAATGGTGAATCTAGCAATAAAATTGTTGTAAACGGCGAAGAAATTGAATATGTAAAAGAAATTAAATACTTGGGTATTATGCTAGATAATCAGTTGAGATTTGATGTACATATTAATTACATATGCAAGAAGATAGCCAAAAAAATTGGATTTTTCCAAATAATCCGCAAAAAAATATCATTCAGAAGTGCAATACAAATCTATAATGTTATGATTAAGCCACATTTTGAATATTGTTCAACAATTTTGTTTTTAGGGTCATTGCAAATGACAGAAAGACTACAGAAACTGCAAAATAGAGGAATGAGATGTATATTAAGATGTGGTTTTTTAACACATATAAGATATATGTTAGATATTTTATGCTGGTTGTCAATAAATCAAAGAACTTTGATGAATGTGATATTATTTATATTTAAAATGAAACATAATTTGCTCCCAAAATATTTAAGTTGTCAGATAGTTTATGTTGCGGATGTACAACCCTATAATTTAAGGAATAATTCAGATTTCCGAGTAGGATACTTTCCAACGAGTAGAGCACAAAACAGTTTGTGGCATAAAGGTTTAAACTTATTTAACAGTTTGCCCAATAGCTTAAAAAATGAGGTAAATAGTAATATATTTAAGAGAAAACTTATAATTTATATAAATAATAATTATGATTAAGAAAATAAAAATATGATAGTATGTAAGTTCCTTTTTCTTCTTTTCTTCTCTTCTCCCCTTTTCCTTTTGACGTGTTCTTGAATTCATGTCAATCAGGTGGGCGGATTACGCCCACTTTGAATTCCATATCTTCGAACACCAAAACAAGGAAAGGATGAGGAGGAAAAAAGAAGAAAAAAAAAATCAAATAAACCCTGTTAGAATAAGTTTAGTTAAAGTAAAAAATTTACTGTTTCTTTAAATAGCGAAGAAGCTAAATAAATAAATAAATAAAAAAAAAAAAATAATTTCTAAACCAGATAAGAGCAACCATTAATTTTTCAGATTTGGAATTAGAAGGCCTTAATACATAAAAAAGTGAAAAATTCATTTCAGCTATAGGTAAAATACGAAAAAATTAAAAAAAAAAGAAATATTTCATCTTTATTTCTCCTGTTTAGATTTTTGCATATAACAATCTAGTAGCACTATATTTAGTGTACAAGATGAATTGTCCAAGGATAAAAGCAAACAAAAAGTACGCGTTACGTTACAAAAATATTAGTGGTTCTTTTCTGGATCAATATAAATGGTAAAATCTGATAAGTGTGGTCGAGTTTTTTTATTAAAATTTTTTTATTATAATCTGGAATAATATATTCATAAATGTTTCGTTGAAAATCGTTTTTTAATTATTTTTATGGAAATCATAATATCGTTGCTGCACCTACAAAAATTGTTATGTGTTCTTCAGCAACTTAATCAGGAGCATAAAAACTGAATTTTTTCAGAGTATTTGTAGTACTGCAAGTACGTAACTGTTTTGATCACTTCGAAACCAAAAGAGTTCTAAAAAACTGCAAATGCATAAATATGGGCGATAGTGTGAATAAAATAGACAATACAAATAATTGACAAAAATCACATATGTGCGGCGTAGAGAACATGATGTCGACAATACTATTGTGTAGATTGCTTTTAACGACGTGTAGATAATTAATGTAAAAGGCTGCATGTTTATTGTAATATTTAATTAAATTGAGTCCAAGTTCGAAGTATTCCTTATTTTTACGCCTTCTGGGCATGGCTTTTGTTTGTTTAATTGTAAAATTTGTTACTTTGTGTTAATTAAACGACTTTTCAAAAGGTTTTAAGAATCAGAATATTCTAAATGGAACTTGCATTTTCGCAGTGTTGCATTTTGTTGACATTGTTTACACAATTCTCGACATTGTCTAGATTTTTCCATTGAAAGTAAAATTTTTATTTACTTTCTTTTTTTAATTATTTGAACTACAAAAACATATAAAGTGTAAATAAGGATCACAACTATCGAAAACTTTTCACGATTACAATTTCCGGGGCGCCGCGATTTGAAAGTGTTTTCTGGTAGAGAACAACCAAAAAAATGTTTGGCCGAACAAAAAATTGATTACTCAACTTGTTATAGATTTTTTAATATTTTTTTTTTCCAAAATATATTAAAAAAAAAAAATCAAAACTTTGCCATTATCGAATGGATCTAAAAGATTGGTACGTCATTTGAGACATAATTAAATTACCTTTTCAAAGATATATAGAATACTTATATCATTGCAAGGGTATTTGTAATTTTATAAACAAAACTATCAGCCCAATTCTGAATGATTTTTTCTGGGGAATCTGAAAAGGGAGTTTTTATTTTTATGACAGCAGATATAGATATCACATTTTTTTGTTTACACCATAGTTTCCAGTTTTGTGGGAAATTTTAGTTGCTGTGGTAAATGGGAATTCCCATGGGAATTTTATGTGATCTTTTATTCCCACGTGAGATTTTTCTCATACATTATTTTTGTTTCCTCATATTTATATGAATAAATTTTGCCGTTTTAATGTTTTTTCCACTTTTAGAATTCAATATTATAAAGCGAAATTCGTACAATCTGTTAATTTGGTGATGTTGCTAGCTCAAAAGCATTTCCATGCTCAACATCGAGTCGAGTTGGACTCTTTAATTTCTTTTTAGCATTTTTGTTTAACTAAATTTAATTAATATAAATTTCAACAATTTTGATTCTTTTTCTGACAGTATAAAAAAAGGTTAGCTAAAGCGCGATAATTAGTTAACGCAAGAAAGCAGCTAAATTAAATAAAGAAAGGAAAATAAATAAAAGATAGATAAAAGCTATGTACAGTGTATGAAAATTAAATGCTTATGTTTATTTATGTTTTATAATTTTTATAACTGCTTCATTTTTTAAATTTAATTGAATTGCATTTTTTATGGTTTCTGGAATTTTTGATGACTGTGAGAATTTTGGTAGGTTTTTCAAAGGCTGTGGGAATTTCGTGGGAATTTTCATTGCTGTGGGAGTTTTTTTCTTTAATTTCCCACGTGGGAATTTTTTTCCCATGCTCTGGGAAAAGAGTATTTTGGTGGGAATCAAAACTGGCAACTATGCTTTACACTCATGAATATTGATGGTTGATGAACAAATTGGCATTAAAAATTTCCAAAATGTTTTTGAACTTTATCTTGAAAATGAAAATTCCCTTTTCCGATTCCCCGGGGAAAATCATTCAGAATTGGGCTGGATATCATATTTGAAATTTGTAATTAACAAAACCGTTATTTTCTACTAAATTTGCGTTATTAAGGTACTAAAATTATACTTTATTTCTAAAGCTTATAATTTTACCTTTAATATGATATATTAATATATATATTCTTTATAATTTACAATATATTACATAAAATTAATAAAATTTGCTATTGCATTGTCCAAAAGTTATCAAATAAAAATTTTAAATTTTTTTCGCTGGCTAGAAAATCCTATTCATTCATATAAATATTACAGCTACATTGTTGCCTTAAGAACAGTTATTTATTGTAATGCTGAAGAAAATACGGAATAAGAATACAAAACCACTAAGGTAAATATGTTTGAATTAATAACTTTCCGTACAAGGGTAAATCACTTCGTCATAAAAAAACACAAAAAGTATCAAACAAATCATATGTTTTATATACCAAACGAAAGATATATTTCAGGCTTCAATAATTTCATTTTCATAATCCATAGTAATAACTTTTTTCATTTTTTAATGTAATTGCTTTACTTACCTAGGCACTGCACCTAGTCTTAATTTTTTTGACCCAATCCAGGAGGTGTCGAAGTGGCGCGAACACTCTCGGCTGTATTGGGTCAAAAATATCGCGTTCACGTCTAAATTGCTTCACCATTTGGCCAGCAGGTCATCATCGCCTTCCGGGAACTTGTACAGACAATTTTTCTATTACCGGTCACTCCCGAACAACCTTTTACGATGGAAAAATTTTAATTTTTTTTTCACGTTTAACGAACACAACGAACGTCACATAGTTGAATATTACAAATTGACGAAAAAATTTTTTAAAAAAATTATGAAGTGAGTTAATTTCATACAGTTTTTTATTCCTTCGCTGGAGTTAAGTAGACTATTTCCTCATTTGGCTCAACAACAGAAACATTATCTGGCAATGGTTTCTTAGGGCCATTATCAGACCGCACGTTGACCGCGCAACTTGTCAGAGACTACGACCTCACAACCCTATGCTCCAGATTCCATAATAAAACGGAGCACACCTTAGCAAGCGCGACGCACGGCCAGTCTACTGGTAACTTTGCAGCGCAGCGACTCGGCTTGAGCAATGGCGCAAAGACCACGGGTTGCGACTTTCTAGACATGCAACTCAATACGGTCGGGTTTTGAAACGCAAAATCAAAACGCTTCTGTGACATTGCAGCTAACTTCTGAATGCGACGGCCAAACTTATGACAAGGTGCTGTTCATTTCACCAGAGACTACCAGCCTTGCCAATAACGAGCTGCACACTTTCTCTTAAAATCGGTTTTACTTAAAATTTACTACTTTTTAACAGCTTTATACTTCTTCTTTGCTACCAATAAAAAATGAGTCAAACATTATTTAGCTAAAATAGGGATATTTTAAAAACATGACAAAACTGCCAATTTTGACAGAATTACAAATAATTTTAACCGCTTTTCAAAAAAGAAAATATTTGGGACAAGTAAGAAATGGAGCAAAAAGTTGATTAAGATCCAAAAAAAGGGAACAAACTCATTTTCACAATTTTACAATAAAACACACACAATACACAAATTTTAACTTATTATGAATTTCAGCGCGAGAGTTTTAACAATTGAAGTGAAAAGCACAAAGCAGTCTTCAGGAAAGTGTGCCTTGATAGAAAAAGTGTCTTGGACAGCTCCAAAAATGACATCAAAACAATTAGGCAGAAAGACAACACGTGGAGCGAAGCTTCTGGCCTGTTGGGAAAATAAGTGCAAAGAGATGTGCGGACACATGCGTCCAAAATATAAAGCGCTGTTTCCTTATCGAGCCAACAAGAGCTTATATTTATATTGATGGAAAACGAAATCAAGGTTTGACCATTGCGACAGCCAGAAAACGGTGCAATTATGGAATATATCAGTAAAGAATCCTTTATGTCCTTATTATGCTAGGCAAATATGTTTGGTGAACTGACTTTATTGTTAGTGTTTTACGAATAAAATTATAAATTAACTTTTTCTCCTGCTCATTTCTTCGCTCTGACGCCAAACATTTTTGAAACAGCAAACATGCCAATATTTTAATTTTATAACTGAAAACGCAACTGTTTAACAAACATAGCATAACCACGAAACGAATATTTGATCAGCGAAGAAAATGAACAAAATTAAATTAAGACATGACTGGATGAAGGTGATATGTCGCTAAATTGTAATTTCGAGAAAATTGAGATCAAACTTTCGCATTTGTACTGATCTCTATACTAAATCCAACTTTGTGAAGAAGTTATTTTCTAAAATAGCCACACACATGATTGTTGTAAGGTTTAAAATCGTTTCTATGTAAATTACCTCTTCATCTATGCATAGAACAGCGAAAATCCAAAAATGCGACATATCACCTTCATCCACTCATGTCTTCAAATAGCAAATATGTTTGCCTAGCAAAGTTATGCCTACGGCATAATTGGCTTCCGCAAAACATTATCAACTGCTTTCTGTGGAAGAAACTGTGCAATTTTATGAACTCACTCGTTCCCGAAAAGAAAAGCTATGAAAAGCGACATAGAAAAGCTGTGTATTTTCTGAGCTGGCTATTTTTTAAATTTAAAACTGATTTTAAGTTTTTATTGGTACTGTTTATGCTTAATGTTCAACATTTTTGAAAATATTGTACATTAAAATCCCTTTTTGGTAAGGCTGTACATGTTGTGGTGAAAAATATAGAATAATATTTAATATTGCAATATTTAATTCAATTCCATTTGTTAAGTTAGTACAAAGAGTAATATACAACTCAAGTACAACTCTTTTAAACTCTAATATATTACATTCTGATATGTGCTATATGAAAAAAGTACATTTTTTAGTACATCAACGCGTCACGAAGGATTTTATGTTTTTTAAAATTTTATTGTTAATTGCTACTATGATCCACAAACTAATCCTAGGCATATTTGTGGTAACTGAAGCGTATTTTTTCGAGTACCGTGTCAGTGTTCAATTAAACTTTTTGCACTTTAATTTTTGAAAAATTTGCAATTGGATTTAAGCAAATAATTATGTTCAAGTAATTTTATTAGCAATGAAAAGGATAATGAAATGTTAAAATAAGCAACAAGGTGCATCAAAAATTTAAAATTACATCAATTATATTTGAATGAACTTGAATTTTTTTCATTCAGAGATATTGAAATAGTGTTTAAATGAAAAGGTATGTGCCTAAAGTGTCGTCTTATCTCGAAAGTGCCGAAAAAAGCAGAGCCCGGACATAGCCCCCAAGTACATAATCCTCAAAATCGATTTGGGGACTATGTCCGATAAATTTTCAGTTATAACACCCAAAACGATTTTTGGCTTATGTCCGTGTGTCTAAGAGACATAACCCCCAACGGGGATTTTGACATATTATACAAAAAATGCGAATTAAATTGAGTCTTTTTTAATTATTTTATTTATGTATTTATTTTAAACAAGTGTATAAAAATAAAAAAATTAATTCATGAATTATAAACAAATAAATTTCTTTCATTTTTGAAGCGTAATTTATACAATGAAATCGGGCGATCTTTCATTTCCCTACTTTTAGGCGATTGTAAGTTGGGCTATTATTCTCTATTAAATTTTTTTTCATATTGGATATTTAAGCATATTCAGAACACACTCTATATCCATTATTTATTATTTCAGCTCAAAAATGTCTCTTTCTAGAAATAACTGTTGTAAACTAATGTAAACTAAACAAGATGCTTTCGTTACACTAGAGGACGTCTTACTTAACGTTAGTTTACGTTTTTGATAGAAGTTAATGTAAAATAAAGCAAATAAAAGCTAAATTTCTAATAAATGGAACAATTTTGTCAAAATGCACACTAATTTCATAAAAATTAAATTTATTTTTTATGAAATGTAATGCTCATGGTCAGAAAATACTTGGAAAACTTAAATAAAACAAAATAGTCCAATTAATCATCGCTGGTAATTTTATTTCCTTTAAAGTAATCTCTATTGCAAGCAATACACATATTCTAACGCTTCCTCCAATCTTCAGAATACTTTTCATGGGCCGGTTTTGGAATCGACTTCAGCTCCTTCTAAGAACTTTCTTTTTTTGATAGTAAAACGAGCAGTCAGTTCTCATTTGCATTACGATCTACACTTTAAAATTCAACGAAGCTTTGTGCTTTGTAAAAAATACCAATTAATTGCCAATGAAGTATTTCCACACGTTCCAAATGAAAAGTAAAGGTAAGAGAACCCACATTGACATTAAAGTTATAATACACCTACACAAGTTTGGGACTTGGTCTTACTTACGTTTTTGCTAATGGAATGTTACCATAAAAGTTTGTTTTGTTTATATATAATATTTAAAATAAGTTGCAAAATTAAGACATGATAATTTAGGGCTATGTGCCATTCGGATATTCTTCACTCGTGGTAGGAAAGAAAAACAGAGTTCAACAAAATTTCTGTCTGTTGAAAAAAAATTAAAATTTTTGACGTGCTTAATATTCAAAATGCAAAAACTGCACCACAAATATCATACAAGATCTTTTCATTAACTTTGGAAAAATTATATTCATCATACTCATGAATGATGCTACCAACTCAGGTTATTAAAAAATAAGTATATTTGCTTCTTAGAACACTGAAAAGTAAGTATTAGTAAGTATTATTTTTTAAAATAAGTATAAGTAAGTATTTTACCTTAGAAAAATAAATTGAATATTTTTTGATACAATTTACTAATATATGTTAAAATCAATAGAACCCACAATATTCTTTAATTATTTTCACACCCTCTTTTTGTTTTCCTTAAAAAGTTTTGTGTATGCAATCTATCTAAAACCAAAAAGTCTTCAGATAAAAAAAAATCAAAATATGAATTTTATATATTTGAAATTCATATATATTTCTAATACATAAAATAGTTTAAAAACAAACAAAAGCATAACAAAAAATTAAAAGTTATACGCACTTTCAAAGTAGTTATACGCACTTTCAAAAAAAAAATCACATTCAAATGTATACAGAAACCAAAGAAATATTATCATTATTCGCTCTCACTGTCACTGAATTGAAGCGCTACATTAATTTGTTTTTTTCTTTTTGCTTGAAATCGTATTTGTCTTGGCAGTAAATTTTATTTAAGGGTGAAGTCTAATTGGTCACTTTCGAAAGTTTTTTATTTTTTTACAATTTTTCGAATGTATATGTATCTAAGAATATTGTATTAAATTTTTATAAAGATCCGAGCAGTACTTATAAGTAATTTTTTCAACCCAAAACTTTCTCTACCTGAACTCATGTTAGAACTCATAAAAAAAACTTTAAGAGCGTTTTTCTCAAAACTACGTTTTCACGGACGCCCCACACTATTTCTCCTTCTGAAATTTTAACCACATATTTAACACAAAACTACTTACAAAATAGACTAAAATCGTGTCAAAAAAATTGATATTTACTATATTTTTTTACAAATAACAGCGAAAAAAAATTAATTTTTTCATTTTTTTTTTGTTTTTGTTACTTAAAGTTAACAATAATTGCTAAAAGTTAATATTAAAAAAATAGACCATTTCCGCCATTTAAGCCCTTGGAAGGACTTTGACCTAGCTTCTATTGATCAATTGTGTTGTGCGTGTTATTAAATGTTTGATCACAAATGACCGAGAACTGGACCTACGTGTTTTATGCCGACTCCGAACGGCCTATGTTCTCAAGAAGTTTTACATGGCAATTTTTACTCTCTGAGGTTTACCATTGTCTGTAGAGAGGTAAAAACCGAACAGAATAATTATTTCAATTGAAAAAATTTTCTGTCTGAGCTGGAATTGAACCCGGGCTACCGCAGTTCTTTAGCTTAGGGGCCACGCACTTTACCCAATAGGCTACGGCCGCCACCAAGTTAACATTAATAGCCTATTTTATAGTCCTTGTCATATTGAATCTAAAACACTTCGGTTTTTTGTTTCAGATTAACAGATGCCGAGATATCGTGTGAGAGCCGACCTGCCTCCAAATTATTAAAAAACATTAATAAAATTTTTTTATTTTTATAAATTAAGACTTCATTTATCATTCCTAACAACTTATATAAACATATCTTTCATAGCAAGCTCACGACAAATTCCCAAAAATAGCCTATTTTTTAGCCGACGAACTAGAGAACACTCTTATTATTTAAGGTCTTGTCTTTAAAAAATTGTAAAATTCGAAACAGCTGTATTCAATATTATTTTTTAAAAATAAAATTGACTCCAGAATTTTTAACGCTGTTGGTTACAATTTTCAAACTTTTTCCGCTTTTGCAAATAAAAACGTTCAACCGGAGCTGAAAAGTAAGCATAATTAAGTATAAATCTTAAAAGTAAGTATAATTATAAGTATGGAATTTTAATAAGTATATGAAGCTGAAAATAAGTATGATACTTACAAAGTAAGTATAGTTGGTAACATTACTCATGAAGTAAATGATGACCACTTAAAGATTAACATTATAGGGAGAAGAATCACAATTTCTACATCAAAAACTAAAAAGATCACTGTAATAAGAAAAAATCGAAGAGAAAAGGGTAAGCGGGGAGATCTTTTTGGGCCAAATCCACATTCGAAGGGAGAGTTTTTTTCTCGGTCATCGAAAATATTGCAAATGGCATGTGAACCACGAATCTTTTTAAAATTACACAAACTCACAACTTCTTTTTATTTTAATTTTTTGCTTGTGTCAAAAATTCGTTTGCTGATTATCAAAAACTGCACTAGCCTCATTTTCACAGTCAAAATTTCAACATTCGAGTGAAAAGTGGCCGATTGTGGACAGTGGACACAGGCCTAGGTAATAAGAATAATATAATAACGACTTAATAATTATAATTACATTATCTCAGTAAAAGAGTTTACCAATAAAAAAATAAGACTACGCATGTCGACGATGCAATCGCTGAAGATTAAATTGAAAATAATTAAAATTGTATATATCCTTTTTTTTATTTGACTACAATAAAATGGTTTTTTAAAAAAAAATGGTTTTTGCATTGATGTTAAAAAATGCATTTCTATAGACATGAATTGCTTAAAACTTTTGTCATGAAATTTTCTATCTATAGGAGGGCTAACTTTTTGTCACCAATATAATTATTAAAACTTGAAATTTGTTAAAAAAACGAAAAAAACTAATTTGTTCGTACTTATATTCTATCATAACAGCCATATAACTAATACAATTGACACGCATTATAACTTTTATTATCTGACCCTCCTCTACAACATACAAGAATCTGAAATCTGAAGTGGATTTTTTTAATTTTGCAATTTACATTGAAAATTGGGGCCAATCAAAAAAAACCATTACGATTTTCGGATTTTATGGAAAATTTTACTATAGAAAATGTTATCGCCAGTTTGTTTGGCATTGCAAACCTTGTTTAGTAGTGTTATCTACTAGGCAAGAGAAAAATTTGCTTAATTTATTTATTAATTTATTTATTTATATAACACTTTTTATATTAATCTGAAAATTTTACTGTCATTTTTTATTTCAATACAATAAAAGTTATAAATCAATCTAATAATATTGATTTAATTTTACTACTCCACTTCCACTTTTAATCATTGGAACATACAATAAACATTACAAATCGATTTTTCTTTAACGTTTTTCTATTTTCAGCTCATCACTGACCCTCGTGTTTGTTATCAGTTAGATTATACTGTGAGATACAGCTAGTGGGCCCATATTCATAAATTAAGAATTGCATTAACCAAACGACGCATTAAGCTTTTAATTATGACAATTTAGTTTCCAATGCTTGAATAAAGCAATTACATCGAGAAAAGCATTTCCTAAATACAAGAATATTATTTCTGAATGTATCTCAGTGAATACTTGCATTAAGAATTTTTTTCCCAATTTTAGTTTTGTTCCATTATATACTTACAATAATAATTATTTTCTAAAAATCAATTTTGAAAACTTGATTCAAGTAAATTTTAATTGTTTTGATATTGTAGTGCGCACCGTATTAAGCAACCAAATGTACTTAAACTTATTGATTGCACTGTAATATTGAATGCAACTATATACATTGCTTTAGACCACGCACAATGACCCGTGGTTATATATTTATTTTACATTACGCACTAAGTTAATATTTTGTTTCTTTCACTCGCGCACTTTTATTGTTTATTATATTGGTTATATTTATTTGCATTACGCACTTACACATTAAGTTAATATTTACTTTTCACTGCCGCACTTTTAAGTTATTATATTATTGAACACTATGTATTAATATTGTGGCTATGGTGGCGACCGTAGCCTAGTGGGTAGAGTGCGTGGCCCCTAAGCTAAAGAACTGCGGTAGCCCGGGTTCAATTCCAGCTCATCCAGAAAGTTTTTTCAATTGAATTAATTTTTCTGTTCGGTCGTTACCTCTCTGCAGACAATGGCAAACCTCAGAGAGTAAAAATTTGCCATGTAAAGCTTCTTGAGAATATTAGCCGTTCAGAGTCGGCATAAAACACGTAGGTCCAGTTCTCGGTCATTTGTGATTAAATATTTAATAACACGCACAACACAATTGATCAATAGAAGCTAGATCAAAATCCTTCCAAGGGCTGAAATGGTCAGTTTATTTTTTTTTATGTATTAATATTATGCACATTTTTGTATATGATGTAGAAACTTAAGAATACTGTTAATTAGCTTTTTAAGCACTGACTTTTCGAAATAAAGATTATTATTCCTACAAGCTTAAATCAGCTGACTTCTAATTTTTATAAGCCTAAGTGCATATTTTTATGCCGGCTGCAATTTAAAAGAAGGAGGATAATCATTAGAGCCAGTGGCGTTTTTAAGCGCTGGCAAAATAGTTGAGGCAGGTCCTTTAAAGAAAAATACAGAAACTACAAATTCATCACAATACATTCGTGACTCAAGCAAAATGCTTTTTCGATATAAGAAAATGATTTTTCTCCGTGTAGCTAAAAAAAAAAATAAAGTTAGTGGTTAAAATATAAACATTTTGCTAATTTTTAACAGTTTTTATTTTTCCTACTTAAGTAGTTATAACTTTTTTTAATGTATGATACAGCTCATATGCGCTGAATTTTTAATAAATGCACAAATTTTGTCAAAATGCACACTACCTGCATAAAAATCAAATTTATTATAACTCCACGTATTGATAAAAATGCGTAAGGGATATATTTACATAAAAGTTTGAAGTTTTAATATGCACTCTGAGTATGAAATTTGTAAAAATCTAATGAAAACCACTAGTACCTCCCAAACAAAACGACTTTGTGAAAACTGTAAGTCACTCCTGGAAATCCACGAAATTGATTACAATGGCTTAAAATTTTGCAAATATGTTTGAATCTTTACTATGTACTCGATGCTAGTAAATTAGTAAAAACAAATTTAAAATTCCGCCCATCTCACATACAAACTGACATCATAATAGTAAAACCTTTAAATATTTTAAAAAAATTAACTTGAAACTGTGCACTTAAGCTTCAATAAATAAAAAGGACTCTGAGTTTCAAATGTGAAATATTTGGACAAAAATCATGGCTTATAAAAATGACGTCATCAAAATAATTCAACATTCAAGGCTTCGAATAAATTAAAGTAAGCAAACATGATAGAATAAGTTATGTATGTAATAGTAAATTGTAATTAAAGTAATCTGCCAGAGTAATTACTCTATTGGTAAATAATAAAAAAATAAATAGTATACATTTTTTTATGGTATTATTTAACATTTAAATTATTAAAAAATTTTTTATTTGTTATTTCTATTATTTTTTACTTTTCTCGGAGGCGCCAAAATCGGTGTCTCGAAAACGTTGATGCTGCATGGCCGACAGTTAATCTCAGGATCGGCAAGTCTGAAACAAAAAAAAAATAACCAAAAAGTTTCTGAAAAAGGTCATTCACGCCGTAATATACCACATTTAAAAAAAATCGATCCCAGAAAATATGGGAGAGGTTTAAAAAAAGTACAAAAATGGACCACGTTTTCCACCCTTATACCCTTGGTAAGTAATAATTTTACATTTTTTTAAGATATTGTGGTAGATTACGCTACAAAATATCTTAATAAGGAGAATGTATCCACTTTTATCAAAATCGGCCCAGCAAATCCAGAGATTAACTGTCGGCCATTTGAAAAAAAGGTAATTTCGAGAAGAACGCGTTTAAAGTTTTCGAGGCACTTGATAGTTATTCAAGGCCGCGCACGATCGCGCTCTTCGTTGTAGACCATTTTACGTCGAATTTCTTTATAATATGTTAGGAGGGGATTTTTAAATCTTGTTGTTTTTACCTTAGTGTTGGGTGTAAAAACTAGGAAAATTTACCAAAGATGCTTATTTTGGTAAAATATGAGTAGAATTATATTATAGAGTAAAAAAAAAAATAAAATTAAAATCGGTTTATTAATTTGTTTCCGACGGTTGATTAGAAAAACGCGTTTCAATTTGCTATTGTTAGTTAAAGGTACTCTGGCGCACCGGTTTTTAAGCGTTGTAGAGTCTGTATTATAAGCGGTATTGATTTGCAATGTTTTTAAAATATTCTTGAATAGTCTTACAACAATAATCAATTTCAAAAATTGTTTGTCTAAATCGTCCCTTAACCCATTAACCGCGGTTGGATATTTTTTTACCCATGAAAATGCTTCTGCAGAATTGATCATATCTCCGGAGTGGTTATAGCTAAGTGTTTAATTTTTGGTTTGTTCCTTTAAGAAAACATATATGTTATAGCTCTATAGAGCTATACATTAGCTGCGTTCCAATCGCTTCAAAATAATTCAGATTATTTTTTTTACATGCAAAGCAACAATGCAAAACAAAAATAATAATCCTATAACAAATAGGATTATTTTTGCTATCCATATAAAATTGTGATATAGCCTTTAAAAAATTTTAAACACAGGTGCCGCATATTTTTATGAGCTGTTATATCATTTTTTTAATTATTTGTGTGCTTGATACAATGACTATTAGGTAGCCTTGACAGCTACCTATTTTCTCACGAGGTGCGACCATCGAATGTTTAACAAAAGAAAACAAAATAAACAGCGTGTGCCACACACACTGGCCGCATTCAGCGGAGCCAACAATTGCACTTAAATTATTTTTAAAATTTTATAATAATGATAATAATTAAATTAAATAAATTACAACTTTTCTGACGTTTAGAGTAAAACAAGTACAGAGAAAAACATCGTTCACTATGGTATCGCTACCATAATAGTTCATAACAGTTATTAGCGACACACGTTCTCACGACACCTAAAAGTTATTGTATCATGATTGTTTGTTTGAATTGAATTTTGACTGCAACGGTAGTGCCCTCTACGAGTCGTTTTTCTTGCCATTCCTTTGAGAAAATTTGTTATCGCGATTATATTAAGGCAAAAGGAACGCAGCTATTGTTTTTGGAGTATGTCAAGAAATTTTTACGTTAACTACTACATTTTCAAAGTGATTAGTGATTAACATTAAAATTCAGAAAAATTTGTGTTATAATTTGTAAAAAAATTTATATTTTAAGAAAATGTAAAAGCTCTCTTAGCCAACTTACCAACTATACCTGCTATTGATAGAAAATTCCTGATATAAAACTTTGCTGTCGGCAGAAGGAATTTGTGCCCATTTAAAACACATTAACGACGGTGGGGTATTTTTATACCCATCTTATTACTCGACTACGGTGAAAGATACAAAGTTGAAATTTGATGTGGTAGTTTCTGTGATCATTATAAAAACACATGAATTTAAAAAAAAAATCGTACGAAGCGTCTGGAAGCCGCGGTGGCATAAGTGCAGTTTACAGCCCACGCGTAAATATTTTTTCTTTATTTTTTCTTTTATTAAACGTATAGGGTCTCCTAAGTCCAAAAATGCCAAAATAAAATGTCGGTCTCGAATGGTTTAGGAGATAAAATTCGCCAAAGTTTTATAATTCAGTGCAAAGTTTGTGTGGCAGCTTATCTAACCGGTAACATTATAATACTTAAATTTAACACGAAAACCACTGCTTAAAATTACCGCGAAAAATACAAGAACTTTAACCCTCTTAGATCGCAGTTCTTTATTTTAGTACATTTTAAGAGAATTTAATCGCGGCGATTTTTAATAACAATTTTTCTTGCCTTTTAAATCGCGGCGATTTTTAATAACAATTTTTCGCCTGCGGCTCTTTTTTTAACCATCGTTTATGTTACTATAGAATTTTTTACGTGAATATATAAAAAATTGTTATTAAAAATCGCCGCACCACAATTTTTCGCCTGCGGCGCTTTTTTTAACCATCGCTTATGTTACTATAGAATTTACTATGTAAATATTTAAAAAATAGTTATTAAAAATCGGCGCAATTTTTCGCCTGCGGCGCTTTGTTTATCCACCATTTATTTAACAGTTCCTAAATATTTCAAAAATTCTTATTAAAATAAGAACATGTCTTAAAAATTTCTCAAAACTTAATCGTTCATGTTACTATTTAATTACTTCGTAAATCTCTTAAACAACTTGAGATGCGACTTTTTTTGCATATTTGTATTAAGGGGCTCTAAATACACAATTTTACCTGTCTAATGCATTTTTAGAACTTCACTTATGCCTAAAAAGTAAAGATTTTTGTATATGGAAAAAGACACTTTTTTCAAACTTTCCCGATTTTTATCTCCTAAACCACTTGAGACCGACCTTTTTTTTGCAGATTTGGATACACATTTTGAAAAAAAGGGGCGTGGGCTGTAAAGTGCAAATATTCCGCCGCGGTTAATGGGTTAAATAAATCCAGTACGTCTTGTTCTCAGGGGCAGTTTTCTTGATTACTCTTTGAAATGTTTGAACCTTCAAGTTTCTGCTGTGCACGTACAAAAACACCATCAAATTTTATTATATATAATCAAATAAAACGTATTCCCTTAATATTTGTAAATATATATAATGGCAACACTTTTTCATATTTCTGTGCTGGCAACATTGCTCTCAGTTTATTTCTCACATCGTTATTCGCCAAAGAAAAATATTGCAGAGAACAGAAAACTTCTAGGAAATTTTTCAATTAGTTTTCTGTTTATTAAAAATAGTAATTTATTTATTATTTTTATACAAATTAAAACTGCGAGGCGATGGAGCACACAGAGCTGTACGAAATTCTAGGCGTGAGCAAGGATTCAACAGATGCGGACATAAAGAAGGTAAAAATCAACTCAATCTGCTGAAGTAATCAAAAATCTGACTCAAGGGGAGGTGGAATTGGTTATTGAATATTGTTGATTACCTAAGTTGGCAATTTGTTGTCTAAATAGAAGCATTAAATGGAAGAATTAGTTAGAGCAGGAAGCTGGGTGCGGCGCCAGTTGTAAAATAAGTTCATGGTTGAGTGTGCACATCCCTCAAATGATGCTGAAATTGCAAAAAAAAAACTTGGTTAGTAACAAACTGCAAAATTAAGTGGGTGACAACAAGATTTTTCCTAAAACATTGCTCACTCAAAAAGCATTCTGCGATCAACGGCGACAAACAAAAATCGCTAAAAATTTCACAACTGCCGCTTTGGAGTTGGTTTCCAAAAACAGCTGATGTGGATTGTTTAGCTTTGTTTACATTTTATTTATATCTGTGTTTTTATTTTCTATTCTCTCTTCCAAAGAACTATCGTAAATTGGCCAAGGAATTTCATCCAGATAAAAATCCAGAAGCGGGCGATAAATTCAAAGAAATCAGCTTTGCATATGAAGTGCTCTCGGATGCAGAAAAGCGTAAAACTTACGATCGCTATGGACTCAAGGGGCTGCAAGAAGGTAATGAAGGCTTCAGCGATGCCTCGGAATTCTTCTCGCAATGGTTTCCATTCGGCCAAGCGCATGGTGCTGGCACCAGTGGAGGTGGACGGTCGAAGGATGCACATGTTGTAGTCAAGTTGGAGGTGACACTGGAAGAGATATATAACGGGAATGTGGCTAAGACAGTGGAATACCAACGCACCGAATACTGTGAAGCATGCGCTGGGCAAGGCGGTCCCAAGGAAGGTTTCGAAAAGTGCACTACCTGTGACGGTTCCGGAACTTTATTAGGCATCTTTGGAGGCATGACGGCTTTTAAATCGGTGAGCATAGCATCATGAAATAAAAACTCCTTCATCTAATATTAGATATAAATTGCAGTTGTGTCACAACTGCAATGGTCGTGGCTCCATCATCAAAGAAGAGTTACATTGTAAAAGCTGTAGCGGCAAGGGCCTGTGTGATGTGAAACAGACGCGAGAAATAATTATAGAAAAGGGCGCGCCTAATATGCTAAAGATTCCCTTTCCCGCCGAGGGCAACCAACCAATCACAGGTGTACGCGGTGATTTGATTATCATCCTCAAACAGAAGGAACATTCAGTGTTCTTGCGACGTCAAAATGATCTGTTTTTGCGCGACATACGCGTGAGTCTAACTCAAGCGCTGTGTGGCTACGTGCATGTCTTTAAACATTTAGATGGGCGTGATATTTGCATACGCAACAAACCCGGCGATGTCATACGCTCCGGCGACATGAAAGTTATACCCGGTGAAGGCATGCCATTACGCAATAATCCGTTCGACAAAGGCGACCTCTTTGTGGAATTCCGCGTAGACTTTCCTGACGATAACTTTGCACCACCAGACTCGCTGAAAATATTGGAAAAAATATTACCGCCTCGCGAGCCATTCACCATGCCAGCCGATGCTGAGGAGGTGCAATTGGTCGATCTGCAGCCATTTGGCGAAGATCATGGTGCTGGAGCGCATGGTGAAGATGACGACGAAGACTTCGAGGCTGGCAGCCATATCGAGGGTGTACAATGTCAGACAACTTAGTTGAATTTATTGTATCACTTGAAATAGTTTTGGAGATAGATCGTCACTGTTGAAAATACTAATTTAATAACATATTCATTAAAATCGGCCATGTGCCAGACTGTTTTAAGGGAGGAAGTAAAAATTAAATTGTTTACGTTGTAGCTACTAGTGCTTCTTCCTATCTTTAAGTTTTGTTAATTTTTTTATTTTTTTTTGTAATATATATGGTAACAAAAGCATTTGTGTAGAAAATGAAATTGATATAAGTTTCCAGAAACAAGAACAACAACAGAAAGGGAACAGCAATTTTAAATTCAAAATATATTTTTTTTTAGTTATTAAAAGAAAGAAAGGAGAAGAAATAACTTTATTAATAAATTTGAATTATAATAATAACACTAAAATAACAAAAGAACAGTAATAATAAATCCGTCTATTAAAAGCTAAAAAAAAAATTTTGCTTTATGCAGTTGTGCTTTAGACTTGCGTTCTAATTTTGAAAAATTAAATCCCGATCAAATTGAGAAAAGCTCTCGGATTTTTGCTTTAATGGAAATTATTTTTAAAAGAATGCAGAAATTAACGCTATTACTTGGGTTAGCAATTTCAAAGAAAAATTTAAACGGTCCATTAAAGTCTATAGAATGTTGCACATGAATCTTAATCTGCAAAAGTATTCGATAGATAGTTTTGATCATGATTCGTTTACGACTGGGCCAATTATGGTGAATTTACGCCCACTTAATTCAAGTAAAAGAAACAGTTTATCCAATGAATCAGAAAATCCAATGAATGGCAAGAAAATCAGAAAAATAAAAGGCACAAAATAACTAACATAACCTATAAAATAAAAGTCAAAAATAACAGTTTTGCCAAAAAAATAAAGGGCACAAAATAACATATATTTAGTTTTAACTTTTGTATCAACAGTCGAAAATTTAAAAGGCATTTAATATTCGCGAAGCTGTTGTCATTACGATTATACAGGCATATTTGAAAAAGTCCACCGGCAACTTTTTCGTTATGCTTTTTTTATTAGAAAATTGTAAGATAACAGTTATTTTCGTTCCCTGCGCAGAATAAAAGCAATAAGAAGCAGTAAGCTAGGAGCAAACTGAATTAGCGAACAACAACGAAACATAAAAATATTATTTTCAAAGAATTTGTAAGCTCAATAGAATTTCCAAATTTTTGGCTTCTTTAGGAAATAATTTAAGAAGCGTATAACAGTTTAGATAACAAATCGGTCAACCCATTTCAAAGATCTGATCATTTAAACATTCCTAAAATACTCTTCGCTCGCTTGCGCCAATAATAAAAAAACACTGGCTTACAGCCAGAATGTACAATGAATGCCACTATCCATTTCTAATGTAAAATTGGGCGGTGCTTACAAAAATGTCATTATGTTTTTCTTTCATTCCGTTTTCGAGATATTGATCACAGTAGTTTAAAAAATAGTTGGTTCCATTTAATAGTATATTTCCAGAACCAACAGCAATAATCAAACAAATAATGTATCAATTTAAAGCTTATAAAATTACCTACAAACAATGCTTAAATACTTTTTTTAATAAACTGTATCGGCGAAATAAATTAAATTTTTGAGGATTTTTGTGTTTTTCAGAAAAAATTACAAAATAGACAAAACTAATTGCAAATTTTGATAGGAAATCAAAATATTTTGTAAGTTTTGATATTTTTTGCTTAAAGTCTGTACTTTTCCGAAAAAATAAGATAGGAAATGAGTTAAATTGAACGAAAGCACCCAAATTGACTGATTATTTATGCATTTCGTCTTATTTTATTGTCATATCAATACATAACAAGTAAGTGTTGCTGTAGGTAAAGAAATTTTTATAACGGGGTATTCACGATTCAGTGCAGTTGAGCACTTGAGGACTTTTGCACTTAACAAAAACAAAGTGCACGTACTTAAAAAATCTGTACAAGTGCTTTTCTACTGTAGCCTAAAACTTGAGGACATAAGCAGTAGTGCGCTTGTGTTTATTAGGGATATTCACGATTCAGTGCACTTGCCAGTGCAGTTGAGGAATAAGCAGTTGTGCAGTTAGATTTTCGTGAACAGACCACTACCACTTTTTTCAGAGCTGTAAAAATTTTCAATGTGCACAGATATGCTCTTGTGCCGATTTTTGACGTACGTGTATTTTGTTTTTGTAAAGTGCACATGTCCTCAACTGCACTGAATCGTGAATACCCCTATTGAAAAGTTTGACAGATTTGAAATAGTGATGGTGGAGTGCTCACGAAAACCAAACTGCACTACTGCACAAGTCCTCAACTGCACATGCAAGTGCACTGAATCGCGAATACCCCCAGTGTTCATATGGCATAAGTTTCAAATAGCTGTTTTGAGAAAGAACTTAAAAGATACAAACAAACATGCTACAATGAAACCAGGTAGGCTCACGACTTACAGCGCGACAGCGGAAACGAAGTTAATTAGTTTGCATGGTACAATAAAACCAGGTAGGCTCATGACTGAGAGTGCAACCGTCGATACTGTCAAAACCAAACGGAATAAATTTTTTTGCATGCTACAATAAAATCAGGTAGGCTCACGACTGAGAGCGCGTCCGCTGAAACCCTCAAAGTGGCTATGAGAAGGAGAGCACAGTCAGTCGTGAGCCTACCTGGTTTTATGGAAGCATGCAAACAAATGTATTCCGTTTCGTTTTGTACCATGTCTGCGACTCTGGCTGGTTGTATAAAATAAGTAGAAGTAAGAGCATTCTAGCATTCTAGCAAAAAACGTGACAAACAAAAGAAGCGCACAATTTGTAACTAAAGAAAGAAAACAATAAAAATGAAATTAACTACAAAATAAAATGAGTAAAAGACTACGGGAGTTCCGGTGTAAGAACTATCCAAATATTTTCAGCTAGGTGTGCGGTGAATTTACTTTCGAAAAGAATCGACTCAATTTTACGAATTTACTGCAAACGTCATATCTTCATTATTTTGGTATTGCGGCTGAGAATATTGATGAACCAGGGACGCCAAGTATTTTATGTCAATCGTGCAAATTAAAATTGTCTGAATGGAGCTCGGGCAAAAAACGATACACGAAATTTGATGATCCGATAATATGGAGACGACCGTTTTGCCACCTTAGCGATTGTTATTTTTGTCTGACTGACCAAAGTGACTGACGTTGGAAGACATAAACGAGTCGTATACGCCACTGTGGTGGCCGTAGCCTAGTGGATAGAGTGTGTGGCCCCTAAGCTAAAGAACTGCGGTAGCCCGAGTTCAATTCCAGCTCAGACAGAAAGTTTTTTCAATTGAATTCATTTTTCTGTTCGGTCGTCACCTCTCTGCAGACAATGGCAAAAATCAGAGAGTAAAAATTGCTATGTAAACCTTCTTGAGAACATAAGCCGTTCGGAGTCGGCTTAAAACACATAGGTCCAGTTCTCGGTCATTTGTGATCAAACATTTAATAACAAGCAAAACACAATTGATCAATTCTAAAAGCTAGGTCAAAGTCCTTCCAAGGGCTGAAATGGCTAGTTTATTTTTTTTATTCGCCAATGTTAAGATCGTTTCATTGCCAGTTTCTCATTCTGATGATGTTCCATATCCTACTTGTCCCGATTCAACATGTGAAAACAATCGGAAATCCTTCGATTCAGTGGAGATGGGAGGAATTGGAGCAAGTGTATTTAAAACTGATAGCAAAACTCACAATTTATCGCAAGCGCAACTGAATGATTGGATAAGAGATTTGGGCCTGTCAAAGGAAATATCGGAATTGCATATTTCTCGTATGCAACAATTTAACTTTTTGGGACCCGCTGTTAAGGTGACATACTGCAGACATCGTGAAAAACCAGATTCCAGACATTTTGCTAAGAAAGACGATGTCTGCTATTCCGACGACATTCCTCATTTATTTAATACCTTCGTTCAGCCGTACGATTCCAAAGAGTGATGCTTGTTTATCGATAGCAGCGAACTGACTTTGGGGGCTGTATTATTATATATAGGCAACAAAAAAAACCACTGATTTCGATCACACATGCAGTAAATACAAAAGAAACGTACGAAACAATGGCGAAGTTATTGACATATATTAAATATGAATAAAACGACTGGAAAATATGTTCTTATCACAAAGTCGTTGAAACCAGAAACCAAATAGATCATGCACACTCTTCCAGTGCATTGGATGTACACGATCCGTGGTGCAAACATTGACTCGGATCACTATCATTTCTCAGCCAAGATCCGTACACGTTAGTGCGCAGCTAAGAATGCACGCAACCATACTCAGAGAAAGCTAGGCATCGACAAGCTGCAATCAATCAAAACAATTATCAGAAGCTTTCGCAATTCGACTCTCACTCCGGCTTCAAAGCACTCCTCCAATCGATGATATATGCGCGCAGTGGACACACATTTCCCGCTCCATGCGTGCGGCTGCTGATTAGGCGATTGGCTACCACTATCATTGCCGAAACCAGTGTTATGACCAGGAGTTTCGTAACGCCACTGCAGAGAAAGATGCTGCCTACAAAGCTACTTTACAGTCGGTTGTAGTAAGAGAAGAGGAGGGAAAAGAGACGTATTTTCGGGCAGGAAAAAAGAGAGGCAGAAAAGCGCGAGCATGAGAAGATTTAGATGTATGGCGACAGGAATGAGGCCCGAATATTTTTCCAAAAAATAAAACGCCTTACCAATGGTCTTAGAACCGGGTCCTCTTCCTGCAAGGATAAAAACTGGAATCCATTAACAGATATCCAGATTACACTGACGTTACGGGGGGAAGAACACTTCTCTAATTCCGCCAATAGAGATGATATTCCGGAAACCCCAATTACGGATAACAGCGTCGAGGTTCCGCTGCCCGACTATGATGTAGTTCTGACAGCTATAGCTCAGCTGTTTAAGAACGGACGCAAAGCTCTATTTAATTGTATTCACGAGTTTCTATGCAGAATATGGTCGGAAGAATGCTCTCCGATGGGAACGATTGCAATCTCAGTGTGTTTTGCCCAATCTACAAAAAAGGCGATCCCTGTATTTGTACTAAATAACGTGGGATAAGCCTTCTTTATATCGTATATAAGGTCCCTAAACAATTCTTGGAGAAGACCCATGAAGAACAAAATGACACCCACCATCTTTTTGTCGACTACAAAGCCGCCTTCGATAGCCCAAAAAGGAATCACCTATACTCCAGCATGTCTGCATTTAGTATTCCTACAAAACTAATACGACTTTGCAGGATGACACTGAGCAATACCAGCAGCACAGCTAAAATCGGGAAGGACATTTCCCCACCATTTGTTACCAAACGAGGTTTTAGACAAGGTGATTCCTTATCGTGCGACTTTTTCAACCGGATGATGGAGAAGATCATCCAAGCTACCGATCTGAGACGTAGTGGCACAATATTATACTAGAGTGTTATGGGCTTGCGTATGCTGATGACATCGATATCATTGGCCAAGTCAGTGCAGCATTTTCCAGATTAGAAAGAGAGTCAAGTCGAATGGGTCTGGCAGTGAGCAAATAAGACGAAATACTTGGTGTCAACAAACAAACAAACAGTCCCAGGGTTTTGGAACCCACGTTACAGTTGATAATACCTCCTTCGAGGTTGTGAAGGACTTCGTCTATCTGATATCCAGCATTAGCTCAACCAACGACATCAGCATTGAGATTAAACGAAGAATAATTCTGGTCAGTAGTTGTTACTTTGGGCTCAGTAGGTAATTGAGATGCAGAGCCCTCTCTCCACGAACAAAAATCGCGCTCTATAAATCGCTCATTACGACTGTCCTACTTCATGCATCACAAACCTGGACGCTGAGCAGTTTAGATGATAAGACTTTAGGAGCATTCGAGAGAAAGATTCTTTTAAGATCTACGGACCAATCTGCATCAATGGCGAGTACCGAATACGGTGAAAAGATGAACTGTACGAGCTGTACGCTGATATTGACATAGTCAAGCGCATTAAAATTGAGCGGCTTCACTGGCTAGGTCATGTTCACCGCATGAAAGACGATGCTGCAGTGAAGAAAATATTCGATTCGGTTACCCAGTGGCGGTCAACGCAGAAGAGGACGACCACATCTTCGTTGGAAAGACCAAGTAGAGGACAACCTGACGAAGCTTGGATTTTCTAACTGGCATCAGCAAGCGAGAGGCCGAAAGGGCTGTCACATATTTTTAGATGAGGCCAAGACTGACATTCGGTCGTAGCGCCAACTAAGTAAGCAAGTAGTTCTCCCACCGCTGCACAGTAAACTTGGACTTATCAAAAATTTTGTAAATGCGTTAGATAAAGAAGGCGAAGCACACACATATTTTAAAACCGTTTTTTCAAATCCTGATGCCAAGATAAAAGAAGGTGTCTTCATTGGACCGCAAAAAAAAAGGTGTTGAACGATCTTCAATTCGTAGAATTGTTGTCACCAGTTGAGGCAGCAGCGTGGGATTATTTTAGTATGATTGTTTCTAGCTTCCTCGGGAACAATAAAAGTTAATCTTATGAGAAAATAGTCAACGATTTGCTCAGGAACTATAAAAAATGGGTGTAAATGTGTCTTTCAAAATTCACTTTCTGCGCTCCCATTTGAATTTTTTCCCAAGAATCTCGGCGACGAGAGTGACGAATATGGGGAAAGATTTTACCAGCAGATGAAGTCAGTTGAGAATCGGTTGCAAGGATTTTGGGACGAAGGAATGATTGGCGACTATTGTTGGTTTCTCATTAGAGAAACCGATCTCGAATTGAATAAACGACAAAAAAAAAAGAATCGTTATCATTTTGAATACAATGTAGTCAATGTAAAAAACAATGTAAATCCTTAAAAAAACAATAAAAACGAAAATAAACAATAAACGATGAAAAAAAAAAGAAAAAAAAATCATGTAACAATAACTTTTACTTATTTATTTATCTTTACTCCATATTAGAGGTGTCCAACGTCGCCCGCGTTCTGCCTGCCCGCAGCAAGCAGCACGGTTGAGCATATGAATGAATTCGGTTGTAAAATGAACGAGGGACATGCACGAAGAGAATGAGAAACAGCGTAAGAAATAGCGCTATTTATATCGTGAGCAGTGTTGCCAGAAAAATGGTGAGCCTGTAGCTAAAATTGCTAACAAAAGTAGCTAACCATTAAAAACCATAAAAAGTACAGCTAATAATTTTTTTAGCTAAAGAAGACAATAGTTTAAAAAAACACAACTGCTATACTTAATCACTGCAAAATAAGGAAGTAGCTAAGAATAGCTAAGCTCTAAAAGAAAAAAAGTTAAAAAGGTAGCTAGGAGCAAAGACATTATTTTCGATAAAAAAATAAGCTGAATCTAGCTATAAAACAGCTTAACTGGCAGCACTGATGGTGAGTGTGAGAGTCTGCTTTACGAAATCCATAATTGAGCTCAAGGTTGAGTTATATTCCCGCTTGTAAAAATTTATCGGTGATGACATTGTAATGCAGAACTGTAAGCGGAAACGAAATCTTGTTTGTGCTCACATAAGTTTCTTTTCATTGTCAAAACAGCAGTACGACTTTATTCGTCTGTGTAGCAGCATCGTGTTTTCTAACAGAAAGTTTTGCAGTGAAGTGTGTTTATGAAAACTATTAATCATTATGTTTAAACCAGAACAAAGTTTCATGTATAAAATAACAAAGTATTATTAAACATTTACTCTGAAGTGCTAGATTAAAGGTAATAAATTCGATCATTAAATTGTAAAAATTATTGTGGAAATAATTTGTGGCGTCATTTGCTTTTATTAGCTTCTTTTCTGTGCTTTCTCTTTCGTTTTCATTGAGTTTTTTGAGTAGAGAGGATTTTCGTTCAATTTATTTGTGTTCTCTCAAATTTTGTGTTTCCCCGATTGTAAAAATTTGTCCGTGATGACAATGTAATGCAGAAGTGTAAGCGAAAACAAAATCTTGTTTGTACTCAGTTCTTGTTTGAGCTCACATTACTTTATTTTAATTGTTCAAACAACAGTTTGACTTTATTCATATGTTTAGTCATCGTGTTTTCAAACAGAAAGTTTTGCATTGAATTGTGTTTGTGAAAACTATTAATCTTTATTTTTAAATCAGAACAAAGGTTTATGTATAAAATAGCAAAGTATTACTAAACATTAACTTAGATGTGCTAGATAAAAGGTAATAAATTTGTGCATTAAATTGTTAAAATTATTGTGGAAATAATTTGTGGTGTCATTTGCATTTGTTTGTTTCTTTTCGATAAGTTCTCTTTCGTTTTTGTTATGTATTTGGCGTAGAAAGGATTTGCGTTATATTAATTTGTGTTCTCTGCAATTTTGTGCGTCAAATTTTTGTTATCTCCTCTCTTATGCATACCTACTCACATTGTCGCTTACTGTGTAAGGTAGATGTCATCAGTGTTTTAGCGGCCACGTCCGAACAAATGTAATTGAGGATTGTAAACAGACTTCGGAGGCCGCGCAGCTTCATTCTATTTAAGAAATAATTGGTTACGTCATGGACACTTACCACTGGGACTGGACGTCATGAACATTTACCACTGGGTTGGCTAAGTCACTTGAAAGAAGCTCGGTCCATGGAATAATTATTTGACAAGGTAGCTGTGACAGTTTTTTGGCGATTGGTAGTTGTCAAAAACAGCTAAAGGAGTTGTAGTTTGCTGCTGTTGACTAGCTATGTGCTTATTTTAACTTTTCTTTGATTCATTAAATTTATTCGCAAAGTTTATTGGAATGTTTTTAGTTTGCTGGAATTGACTAGCTATGTTTAAGTCGTTGGTTATTTTTTTAACATTTCTTTGATTAATTAACTAACTTTTAATTAATTAATTAACTTAAAGGAACATTCGTTCTCGGACCATAGGTATTTAGAATTCGGCTGGAAAATAACCAATCAATCCATGCCTCTAAAAATAGGAAATCTCCGTAAGACAAATTGGGGATGGTATAATAAACTTATTAAAACATCACTGAATTCAGTCACTTCTCCCCCCGTTGCTAACGAAGAAGATTTGGACCTTCTGGTTCTTGACTTCACCAAAAAATGCTCGGATGCGCTAAACAGAGCATGTCCGAAAAAAGTTTTAAAAAAATCCCACAAACCCGTATGGTGGTCTCGGGAGATTGAAATTCTCAGAAAGGACTGTCGTAGAGACTTTAACTACGCAAGGCGTAGCAATAGTAAGGACTCATGGAATAGCTATAACTCCGAACTAGGCATTTACAAAACTGCAATCAGGAAAGCAAAGAGGGCCTCTTGGTCCTCCTTCTGCACAGAAATAGAGGGTACTTCCGAGGCTTCAAGGCTCAGGAAAATACTATCGAAATCGCCGACAGTACCAAGCTTTCTTCAAAAGGAAGATGGTACCTGGACGGATTCATGCATCGAAACCCTAAATATACTCATGGACGCGCATTTTCCTGGTAATATTTACTCTGACATTTCCAGCTTTCAAACACTCCCCTGCGACCTTACGCCTCAACAGATTGACTTATTCGGCTTCTTCTTAAGCCGAAACTTGACAGGCTTCTAAAATCCCAACATGCCTACATTAAAGGCAAATCTACAGAGACAGCTCTGCACTCTCTTGTGTCTACCATCGGAAAATCACTTGTGAACAAAAAATACGCACTTGCTGCTTTTCTAGATATAGCAGGGGCATTCAATAACGTCCTTCCATGTGCAGTCACCTCGGCCTTGTCGGAACTGGGGGTGGAGGATTTTCTCGTGAGTTTCATACACCAGATGCTCTTGGGCAGGGTGGTGAACTCGGAACTGGGGGGATCCTCCACTCGTAGGTTTGTAAGCAGAGGCACTCCGCAGGGAGGAGTTTTGTCTCCACTTCTGTGGTCCGTGACGGTTGACCAGCTGTTGCGTATCATGGAGGGGGAAGGCTACAAGGTTGTTGCTTATGCAGACGATATTGCAATCATTTTTATTGGAAAGTTTCCCCAGACTCTCTGTCAACTCATGGAGAGAGCACTCTTAATTCTCTCGAGATGGGCATCCACTAGTGGTTTAAGTGTAAGCCCCGAGAAAACAGATCTCATTCTTTTCACTACGAAATACAATATAAAACCCCCAACTTAGAACCTCCGCGTCTGAACGGCACGAAGTTGCTCTTTAGCGACAGTACGAAATACCTAGGAGTTATTCTGGATAAGAAGCTTATCTGGAATGTTAACATTAAGGAACGTGTTAAAAAGGTAAACATAGCACTATTTGCCTGTAAAAAACTATAGGTAAAAAAATGGGGTTTCTCCCCAAAAATAGTACGCTGGATTTATACAGCAATTGTCCGCCCCATACTAATGTATGGCTCACTGGTATGGTGGAGGGCCCTTGATAAGGCAACCGTACTTCAGAAGTTTGCAAAGGTGCAAAGAAGCGCAGGTATTTTTGTATTTGTATTACGGGGGCACTGTCCTCAACACCAACTAGCGCCCTCAATGTCATGCTTCACCTTCCTTCTCTCGATATCTTTGCCAGGGAATGTGCCAACACAGCAGCCCTGAGACTTAGAGAATCTGGTAATTGGATAGGTAACAACTGTGGCCACACAATTATTCTGAACTCGTCTGCACCTGACAAAACAGACTACTGTGTGCCGTGCTTACATCTTGAAAAGAACTATGCAGTTTTCATCCCTTCACGGCTAGACTGGGCAAACAAAATCCCCCTTAAAAACTCCGCCACAAAAATCTTCACAGATGGATCCAAACTTCGAGAAGTTTAGGATCTTAGGATCTTAGGATCTCGAAATCGAAGCATCCTTTAGACTTCCTAATTATTGTTGTGTCTACCAAGCGGAAATGATGGCTATTCACGAAACCACTAGGATTCTAGGGCAAAAAGACCTTGAAGAAAAAAGTATTTCCATCTTTTCAGATAGCCAAGCTGCACTGAAAGCACTGAACTCAAATATTGACAACTCTAAAACTCTCACTGAGTGCCGCAAATGTCTTAACAAGATTTCAAGGCTACTCAGTATTCACCTCATATGGGTACCCGGACACAGGGATATCGAGGGCAACAATTTGGCCGACGAATTGGCAAGGAAGGGTACGACCTCTAACACCCTCTTAAATGAGGACTTTATTGGTATACCCATTTCCTCCTATAAATTCCAGTACAAGAACAGATCCTTAGGTCTTGCACAAGAACGCTGGCAACGCCTTGATACATGCAGGATAACTAAGCTAACATGGCCTACCTACGACTTAAAACGCACCAACTCACTGCTTGAGTTAAGCAGGGTAAATCTGTCAAAAATAGTAGGAATCCTAACGGGTCACTGCCTGATCGGAGCGTATGCCCTTCGGTTGGGAGTTGCATCAAACGATTTCTGCAGAATCTGCAAATGTGAGGAGGAGGTAGAAAACGTTCAGCACCTCCTCTGCGAATGTCTGGCTCTAGCTAAAAGGAGAATGGCAACTCTGGGCCTTCCTTTTTACATGGACTTGCCGAAGTCTCATGCCTGGAAATCAAGCATATCCTTAAATTCATTATCCGCTCGAACTGGTTTGAGGAGGGAAATCTCTACTAGGCTTTAAAGAGATCATGTGGTATCACAACGGGCCTGCACTGGTCTAAGTGTACGAGTCGTCTATCGGCTCAGCCACCATTACCTAACCTAACCTAACCTTGATTAATTGCATGAACAGCTAATTTTGACAACTACCCATCGCCGCTCGTGAAAAGGAAGCCAGTCTACGCTACTACCTTGTCAGTAATTGTGTCATGGCTCGGTCGAACTGTCAGAATGGATGAAAGGAAATCAAGAAAAAAACCTGAATCTGTACAATTTTTAGCTAACTGCTACTTTGACAGCTCGAACAAAGGCGAAAAAAAGAGTGATTTTCTCTCGAGTGACTTAACCTTTATTAATCAACCTTGATTGAGCTCATTAATGCATACAGGGCTGCCACGTTTTTATTATTAAATACTTTATAAATTTAAGCTAAATATCTTATAAAAGCTATAAAAATATCTTATAACTGACAGTTAGTGTGTGAAATCAAATTGAGTTTAATAATATTGTGGTTTTAAAAATGTTTTTTTAATTACTTTAACATTCTAAATTTACTTTAAGTAAAACCATGATTTCACAATCAATTTTTATCCGCAAGAAAAAAAAAATTTTTTATCTACTTTGGATAGCTGATAGTATATTTATAGAAATTTACTGTGAGAACGCGGTTAAAAAAATTAAAAATATTTTGTTTGTTTTTAATTTAAGTAAAACAACATATTTGTATTGCTTTATTATATGACAATTTAAATAATTCGCATATGAGCTACTCAGTGCAATAGTGGCCCAACCCACAAAATTTAAATCGAGTATGCAAAACTGTTTCGCCTTCTTTTCGTACACTTGATTACACTACTCAGCCCAATAATAATTTATTTGTGGATTGAGTCACGATTGCGCTGACAAAGTCAGTAACTATTTTTTTAATATTTCGTTCAGTTCCACGTGTTCACATAATGCGTATTATTTGGTTTTCCAATGCAGTTCCTTCCTCAGTAGGTATATTTTTAAATGTTCAAGTCTTGAGAATTAGACAGCGAGACAAGGAAAAAAATTAAAATTATTTTCTACAAATAAGCGATTCCAAAAAACAAATTTTTGACTGAACGCTTTAATTGAACTGTTCATTTAATAAATAATTTTTTTTCGCATTAGAGTCAAGTTTAAAGAAGAAGTTTTCTAAAATTGTTAATTGTAGTATTATAAATAATAGTATAATGTTATGTTTAAAAGAAGTAGTTCAAATATATTGAATTAAAAATATATCGTTTGCATTTTAAAAAAATAGTGGCATGGCAACACTAGTATGAGTGCCTGCATTGCGATAACACAGTCCAACAGCATTTTTGGAACAGAATAGCGACCCTATAATTCTGAAAGGGTATGTTGAGTAGATCATTTTTGTAGAACAAACTTATGGTCCAGCACGTCTGAGTTTTTTTTACAGTGGGTTAAAGTTTTCATTTTTTGGTCGAAGGGAGCATTATACTATATAAACAAAAATGCTGTAAGTTAATGTCTTAGAGAATTCTTATGATCAGAGTTGTATTTTGGAATTGTATGAGGATTATTTTTGTAGAAGATCTTAACCCTCTAACTGGTCTCTTTATGGGTCAATTTGACCCTTTTATCGAGAAAATCAAAAAATATCCTTTAAGAAAGGACATTTAAGGATTAAAATATTCCACGAAAATGTTTGCCGAAAAATTTCAGTGGGGGTCACCAAAGACACCAATATTGTAAATAAAGCTCTTTACGCTTAATTAGTAAAATACGAGTTCGGCCGGGCCAAACACTGAGTTCTCGCGTCTAGTAAGCTGTTACTTATTGTACAAATCGGGTGAGATATTTATTAAAATTAATAATAAAAAATAAAAGAAAAAATCAAGCATAATTGAGCTACTAAGCAGTACATATCGGGTGTGATTTTTACTAAAATTAATATAAAAAAAGAACAATTGAAGCTTAAATAAGCATGGCGGATTCAGTTTGCAAATTAAGAGATTGGTTTTGTTTTATTTGTGGACATTTTACGCACCATCAAAGCAGAAGAAAGATATTCCCTACAATTGAAGAACCATATTTTCTTTTCTTTGGAATACGATATTTATCTGAAGCTTGGATACCAAAAACTGTATGTACTATCTGCGAAAGTGGTCTTTTGTCCTGGTACAAAGGCGGTACTAAGGCGCTGCCATTTTCTGCGCCTATTACATGGATTGAACCTGAAGATCACAAGTCAGATACATGCTATTTCTGCGTAAATTACAAATTTGGTAGAAGCCAAAGGCACTACGCGAAAATGACATACGAAGCAACAAATAATGTCATTTTACCAGAAGTGCGCTGTGAAGGTGTTCCGGTGCCTCAACCGCCTACACAGACATTTTCGGCCAATATGACATACGCCAATACAGAAATAACATCGGCGGTTGAAAACATATCAGATATAAGTTACTTGCCTCTTGATTGCTTAAACATATGTCCTAATTTGATAGACCAAGCTTATTTTGAAGATCTTGTAAGAGATTTAGGACTAACAAAAGAGAAAGCTGAAATATTATGTTCCAGATTGAAAAACAGGAATTTGATAAAAGCCGATGTAAAAGTTACATCGCCAAGAAAAAGACACGCTGATCTGGAAAGTTATTTTAAGAAATCAGAAGAACTTGTATACTGTTGCAGTATTGAAGAGGTTCTAAAATATCTAAAGCTTCCACTGGACTCTTCCGCTTGGCGACTATTTATAGATAGTTCAAAACACAGTTTAAAAGCAGTTTTACTGCACAATGGAAATCAGCATCCATCAATACCGGTTGCGTATTCCACAAAAAAGGAGGAAACATACTAAAACATTTCAAATCTCTTAAATAAGATTGAATACTATAAATATAAATGGGAAGTATGCGCAGACTTCAAAATGATTGCAATATTCACTGGAATGCAAACAGGATACACAAAACATATGTGATTTCTTTGTAAATGGGATTCACGTGCTACCAGCAGCCATTATCATATTAAATATTTCGAAGAACGTAAAGAAAATATTATTGGTGACTTAAATGTAATCTATGAACCCCTTGTCCCAAAAGATAAGGTCATACTTCCACCGCTGCATATTAAGTTGGGCTTGGTGAAAAATTTTATTAAAAGCTTAAATACACAAGGAAATGCTTTCAAACGCATTCAAACAATTTTCCCCAGATTATCTGCAGCAAAATTAAAAGAAGGTAAAATACGGTTTTAAGAAATAATTTATTACATTTAATGTAAATTACCTTTTCTAGGAATGCTCGTTGGACCCGATATAAGAAAATTATTTCAAGATGAAGAATTTTATGGTCATCTGTCGGATATGCAAAAGACAGCATTTGACTTTATGCAGCTGGTTATATCAGAATTCCTTGGAAACTCAAAAGCACAAAACTATGCAGAAAATATTGAAAACATGCTAATCGGTTTTAACAATATTGGCGTTAAGATGTCACTAAAGCTGCATTTTCTGAACTCTCATCTAAATTTTTTTAAAGAAAACCTTGGAGCGGTTTCAGATGAACACGGTGAAAGGTTTCATCAGGATATAAAGGTATTGGAAGAAAGATTCAAAGGGAAATCCCAAAGTGTAATGCTTGCTGAATACGTATGGGGCTTGTACAGAAACCTTGACCCATCGGATCACTCACGTCAAGCTAAATACAGGAAAGCATATTAAGATTAATCTTTAATCCATTGTCATACAACTGCTTTTTCCCAATTCCCTTTTAAAATTTGAAGCAAAAAATAAATATGTACATACTATAATAAACCACTATTCAAACAAAATTACATATAATTTTTTTATAGAAGTTGGTGAGTAATTTTACTAATTAAGCGTAAAGAGCTTTATTTACAATACTGGTGTCTTTGGTGACCCCCACTGAAATTTTTCGGCAGACATTTTCGTTTGTTCGTTCGTCTTTTTTAAAGGATATTTTTTGATTTTCTCGATAAAAGGGTCAAATTGACCCATAAAGAGACCAGTTAGAGGGTTAAGATTTTCTACAAAAATAATCCTCATACAATTCCACAATACAATTCTGATCTGGACCATAAGTTTGTTCTACAAAAATGATCTACTCAACATACCCTTTCAGAATTATGGGGTCGCTATTCTGTTCCATTAAAAAAGTCTTAATTTGTTGGACTGTGTAATTATAATTGCGCTCAGAACCGCCCAAAATCAATGTTTCATCCTCAGTGATATGAAAAACCGGACGTTTTTTAACTTTAATCGTAAATACTTTACAATTAATCAAGTTTCTGTATCGAGTATGTATTTTGTCATAAAAAAGAATTTTAGAATTTTAGCGATATTTCGATTTTAAAACTTTTGTGGAAAAAAAATAATTTTTTGTTTTCTGTTATTTAACGCAAAAAGTAAAAATTTTCCTGATATTCTACAATGTGAGAGGTTTTAATGGTACCTGCGAAGAAGGTTATACAATTTAATCAATATTCGCTACATAACTGATATTTTGGCATATATATTATCATTTAACGTTGAATATTAAAGGCTGTATGTTAACCCCAGAGTTTAAGAAAAATTTTTTTTTTTAAAAACGGCGCTGTAAGACGTATTTATACGTCAAAGCAACATTGCTTTTTGTAGCTATGTCAAATAATAAAAACCCTTTTAAGGAAAAATCGTCTTAATATGCAACACTGCTTTTTGATAACAGCATGCTCTCGCTCTCACGGGCTTAATACTTCTACGCTCTTCATCCTCTCAAAATTTTCTACTCCTCTTTCCGTTTCACCCCCCCATTCATCCAGCATACGACAAAGTGCATTGCCAGCGACAGAGGGCCTTGCTATTTATAAATAAAATAAAATAAACTGGCCATTTCAGCCCTTGGAAGGACTTTGACCTAACTTCTATTGATCAATTGTGTTGTGTGTGTTATTAAATGTTTGATCACAAATGACCGATAACTGGACCTACGTGTTTTATGCCGACTCCGAACGGCTTATGTTCTCTCAAGAAGCTTTACAAGGCAATTTTTACTCTCTGAGGTTTCCCATTGTCTGCAGAGAGGTGACGACCGAACAGAAAAATTATTTCAATCGAAAAACTTTCTGTCTGAGCTGGAATTGAACCCGGGCTACCGCGGTTCTTTAGCTTAGGGGCCAAGCACTCTACCCACTAGGCTCCGGTCGCCACAACTATTATACAACTATACACAACTAGGCCCTTCTATTTACTATTGTAAGGTGGCCGTAGCAAATGCCTCTTGAATTTCTGTTGTATTGGCTTTGTATCTCGTTATACACCACGTAACGAAGCTTAGAACAGTATAGATAAAAACAGAATCTTATCTCACAACCTTAAGATAAACGTATAACAAATAAAAAGTTAAATTTCATTATGAACTCACGTCGGCTCTACGGTCTTGTAACACTACACTATTTAAAATTTTCAAGTGACAACACTGGTGATAGCTGCATTTTCATAGCAACAGCTTATGTGTGGTAAATTTGCTTATAAATTGTGTCTTTTAACCCACAATTCTTTTTTTTTGAGTGCGGTACTTCTGCTAATAAAAATAATTTGTCGCCAATTAAAAACATCTTACTTCTTGTAAACAAAAGCAGCTGAGTTCAAGTTTTTTAAGTAAATGTACGTCTGCATAATCAACACGAAATTATCTACGTGCAATCCTCCATTAGCTAAGGTCACCTTGCGTTGCGTTACGCGAACTTAATTGGACCATCACGTATGTCAGCTCAGACCTTAACAACGGCAGGCGCTATTTCAATAATTATTTTTCTATTGAGTAGCTACGGCACCCATTTGAAAGTTAAGCTATATAAATGTGCTAATCATTATTTAAATAATTAATTAAAATCATAAGAATATAACTAGTGTCTGACCGAATATTCGGTTTCGGTTTCGGCCAGTTTCGGCTATTCGGCCTCAATATGGCCGAAACTTTTGGTAAAAACTTCTTGCATCAGTCATTTAATTCAAATATAAAAATATTTACAACGCATTGTACAAAACAAAAATTATTAATTCGTCTATAATTTTATTTCTCGTGTTTACGCAAAACATTTTGGTTAATGTTATGCCTTCGATACTATCATTTTCGATTCTAGCATCTCCACTGCAATTAATATTAAAGTTTTATAGGTACTGAAACCAAAAAATGATAAACTTCAAAGTAATGTGTAATTGAACATTTGGTTGTGAAAATAGCCACCTTTCAGTTAGAACACTAGCTTCTGGCGAAGCAAAAACTCGTTTCATTTCTATGGTGCATTTCGACAAACTATCGAACACCAATGAATATTGAAATAAATGAAGAAGCAACTATAACAGATGGCAACCCTTGATAGAGTTGAGGGCGGTGATCTATAAATAGCCTACTGCTTTGAAATGTCATATGATTAGCAGCCATACAATTCATAAGAATGAATTCCAAAATCTGCACATTCATATGCTAGTTTAAACAGTGAGTTGATCACAGCTTAATCACTCAAAGACTACTGAAGAGGAAAATGTAGCGATTTCCGAAACAGACTGTCTAGTCAGCTAAGTGATTGACTCTATACAGAGTTGTTGTTGTTGTTGTTGTTGCCTTCTTGAAAACTTACTTGATCTAAAGCTCACAATCTTAATTCATGAAACTTCCGAACGAATTCTGTGTGTGTGGAATAAAGGAAAAGAAAACGAAATTTTTTTATTTTTATAATACTAAACCTTTAAAAAAAAAACAAAAATACTTCGTTTTGTAGTTCTAAAAAATGTATATCGTAGGTGCACAAGCGCGTCGGAAGCTAATTTCATCTGGGGGGGCAGTACAAATGGTGGTGCAAAAAAAGTTCACCAAAATTTCTTCAAAGAAACATGAATGTGAATAAACAAATTTTTTATTTTAGTTTAAAATAAAAAAAAATATAAAAATATATAAAAAATATTAAAATTTCATTATTTTTAAAAGTTCTTCCAATTTCAATTTTAGAGATCAAGGATCTTTCATATGGTAATATGAAAATATAAGAAATAATGGTTGCTTTTATAAAGCAAGACTAGGCATATCTTTACATGGTTTAAATGTAATAAGGTACAAAAAGTTATATCAATTTAAATTATTCCAAAATGTTTCTTTCTGTCCTTGCGAGAAACAAACTCTTTCACCACCTCCATCGAATTCAATTCTTCGGTTTTATCTTTGTGAATGTGTATAAGTGCTGCATGAGTGAGTCGTTTCTGTGTCATAGTTGCTCGAAGATACGTCTTAAGTCGTCTTAGTGCACTAAAAGAACGCTCAGATGAAGCTGCTGATGCAGGCACAGTCAAAAGCAAAGCAATAAGTTTTTCAACTTCATTTAATAGTTTTTTTACAGTATCCGAATTTTTCGCAAATTGGGATGCAATGCCACTACAATTTCAAGGTGTTTGGCCAGGCAATTGCTTCAGCAATTTCATCTGCATAAAGATCTAGTTTTGTTTTTAGATTTTGTTCAGAAGGCACTTTTCCGTTGAAGGCTTCGATTACAATATTTTCCAACGATTCCAGAGTGTCAAGATCTGCTTAAATGTACAATAAGATTTACAAAGTGCCAGTTTACACTAGCTTCACTCAACCGACTCACCGAATGTTAAATCAAAGTGAATCGGTTGAGTGAAGCTGGTATGAATAAAAAAAAAAGTCAAATATCAACCTGTTTGATCGAATCTAGCCGTTATCTCATTTGAGAGAAGATCAAAAATTTCGAAATAATCTTTTCGTAGCCGATCATATAATGGTAACTATACTGAAGGAACCGGACTTGATGTTTGTTCAAAGCATCGAGGTGGATTTTCATCAGCTTATTCACAGTAGGGGCTTTCGCATGGTCCAAAACATTGGACCAACATGGCAGATTGTACAACATGTAGTACCATGCGTAAGCTAAAACGAAAGTCGAAATTTTTGGTTTTTTTCTGCCGATTGTACAATATTGTACAACTATGTAAAATTACTGCTCAATTGTTAGGGCATCTAAAAGTTGCTTAGCTATTAGCCGGATGTGTTCTGCTCGAGAGCTTGCAATTAATGATGTTGCTTTACAAGTTGGATCGTTCGAACGCTCAATCAAATAGTCCCATTAGTTTTCCATCTAACTTATCGTACAACATGTCGTCCAATAAGTGCTGTTCACATTTCAAACCGCTCATCAAATCATTTGTCAAATCGTTTGACCACAGAAGTGTTCTGATTCTTCAAATTTTTCGTCAAATTTCATTTTATCTTGAACACCGAAGTAAGCACATCGCGATGACGGAAAAATTTTAATACCTTTTGTTATTAAAATCGTATTGGAAGAAGAAGAAATTATTTTATAAATTATTATAAATTGTTTGCAACAGTTATTTATTATTATTTTGATATTATTTTCTTCCGCTCCTTCTTTTGCCGCGATGTGCACAGGTTGAAAACTTTTTTGATCTGACAAAATCGTACTACACGATTTGACGAGTGTTCACACTGGTCAAATCGTTCGGCAAATCAGCAAAAAAATCAAAAAATTTTGATTTTCATCAAACGATTTGACCAACGATTTGATAAGTGTTCACACTCGTCAAATCGCCATCAAATCCATACAAATTCTGTTGGTCAAATCAATTGTCAAATCATTTGATGATCGATTTGATGGCGGTTTGAAATGTGAACAGCCCTATATGGAAAGCCCCTAAGAACATGTCAAATTTTTTCTTACCAGAGTTGCAAAATTAACAAGCATTAAGGCTTGATTACCCAAGCGTAACGTGAGGTGGCGCAGCGGGATGTAGCGTAGTGCGACGTTGCCTCGAGGATAAGCGATTACTGAAATCGTAATCCAACGTAGTGCAGGCGCCGTAGTGCAGGGCACTCATTTTATTATAGTTGGCTTATTTACTTCTCTTCGTCAACAAAAGATTGCATCCTTTCTTATATAGTATTAAAATTTACAAAAATGTAAAGTTAAACATATTTTTTCGCTTGTCGAACTGTCAAAAATCGTAACGTTGCGTAGAAATCTATTTTCTACAGACTTCTACGCTGCGTCACGCCACGTTACGATTTCGGTAACGACTTGTACACATTTATCATTAAGCAGATTTTAGCTTGACAATTGGCAACGTCGCGCTACGTTACCTTACGCTTGGGTAATCCAGCCTTTAAGGCTTGATTACCCAAGCGTAACGTGAGGTGGCGCAGCGGGATGTAGCGTAGTGCGACGTTGCCTCGAGGATAAGCGATTACCGAAATCGTAATCCAACGTAGTGCAGGCGCCGTAGTGCAGGGCACTCATTTTATTCTAGTTGGCTTATTTGCTTCTCCTCGCCAACAAAAGATTGCATCCTTTCTTATATAGTATTAAAATTTACAAAAATGTGAAGTTAAACACTTTTTCGCTTGTAACACAGCTGTAGAACTGTCAAAAATCGTAACGTTGCGTATAAATCTATTTTATACAGACTTCTACGCTGCGTCATGCCACGTTACGATTTCGGTAACGACTTGTACACATTTATCATAAAACAGATTTTAACTTGACAATTGGCAACGTCGCGCTACGTTACCTTACTCTTGGGTAATCCAGCCTTTAAGCTACATACTTAAGGGTGCTTTTAAACTGAAGTGGTGGGTTTGCAATAGAAACTCTAGATTTTGTTCTATCTTTTTGCAAACACAGAGAAAGAAAATGGTTATCCGCAAGCATGCTTATGAAGAAGAGAGAAAGAAGAGGAAAATATATACTACAAAAATATTATCGTTGTAAAAAAAACTGATATTTTGAATAACTTTTGAAGTTTTCCTTTTAAATTGTTTATCTAGCTAAAAAAGTGGGGGGAGGGGCAACTGCCCCCCTTTCCCCCGCTTCCGACGCCAATGTAGGTGCATACTATTTTGAGTGTGTACTGAAGATATAAAGTATGCAATGTTTTTGCAATAAAAAAGAAAATAAAAATTATCTCATTTATTATTATAGTTAAGGTATATTAACCCAGGTAATATAAGAAGCGACTGCGCTGCGGGCTTTTTAGAGATGCCAAAACCAAGTAATGTAAGCCGACACAAACAAATAAGGGTATTTTTTAAAATTTAGCTCCAACTTTTCTTAAAATATTTTTTCCTAAGTTTGCAGTTTTTTATTGTTTTAAATACAGCATTTTTCTTGTTACTGTGCTTGATGTGTTAATAGTGCAAAATGTTGAATTTCGCATATTGGCCTTACTTACTTACCTTACTTAATTGAAAAAATATTTTAAAAAATGAACATAAAAATTGCCATGGGGTTAATATATGTAAATTTATATTTGCAAATATTTTCTTTCAAAGATTTCCAAAATCTTGAAAATTAATGTAAATTAGTTGTGTCATTAAAAAATAAAATGCCTTTTTTTTGTCTTTAGCACAGAAGCAACATTGCTTATTGTCATTTCCTCTGTTTGACATTAAACTCCCTTGACTGACAGTTTATTTATAGTACATGGATTAATATACCTTGATTATAGTAAACTTCAATTAATTATTATAAACTTTTATATTCATAAATACTTTTTATATTACATTTTTTCTAATGTGTATGAAAGTACTTTTGTTTCCTTTTAATTAAAAAAAATTATTTGTAAAAACTTAAATTTTCATATTAATAACCAGTTTCGGTTTCGGCCAAAATTCTGGTTTCGTTCGGATACTAAATATATTTGTTCATATGAATCATAAGTGAAAAATGTGATGTCTTTAACTGCTATCTTAAAAATAAAAACTCCTTTATCTGATTCCTTAGGAGAAAACTTTCATGGTTGGGCTGATTCAGCAATCAGCAATTTCGATAAGCAATAACAGCTTAAGTCTGATTTTAAAGTCTTGAGAAATCTTGCTTCAAAGTTTTCAATCGCCGAATAAGTTATATGAAAGGCTCTTTTGTTTTCTTGTCATAACTTTGCCTGGGGTCATACTAAAAGCTCCAGATTTTGTATGTTTATAGAACTTTATGCGTGGAACACAGCATCATCAATAACTCAGTTCTGTCTTACGTCAACTTAAGCGATTCTTGAATATCGACACAGATATTTTGAGAAGGCATTTGACTGGGTAAATAGCGAATGCGTAGGAAGATCTTTTCACAGCATAAAAATTCTGCCAATATTGTTTGCTATTATAAAAGATCTCTACAACAACCGAAGGTGTTTCATTCTGAAAAATGGTTAGCTCTCTGACTCTTTTTTGAAGTGCAACAGGGAGAGCGAAAAAAGGATATTATTTTGAAGCGATGCTTTTTATATATCGTTTTGTTGATTTGCTTGGATGAAAATCACGAAAAATTACAGATTCAAAACGACAGATTTTTGAAGAGAGAACCCCAGAAGAGTGGCAGAAAGGTGAAATGAGATAGGCAGATAGGAGAGGTGAAGAGGCAAAAAAATATTGGTGGAAAAAAATTAAAAAATAGAATAATAGAAATAGAAAAAAAATAATAAAAATATGAATTTGTGGGATATAGAATCAAAATTCTTCTATTCCACTTTTGAGGATTGTAAAAGAAACGAAATAAACTTTTTAAAGTTGATGCCACGAGCAGAGAATTTTTTTATTCGTGTGCAAAATTGATTATTTTAAATGTTCATCCACTTTATACTCTTTTAACCTTAAGAATGAAAAAAGGGTTTTGAAAATTACTTTTGGAATACAAGAGTTTTGATGAACAAACCTTGGAATAAGCTAGTTTTGATAAAAAGCTTCTAGGTGTGTCATTGGCACTTTCATGGGTTTAATTGGTTCCCAGAGATAGTATATTAAAAGTTTCCAGATACCGATAGGATAAAGCCAGCTTCTAGGTGAGTTATTGGCTTTTTATGGATTCTCTAGGTTCCTAGGGGAATATTACAGGTTTTCAGGATATCAAATATTTCAATGGGACTCGGCCAGCTCTTAGGTTCGTCACCTTTATGGGTTCGATAGATTTCTAGAGGAATATTGAAGGTTTCCATGATATTAGCTGTTTCAATAAGACTCAGCAAAAAATTTGAATTAATTAGTAACTTACGAAAATCCGAACCACACAACAAATATCTCAATAACGAAGATTAAAGGACTTTTATGCTTTTACAAGTGAACAAGGTACAAAATTTAAAAATGAAAAATTTTAGAAGTGATGGAATCTTATTGCCATCGAAATTTTTATTTTGTCTGATAATTAAATAAAATCACACAAAGAAAATGTTTACATGGCTAGTGCTCAATAATTTTAACAAATATATTATAATTGTATTATTGTGTAAGTTTTAATAAATAAAATACATAAATAAATTAAGCATGTTTACATTTTTTTTGAACATATTTAAACATTAAATTCTCTCCGTGTACTGCTAAAAAAATATATGTATATAATATTATATTCTTTCTACGGAAAGCTTCGCTTCAAAAATTTAGGCTAGATGCGGATTATAACAGGTCCTTTGTTCATAGGTGTTGATCGTAGAACGTGACGCCGTAGTCTCTTACCTATTACAAATCCGAAACCAAAGTCGTGCTTCACCGCATGGCAGCTGTTGTAAATTGCTTATCGCAACGCATTTCCTAAAATATTTGGTTTCAATTCGAGTTGAATTGAAATTGATTTTTATGGATGGGCTTCAAATCCGACTACTAATCTATTTAAGCTTAGGAGACCCGCCGCCAGAGTCGACTTGTTACGATTCCACAAGGATGATGATGACACCTCGCCATGTTGAGGCAGTCAGAAACGATGCCATGTGAAGGTTCGCTCCATAATCTTCAGTGAAAAGACTACACAAGCACTTAATTAGCTCCGATTTAAAAACTTTTTAATGAGTTTCTTGAGAACATGATTTAGTAGGAAGCCCCTGAGAACAGTAAAAAACGAATTGTTAAGACGTTATATCGCTTCTTAATACAATTAAGTGTCAATTGAAGCAATGTGATATCCAAGATAAGTAATCTTAATTACAGTTTTTAATGGTTTTAATGCACTCATTGTCTTTTGTTAGAGTGTGTGGGTTTTTTGGCAATTATGAGTAAAAGTTGAGTAATTAGCGCTTTTTACTTAATACCAGATGTTCGAATAAGGCTTAAGTGCAATGAGGTGTAGTTTTAATTTAAGTTTTAAATCAAAAAACAATTAGCAATATGTGTATGTATGTGAAACCGAGGAAAAAAAAAGATGAAAATCATACAAAAAATTAAGTATTGCGGCTATAACTCAGTAACATGCGATTGTTTATTTTTTGACAACATTATCTTTATATAGGTAAATAATTCAAATAAATATTATTTTTAAAAAACTAGCAAGAACAAAACACCATGAGTCACTCATGTAAATCAACTCAATAACAAAACAAATTAAATAAAACAAAGCAACAATAATTTGGCACAAGTATTTTTGTGAATAAGTGGCAGCAGACATGCGGCAGACATTAAAAGAAGACAAAACGAAAATAGTCGTCATCAACCATATCAACACAAATGACAAAAATGACGAAGGCGTTGATTACTGTATTGACATTTATGCCTCAATTCATTTTAGCCGATCACAAATGCTTGACAGAAACAATTGTCAATCATTCAGGCCAGAAGCAAAATTTATTGATTTTTTAGCCAATTGTTTTGGTTGCTGAGAAATATTTAAAATTTCCAGATCTTCATAAATACACTATGAACACTTTGCTGTCATGACATATGTAAATGCACTGTCGACCACTGTCATTGATCGTGTTGTCGCATATAAATGCAGTTACAGTATTGTTTGCTTAATTTTTGGGGAATTGTTTTTGCCCATTATGAATATTTTTCTCAGAATTTAGCACGTGCGACCGCAAAAACTATGCTTATCACTGTTCGAAAAACAAAAGTTTATTTTAAAGAGTTCTTCGAATGTAACGAACGAATGGAAGTGTGTGTCAGTGCTCAAGGTGATTAGGTAGCTTTGTGACTCATTTTATTCATGGAGATCAAAAATCAAGCATAATGGGCTTGAACTATACATAAAAGACGTGGTCAATAAGGCTTCCAATCCCGGGCTCTCGGACTTTTTCCAGTCCCGACAGTCCCGTGATTATAAGGCATAAAATCCCGGGATTTCGGGATCACTAAACGGAAAACACTAAATTAGTCCATAACTTCAAAGGGGGTCAAAATAGACCACCACTTGCAATAAAAGTTTTTGCTCGTTCTTGCATCCCATATCGTTTAAAAACAAAATTGTTTCTGGATAACTTTTAATGGGATTGTCCACTGTACATTGTTACTAGGGATGTCAATTTTTGGAGTTTTTTCGATCCAAGGATTTTCGGGATCTGAAAATACAATACCATTTATTTTTTTTGCCAAAAAGTTCAACACATTCACTTTTATTCTATTATAGTTCATATTCTGTATCAAATTTATATACCAAAGAAGTACAATTTGTACGAATTAAAAAAAAAAAAGAACATTAAATTTGACAATCAGTAATGTACAACATGTACAAATACATATATATGGTTTAGCAGTAACTGCCTGCATAAAATTATTTTAAATCACTATTTAAGCAAAAACTTTTGAAAATTTAATTTATTTTAGATTGATTACTGTTCAATTATCCTTCAATAAATCAAATCCGCTTATAATACAGATTCTACAGCGCTTAAAACCTGGTGCACCAGAGTAAATTTAACTAAGCAGAGTAACTTTAGACACGTTATTCTTGAAACATACTTTTTCAAAACTGGGTACACTCCTGCAAACAAACTAATCGACCAATTAATATTTTTTTTAATCTGTATGTATTGTAATTCTACACATCTTTTACCCAATTTTACCTAAATGAGTGTCTTTGGAGAATTTGTCTAGGTTTTACACGCAACAATATGGTCAAAAATAATGTCAATTTTTTCCACTTTTTTCCACGCTTCATAATTTCCTAAATTTTCCATTTTGGTAAAAGATGTGCATTTAAGAGTCTTTTTTCGAAAGCATTTTGTTTTCAGGCGATCTGGAGACGCTGATGATGTAAAATTAACATGCAAATGAAACTTTTTGTGGATGTAATAAAATTTTTTAGAATACATCTAAAATATGCCTTAGATTTAATAGCTTTATCCTTAAACCTCCCTTTAATTATATGCTATAGTATACTTTAATTAAAATAAAAAAGTCAATATATTTAAATAAAAAATAAATACAACACCCTTTCTTTTTAGAGCTCAGCAAAATTATTCCTTCTTTTGATCAAAATATGATCTTTAAGAAATTAAAGCATTAATGGTGGTATCCCCGAACTTAGACCTTAATTTATTGCATATAAGACCTGCAGAGTAGAAGCACCGCTTGTTAGTTCGATCGTTGATTGTTGAAAGGGGGACATTTTTGATGGTAGTTTGAACAATTTTATTAGGTTTAAAGAAAATTGATTTCAACAATCCCGGAATTCGAATCGAATAATCCCGAGATATTTGGGTCTTAAAAAATCTCGGGATACCGAGATCCCGGGATTTTGGGATTGACATACCTAATCGTTACTTAAGTTATGTTACCCAGATGAAAAACAAAGCAGGCCTGCCGATGTAAGGAATGTGGCAGGTTATAGTTTTAATGCTATTTTTAAAACTTCTTCTTTACTTTTAGGTAAGGTGAATTCTTATTGTTTCTAAACAAAAAGCATCAGTACAGTAAGAAATAAGTTATAAATACATTCAATATAAGTATAAAAACAACTATATATAATAAAGTATCATGTTTGCTAATGAAAAATTTTCGTTTAATTTTAAGGGACAACAACTTCAATATTTTCATGATTGTTGTAATTATCCGACACCTTGTGTTTTCGTCGAACGATTAAGTATATTATTTCAACAAAATCACATCAGTGCGAATGGCTCAGATGGCTAGGGCCTTAGTTTTTATTCATGTATTTTGTAATCTTGGGTTGAGTGTTCAAATCCCATCAGAGATATAATTTTGTTTACATAATGGCTTTTAGTTTAGTTTTGATTTTTTTTTTAGTTTGTTCTGTTTTTTTTAGTGATTTCATTCTGTATTTTGCATTTATTGTTTATATTAACAAAGCGAATGCGCTATTTTTCTTACTCTGTGCTCGTACGTTTATTCTTAATGATTTCAACTGCCGGCAACATTACTTGGATATTCAGCTGACATGCTCCATACCCACTTATATCTTTTTTGTATAGGCATGTCCTAGGACGGCATGTCTATGCGGGTATGGAGGCGAGCATGTCTCCTGTCCTTGCGGGGCATGTTGCCAGCAGGGCTCATTTTCCAACTGGGTAGTTTGTCCGCCTTTGGTTGCTGTCTAGGCTGATTCTGTGGTCCGCACCATATTCTGGACACATTATTGCGCTGGAAGTTCGCATCATCGTCGTATTTCGTAACCATATTTGCACTCTTGTTATATAAATTTTTTTCTTTTTATTTAATTTGTTGCCAATATGTTGTGGCTGATTTTATTCTGAGTTGTTGTTTTGTTTGTTGCCATTTTTTATGATCTCCTCCATGGAAAATGACGAAACTAGGTTACTAGAGTTCTTTAATTTTTACTTTTATTTTTCCATTTGTTGCTTAATCATACGTTGCGGTCACACTTGTGCGTGCGTTTGCGCCTTAGTTTATGTGTGTGTGCTTATGTGTGCTACTTTGCCTGTATATATTTTTATGGCGCGCAGTTTGGTTGTGGCCTTTTTTATTTGCAAATAGCGAAACATTTTCTAATTACACAAGTTTTACTTTTAGTTTATGGTTTTTTTTTTGCGAAGAGTTCATGTTTCTTTGACTGACTTTGAGTAGAATTGGTATATTTTCTTAGAAGGCCTTAGGAAAGAGCTATTCGAAAATTAATGAACTTTAGAAGAAGAGTAAAAATTTTTTTTTAAAAAAAGTCTGTTATTTAAAAAAGACGTGAACTAAAAAGAAAAAAATAAATTTAAGTGACTATATTTGTCATATATGTATATAGTAGGTATATTCTAGGTGCAGAAGAACCCCTCTCTTGGTTACTCATCATCATAATATAAGCGTACGTAAATTGGTAAGTTCTAAGGGCTTATATAATTAAGAGTTTTTCAAATACATTTATGTATAAAAGCTTAAGGCACTGATATTGTGTAGTAAACCTGTATAACGAACTGATCGTGGACATCGAGATTTTTATTTATATGTGGGCGGTAAAAGAGGGTGTGGCACCAATTTTTCCTGAACCAGCCTCTACTTGATGGAAATTAACTGCCAAAATTGTAGCTGAATCAGCCCCGTAGTTTTGGAGATGTAGCATTTTTATTGATTTGTGGGCGGTAAAATGGGGTGTGGCCAAATGTTTTTATAAACCCAATACTTTATCTGATGAAACTTTATTGTTTAAATTTCAGCTGAATCAGCCCCGTAGTTTTACAGATATAGCATTTTCATGGATTTGTGGGCGGTAAAAGGGGGAGTGGAAAAAATGTTCCTTAATTATCCTCTACTCGAAGAAAATTCACTGCCAAAATTTCAGCTGAATCGACCGAGTAGTTTTAGATATATAGCATTTTTATTGATTTGTGGGCGGTAAAAGTGGTTGTGGCAAAAAATTTCAGCTTAATTTTCGGATACCAACAAGTTGTCGAAAAACGGCTTTCAGGTTTTGACGGACATACATACATACGAACGAAGCAAGTTAAATAAAAGCTTATAAAAAAAGGCACAGTTTCGATAGTATCGTAAGTATAGACGTATATTCTGTTTTTTTTCAATTCATATTTTTCAAAACTATTTTAAAGCAAATCTTCTAAATAAAAATTATTCAAAAACAAATTTGTTGTTGTTGTTATTGCCTTTTTCAAACTTACCTGATCTTAAAAGCTCACTATTAAATTCATGTAAAAATTTGGTTTACTTTATAAAATCTTTTCGTTTGAAATTTTTAGTGATGAATCTGTTGTTTTTGTTCATTTTTTATGTTGGTTAAAACTAAATGTAATTCAAAGTTATGTTTAATAAATGGAAATAAATATCAGAAAAATCGTTATTATTGTATGTATTATGGTATGTACCCCACTGAACCAAATGCGGTTTTGCGTAAAGTTATAGTTTTGAGTACGTTTTCGGATAGAATTTTTTTTGTGAAATTTATTTTTTTTTTATTTGTATGATCAATGTTCTTGCTAGAGAAGATTAAATTCGTGAAAATTTATTCCACAAAAAATGTTAATTATTAAAAAGTGCATTTCTATAGTTCGTTTTTGAAAAAACGTTTAGAAAATGATTAATTTATGAGTGCCGAAAAATAACTTTTCAATAGTTTTTTTTAATTCGTTTCCCAACAAAAAAATGAACAATGATGATGACTGTTATATTAACTCACTTCTGAAAAAAAAGGTTTGCTTTTGAGAGGCATTTTAGTATGAAGAATGAGTCCAAAGGGGTTCATTTATGAGTGGCGAAAATGAATTCTTCCACCCGAAAAAGTTCGTAAATGAATTCAAAATAGATAGTTTTGGTTCACTGGGATGTATTTAAAAATTAGAGTTTTCAAAGCACAACGCATGAGTAACGCATGCCCAAACCAGCGTAGTAGTATTACATACATACTGACTGTATTTACATGTATCTGCATTCTCTATTGTATTTATCTTGCTGAAAATAAACAAAACCAATTACAAACGACAAAAACGAAAGCATGTTATGTGTATTTATGTATGTACATTTGACATATATATTAATAACAACAATCACAAAAGCAACACAACAACAAACGACACGATTGCAAACCAAACGAACAACAACAATAACAACAGCAAAAGCAGCTACTGAAGTAGCTTGTGTATTTCTCATACGAAAATATGAATTTTTTCTTCTTAGATTTTGCTGTTTTGTGAATTTATTAAAAAAATGACAAAATCCAAAGTTAGATATTCGTTTTATTCGTACTCTAACTGATATTTTGGCATATATTTGTTCTTTGTATGATGAATATTAAAGGCTGTAGGTATACCCCAAAGTGTCAACTAAACTTCCTTAATGTGCTTGAAAAAAATTTGTGAAAATGACCCTCATACAAACCGAGCTGTAAGACGTAATTCTACGTCAAAAAGCAGTTTCATAACCAGAGCATTGCACGAATTTAATATTTTAATTTGTTCGTTATTTCGGTAATAGAAATTCTGCGAACGAACAACATTTTTATTTCTATTTTCTACGAGCAAACTAACGAACATCCCAGCTAGACACGTAACTGTTAGATAACGTGTTATTTAACACAAGCGCTAACACGTTTCGTGTTATTTCTCCTTAAAAAATCCATAGAAAACTTGTTACATATGTTCTTGCGGTAGGTAAAAGTATAATAAGGTTTGCATCTCTGATTCTTATCCGTGTGATCTGGTATCTCTATCTGCCATGCATGTTTTGTCCATAAGAAAAACGTGTACCTGAACTGCTCACACAAATTAAATTTTTAGCTTACTCACTTCTCCCCCCCCAATCTGCTTATCTTGCCCAACCCCTAGAACTCTAGCCTAAATTTTTTTTTTCAATTTTAAAACACAATTTTTGAATAAATTTATTTAATGACGACACTTAAATTGCAGCTATAAAAATAAAAACAAAAGCACACACGATAATAAAAGTACACGGTTTTTTATCAACACCAGCAATGGCAGCAGCGACAGCAGCAGTTTGTATATACATCTTTGTAATTGTTTTTGATTGATATCCTTGGTAATCCAAAGTTTCCCAGGAATATGTTTCCTGAAAAGAAAAATTTTTTATTTGTAATTTATTTACTAGAATTTTTAAACTTTCTTTTGATTGCAAGGCTCACTTTTTTGGTTTGTTTTTATATTTTTGCTTGTTCAGTATATATTTTTGACCGTAAAAGAGCAAGATATACAAACATATACAACCTACTTTGTCTAACACAATATCGGAACATATGAATGTATTTGTGAAAACCACATTGTGTTTCATTGTGTTTGTAAACTCGTTAGAGCTGTCCAACTGGGATCTATTTTCTACGAGCAAACGAACGAACGAACAACATTTTAATTTCTATTTTCTTCTAACGAAATAGACTATTTTTGGGAATTTCTCGTGAGCTTCAATAGAAGCTTTATTAGCATTTTCGGAGCAACCAGTTTTTTTAAGCGCAGCCACCATCAGTCGTTTTGTCCCATTAAAAATATGCGAATTCTATTAAAATTTCGGAAAGGTATCATAAATGGTTTCCAAATTTTTTCAAAATGTTATTGGCGATTCGATCATTTATGTAACGAAATTTGATTAGATTTGCAATAAATTGCAGATCAAGCTTGGGTGCAGCGAAAGGTTTGTTACAGAAAATACTTCTAAATTTTTAAATGTGTCGAATGATGACTTGTTTTTTAAGTATCGACCCTAGTCGTTGGATTGAATATGACAAATACTCGTGCGCGGAAGAAATCGTCAAAAATATATCTGTGGTCAACGATGCCGCCGAGAGAGCGATTCATCTCATTTCAAGATTTAACGAAAAAGTCACGTCACGACATCGACAAACAAGCTTTGCTTCACGTGGCAGAAGAACATTGCAAACTTTATTCATGCGAAACAGTCAAAGATCACATTATTGAACGTACGGATAAACAGAATCGCATCCATAATGATTAAAATAAATTTACTAAATTTTCTACTGTGTTACTTTCAAAAATCATTATAAAAATAAATAGTATATCCTTATCCAAAAATGGTCAAATATTTATATTTTTTCTTTGGTAACTGTCCAAACAAAATGGTCTCGAATTCTGCACAAAAAGTTTTAAAAAAATCATCAGGATCGACATAAGCATTAACAAAAAAATAGTATACAAAAAAATCGAAAATTTCAGTTTTCAGTGAATTTGACCGGATTAAACTATTCGGTAATTCCAAGCTCAGAATCAGATCTTTCATCAAATTTTCCATCAAAATAGATGGTTTGTGTTTTTTTTCCGAAAATTCTAAATGCACAATTTTTATTTTTTAAAATCGAATATATAAAAATGAATGTTTGTTTGTTTGTTCGTTCGCTATGCGCTGCAATACCGTTCATCCGATTGCGATAAAACTTTGTCAACTGATTGCTTTCACTTACGCGAACAATATAGGCATATTTAAAACTTCACACACCCCCTTTTACCGCACACAAATCAATAAAAATGCTATATTTAAGACAATTTTTGTCGTATTAAACTAAAATTTGGTAATTAAGTTCGTATGATCACTATGGGTAACTATACTTAAAATGGGCGTGGTCACACTATAGCAACGTCTACTTTTAAGAAAATATAAAGAGACTTCGAAATCACTGGTCCGATCGAGCTAAAATTTCGTGGATTTGAGGCAGTGGATTTGTTTCGAGTATGAGATGGTTTAAGAAAAAATTGTCACACCGCCCACAAATATATAAAAAATTCGCGATATCAAATTGCATTGGAGTTATGGTTCGCACAGCCTCGAAATTTGATATTCAACCACAATTTACAAATGTCGTTCCACTGATGACATTTCATGGGAGTTAAACAAGGGGGAGTGGACTTGCGATATCGAATGGTTTTGGAGTTACAAGTCACACAGCAACGGAATTCAGTATTCGACATCAATTTATGCATGCAGTTTCATTAATAACATTTTATGGTCGTTGGAAACGGTGGAGTTTCACCTCCCCCCATACAACCAAAATTTGTGCTATTGAATAGATTTGAAGTTATAGGTCGTACAGCATCGAAATTCAGTAATCGACCTAAATTTACACATGCAGTTTTACTGAAAACATTTTATGGCGTTGGACAAGTACAACCCAAACATGCAAAATCAAATAGCTTTAAAGTTATGGGTAACACAGCGTCAGAATTCAGTATTCGATCTTAATTCGTACATGCAGTTTCATTAATAACATTTTTTGGGCGTAGGAAAAGGGGGACTTGCATCTCCCATACAACCCAGATTTGCGCTATCGAATAGCTTTGGAATTATAGGTCGCACAGCGTTGGAGTTTAGTATTCGATCCGAATTTACACATGCACTTTCATTGGTAACATTTTTTGGGCGTTGGACAAGGGAGAGTGACATCTCCCATACAACCCAAATTAGCGATATCGAATAGCTTCTGAGTTATTTGTCGCACAGCGTCGGAATTCCTATTCGACCTTAATTTACACATTAAGTTTCATTGATCACATATAATGGACGTTGGTCAAGGGGGCGTTGCACCTCCCATACAACCCAAATTTGGGATATCTAGCAGCTTTGGATTTATAGGTCGCACAGCATCGAACTTCAGTATTCGACCTCAATTTACACATGCAAGGGAGCGTGGCAGCAATGCGTCGGGTTTCAGCTAGTTTGATATAAAACTAAAATCTATAAAGTTTCGTTTCAAAAACATGTTATTTTCTTTCTTGTTTCAATAAAAAAATCGTAGAAATAAATATTTGAAAAAATTGCAATGAAGTGTTGTTGAAATATTTTTTGAAACAACACTTATTAGAAATACAAAAAATAGCATAGGGTGCTATAGCATAGTCTTTAGCTATTTTGTGAAAAAAATTGCAAAAACCAAAACTAGGATCAAAAGCACCAAGTGGAAAAAGCACCAAGTTGGCTACAGTGCTCGGAGACAACATTACAGCTGCCATTAGTTAGATACTGGCCGAAATACTGGAAAAGTTATACCAAAATTGGAGCTTACGGATGGACCAACTCAGGTGTAGCCGCGGTCAACATTTACACGAAATAATCTGTAGAAAGTAAATGGCTCGAATTAAATATTTCATTCACTATTGCAAATTTTCTGTTTTCTTCTCCAATTTTCGAAAACCAAACGCTTAAAAATCGCCCTTTATATATATGATCTAATTTTTTATGGCTTCTTGTTATCAATTTTAATTAAATGAGTTTTTAGTTTTTATTTATGTTTCTACAACATATGTTTCTGCGATTTATTTTAAACATAATATATTTTAAAAATTAGTTATATATTAAAGTCAATTTATTTGAAGTGATTTAATTAAAATATGTTTGATATTAGGGGTATTCACGGGTTATTGTCAATTGCAAGAGTGTGAAAATTCAAGATATTTTGCGCACTAACGCGTGAACATCAATATTGCAACTTAATTATGCAATACAAATTATGTGTCGAATGAACAGTAAATATGTTGCGACCTGTTTTCAAAATCACAAAAAGATGTTAGAATCAACATAAAAACTTAAGCTTTTTAAAGTTTTACCGAGGTGGCAACTATGTTTAAAAACTACCAAAACATGAATCAGCTGCTTTGGGCATGTCACACTTGCGCGGACACGGACAAATTTGTTGTTGTTTTCGCGGGTAAAATAAGAAACTGGAAATTGAGAGAGCTTCTTTTACCCGTGAAAACAACAACAAATTTGTCCGTGTCCGCTATGTGTGACATGCACCTTACCATCACTTCTTGTGCGTTCTCGCAATAGGTTTGGGCAGTGGCGTAGCTAGGGTTGTTGGCACCCGGGGCGGAAAATAAATTTTGCACCCTCAAAGGACGGTTATCCTTATCCATATCTAAAATCTCTATAAAAAACTAAAAATTTGCAAATATACGGTTTTGTTTAAAATTTTTTATTTGTATCTTTTAATAATTTTGTTAAGATGCATTGAGTTAATTTAACATTTTTGTTTTAAAAAATCAATTCGGTGTCTAAAAAAATATAAAAACATTATTTAATGATTAAAAATAATGAATAAAATCAAATTTTAAGGTACCATCAAGATTTAAAATTCCTTCTTTCTTGCTTTCAGAGAAGCAAACTTTTCGATAACTTCATCGAAATCGATGTTCTCAGTCTCTTCGGCTTCAATAGATAATATTGAGAGGTCTGTAAGTCTTGACTGCCCCATTGTTGAATAAAATTTTTAATATTTCGATGATAAATATATATGGAATATGATGTCTTGCAAAGTTAAAGGAAAAATTAAAAAATATTGTTTGTTGGAGCCGATTAAACCAACACTGATTTTTGTTCTTTGAGTCAGTTCTTGACTCCATTGACAGATGTGCTAAAGATCTTGAAACGAAATTTCACACAGCTTAGAAGATAAAGGAAATCCTTTGGTGGGTACGTTCTCTGAGGCAATTAATACGGAAAATTATTGGGATATTCGCAGCTACTTTTAATAACGCTTAAATTGCTGCATTGTTTCAATACTGCTTTAAAGACAAAATGCATATTTAATATAAATTTAATATTAAAATGTTCTGGAACTATTAACCATTTGTTTCTTTAGAAGCAAATTAATACACATAAATTTTAGAACGTGTAGCCAAGAATAGTTTCTGCATTTAAAAAATTAACATTGGAGGCACTGCTATTTTTTAACGGCACTATACTTTCTTCTGCTGTTTTCCTATATTTTATATGCCTTTTGTATATTATGGGTGCATAATGAACTTCATACAGCTTAAAAGTTATTAATTTTTTTTTAATATTTACGTGAACACGCACCGCAGTATTGTTTAAAGATTAATTGACAAATTGAGGCATTGATCTGGCAAGTTCTTTTAATTCTTTGGATTTTACTTCTTTGGCCTTTCTTTGTTGACATCCACTTGGCCTTTTTTGTTTAGCAATTTTACTAAACATATTTATAACAAACGGAATTTACACACTTGACTCACGGAATTTGCACACTTGACAATGTTATTAAAAACGGCTTATTGGAAATGCAGTTGACATAAAAAGAAACGAAATTTCGGTTGACATCAATTTCCGGCTCAAAAATTTAAGTTTCTTCGTTAAAAAGCTCAAATTAAACCTACAGTTCAGTGCCTCCTTTTTTTGGTTAATTTTGCACCCCTTCTGTCTGTGCACCCGGTGCGGACCACCCCCCCTTGCTACGCTACTGGGTTTGGGCAGTGCGTAATTCAAGAAGAGTTCCAAAATTGCTTCTAATGTGTTTGTTGTTGGAGTGGTGCGAAATTTCGCAATCTTGCATTTTCGCAACTGCGTTCCGCATCAACCCGTGAATACTCCTTTTGTTAAAAAAAATATGTTTGATATTGTTCAAAAATATATTTGGTTTTTGTTTGATAATTTGATAGGGCGCCAAAATTATATCTTGCCTGTACTTCCAAAATGCCTTGGGACGACCCTGGCAATAAGATATATATTTTTAACACTTATTGCATATTTTAACACAAAGAGAAAAAAAATTAAGCATTGTATCACAGCTATGGCTACCAAGCAAAAAGGCTATCAGTAAAAAAAAGTTTTTTTATATTCAATTTACTAAGAAATTATTATTTGAATAGAACATCAGAATATTATTTCTTAATGTTTCTTAGTGTATGCTTGTATTTTATCTAGAATTCGTGCACTTGTGAGAGTTGTCCCAACCTTGGATGAAGTTAGTATAGTAGTCAAAAAAGCTCTCTAACAAAAACATCGAGCAGATGGAGCAGCTCTTATATAAGATTTTCCAAAAACACGCTCAAAATAGCACATTGACAAACGTATCGTGTGTTATGGTCAATTTTATTCAATCAATTGCGACAAATTCTTCAAGATAAGAATTTGTCCAACCCACGATATTGCATGCGGCGATGCGACACACAAGACGATAATGAAGTCAATGTTGTTGATGACAATGCTGTTGATGTTATGTTGGTGACATTCATACACAAATATGTCAACATAAGTATAGCAAAGTATCAATGTTAGTTCAGCATTTTATACAATACTATAGAATCACACACGATGAAGCAACAATAAAAGAAGAAGGAGGACCGGTAATTAACGTTTGTCGCAGTAGCAAAACAAATAAATAAAAACCAATAAACTGAATACGCATAAAGAAATCACTGCTTTTTTACGAGCACAATAATACATAGATATAAATAAAGTTATGGACAGAACCATTTAAGAAGAACAACCCCCTACCGTGATGGTTTCCATTTTCCATATTAAATGTTTGACGTACACTATTTACGTAATAAAAAGTTATTAAAGAGATGGTGAAAAAAATACATTTAATTTTTCAACGTATGTGACAATAAAAAACATATGATTGCACTATTACTTGGTTTCAGATTATAAAAAATAATCTTTATATTTTTATATATAAAATGGGGTGAATTATCAACATTGGTTTAAACAGTGTTCTTTAATATTGCTTTTTTTTAATTAATTTTCATATTTATAATCATATTTAAAAAATTTACTAGTTAGCATTTATGTTCATACATATATATATTTAAAGTTAACTGAGCACAATCATAAGTACATACAAGATTTTCTAATTAGTGTTTTGGCGGTTTTGGTTGTCCTGAACCCCATTTTTGGCCAATGTATTTGTATGTAACTGTATGTAACTGTATGTATTTGAATGTAACTTCTTTTTTTCCCCAAGATATACCAAATAGTAAAGATTTTGATCGTACACAAATTTTTGATAAAAATTATTATATATTTCTTCTTTACAAACTCTTTTGAGACCCCAAAAAATCGATCGTCATTTTGGAAAAAACGGTTTTTTAAACGCCTATAAAATATGTACTTCTCATGGTATTCGCATGAATTTTAGCTTATTGGAAAGGTATTGAGCTCTTTTTTCATTGATATATCGTAGAGTGTCGTTTTAAAAACTTTTTACGATGCTATTTTTTGTGCAAGGCACAAAACTAAAGTAATATTGTGTGTGGTTTGCAAGCCAGAAGTCAGACCTTAGAACAGTTTTCGTAAATCCTTAATTTTGCACTGTAGCGCTCTCTGGATGAAACTTTACTGAAAAACGGTTGTCAGAATTTGATGTTGCGTACCTAAAACCAGATTTGTCAAAATCTAACAGTAATTAAATAATAGTTAAGAGAGGTTTTAGGCAAAAACCATTGAAATTAAGGCATATTTTAGAAAATGTTTTCTAAAAAAGTATATTTTATAGACGAGAAGTTCAATTTACATGTTAATTTTACATCAAGAGTTTAAATAAAAAATTTTTTATTTTTGTAACATATAGTCTTTTTATATAAAGATGGCGCTAAAGTTAGTGTGCTTAGAAAAAGGTGAAAATCGGGTCACATCATGGCTCCAGATCGTCTGAAAAAAAACAAAATGCATTCGTAAGTAGACCCTTGAATATACTTCATTTACCAAAATGGAATGGAAATATGGAAAATGAAGAAAATTATGAAGCGTGAAAAAGCAAATAAAAAAATTTACGTTATTTTTAACCATATTGTTGCGTGTAAAAACTACAGTGGAATACGGTTATAACAACCCTAAAGAGACCGGAATATTTCGTCGTTGCAACCGAATGTCGTTATATGCACACATAATTTTTTTTTTTATTGTTAACTTAATTCATTTATTATAAAGAAAAAAAGACACAGTTTCGATAGTATCGTAAGTACAGACGTAGAATTATTTTTTATACAGTAATAGTATAAATTCTTGTTTGTTATTTATGTTTTTCAAAACTATTTTAAAACATTTCATCTTCTAAATAAAAATTATTCAAAAACGAATTTGTTGTTGTTGTTGCCTTCTTCAAACTTACTTGATCTAAAAAGCTCTCAATTAAATTCATGTTAAAATTTGTTTTGTTTTATAAAAACTTTTCGTTTGATATATACATTATATATGTTAATGCTCTTTACTACAGGAAAAATAAATAATTAAAATTTTTCCAATATTTATTTCCATTTATTAAACGTAACTTTGAATCACATTTAGTTGTAACCAACATAAAAAGTTAACAACAAATTCATCACTAAAAATATCAAACGAAAACTTTTTATAAAACAAAACAAATTTTGACATGAATTAAATTATGAGCTTTTTTTGATCAAGTAAGTTTAAAAAAGGCAACAAAAACAACAAATTTGTTTTTGAATAATTTTTATTTAGAAGATGAAATTTTTTTAAATATTACTATACAAAAAGGAATTCTACGTCTATACTTACGATACTATCGAAACTGTGCTTTTTTTTTAAAACGCGTGGTATTTGTGTGGTAGTTTTTAATGATTGTGAGATTTTTTTTTATATATTTTTTTTGCGGTTTAAACTTTTTTGTTTATCTTTACAATGGTAATTTTTGTTGTATTTAATTTATGTTATTGTGAAAAAAGTAACTTTTTGTCGGAATTGTTTTAAATTTTAACTGGCAACCTTGGCTAGTAGTAGTACATTTTTTTGTAGCCACATACTGGCTCTCTAGCTACATGCATCTGTATTCTCTATTGCATTACAACCCAACAAGCCATGAATGTTACTGTGCCAGCTAAATGGTACTTAAAACGGCAGCGTCTGATTTGCTGGTATGAATATGACAAGTTTTTGTACCTTTAAACCGTTCTCTGTATAATTGTAAGGTCCTTTTTTATATTTATCAAGAATCGAATTGAAATTGATGTCATATTCGCTTGATGTGTCGTTTGTTCTTGTCTTTTTTTCCTTTTTTTCACCCTTGTATTGAAGTCAAGGTAGTGCAGTTGAGTTACCGTTTATTGTTTAGCTTATTGTTGCAACTTAATAAAAACTATTTTAAGAAAAGGTTACAACTGTTTAACAACAAATAAAATTAATATACAACTTAAAGTTTTCTATATGACCTTGTTATTTTTTGTGTTGATTTTCTATGATTTTAATATAAATTCTAATTGTTTGATAGTTTAAATCATTCTTGATTTTAAATACAAATTCTAGTTGTTTGATAGGTCAGGTTAAACTAGTTAATCAATCAGCTAACTAATTAATCAGCTAGTGATGCTTTTCTTTTCTTTTCATATTGAAAGTGTTGTTGCTGTTGTTTCTTTGGAAAAAATTGGTTAGAGCAATTAATTGTTCTAACTTGACCTAAAGTTCAATAAACGATTTTAAACTATCAAACAACTAGAATTTGTATTTAAAATCAAGAATGATTTAAACTATCAAACATTTAGAATTTGTATTTAAATCATAGAAAATCAACATTAATATATAACTTAATAAATGGCACGCTTCTATGAAACACACAATGCATAGTTTGCCGACAACGAAACGGTCCGCTTAAGTGCTTTTAAAAGTGCACACCGTTTTCAAATAAACCGATTGGCTATCTGGGAAAAAAAGCAACTCATGTGTATTCATATATGTATGTTTTACATACATATTTATAAAAACAAACAACAAAAGCAGCACAACAACGAACGACGTAATAACGAACCACACAAACAAACACAACAACAACCTTAAAAACAGCATAAGCAGCTACTGCAGCTAGGCAGCTTGTGATTTACTCATACGAATATATGAATTTTTCATCTTCTTAGATTTTGCTATTTTATTAGATATTCGTTTTATTCCCACTAAAACTGATATTTTGGCATTTTTTTTTCTTTGTACGATGAATATTAAAGGCTGTAGGTATACCCCAAAGTGTCAAATATCACTTTGAAAAAATTCGTGAAAATGACCCCCATACAAACCGCGCTGTAAGACGTAATTCGTCAAAAATTTATTACCAATAGTAAAAATAAAAACATAAAACTTAGGGTAAATAAATGCAATGGCCCGTTATCATAGTCAAAATAAAAGTCGACTCTAAATTTAGTATCAGCATTTTTGACAGTTTTTTAATATAATTGTCTAATAAAATTAATATATTGTTTAATATAGTTGTCAAAAAGCTTGCACTACATTTAAAGTCGACTTTATTTTGACTATGATAATGGGCCAATAAGTTTTGTGTTTTTTTGACTTTCTGATAAAAAATATTTTCCTTTTCAAACTTCCATCCATGTTTACAGCAACCAAAACTGTAACACGAACCGTCAAAACCTTACCTCCTATACACTTTTTACCTTAAAATTTTAAAATTCTATCGGGCATGAGTTTAAAGAAGAACCTTGTTTCATCAGCATTATACATTTTTTCTGAGTCCTAATAGCCATCTCCAAGTTTTGGGAAAAAACTCTGTAGTCACCTTGGGATACATCACCTGCTTCACCTTAAACCTTGCATTGTTAACTATGCAGTGTCGCTAGCGAAAATGGTAAATCCAACTTTCTGAACAAGAAAAATTCGTTTTACCTAAAATTTTAATTAAATCATTGGCTTTTTCTTGTAAAATATGATCGGTTAGAGGTATATATCGCGATTTTTGGCTTTCTACATTTTGAGGAGGTGTGATTCTTATATTTTTCCCATGTTTCCATATGATGGATATTGAAGAATATGACGCATGAAATTCCTCGCAAGAAATTTCAAGCCGCCAGATTATTGCAGATTTTTCTTCAATGATGAACGCATTACGTTTAGTTTGTGGAGGCATTTTGAACACAGTAAAAAATCAATCATGCAAGGAACAAATGTATACTGAGCAAAATCACATGCGCAAATGAAGCTATGCAGTTTTGTTGAAAATGAATTTTATACGGTTATTTCCCTTTCAACAAAGCAAAAATTGCAAATATGTTCAGTGAATATTAGGGGTATTCACGATTCAGTGCACTTGCCTGTGCAGTTGAGGACTTGAGGACTTGTGCAGTTGTGCAGTTAGGTTTTCGTGAACACACCACCGTCACCATTTCAAAGCTGTCAACATTTTTCAATGCACACAAGTGCACAACTGCTCAAGTCCTCAAGTCATCAAGTTGAAGGTAATAGTAGAAAAGTACTTGTGCAGATTTTTGACGTACGTACATTTTGTTTTTGTAAAGTGCACAAGTCCTCAAGTCCTCAACTGCACAGACAAGTGCACTGAATCGTGAATACCCCTATTGTTTGTTCACATATAAATAAAAAAAATTCATAAGTAAGCAAATCTAGTCTCAACTTGCTTTCGTCGTTGCTATATGTGAAAATATTTATTATATTTTATGAAAACTGCGTCGTTATATGCGAACTCGTCGTTATATCCACCGATGTTAAAAGCGAACGCAGCTCCTAAGGAATGAGAAATTAGAAAATGCGGACTTCAAGAATACGACGTTATAGCAGAAATGTTGTTATAACCGAGGTCGTTATAAGTGAATTCCACTGTAGACAAATTTTCCAATTTCATTATAAATAATTTAAAAAAATATTAAACTCGGTCGAGTAGTTTGTTTGCAGGAGTGTGGTCCATTTTGGAAAAGTATGTTTCAAGAAAAACGATTTTAAAGTTACTTTGGAACAACGGGCTTGAAGCGCTGTTGAATCTGTATTATAAGCGGGATTGATTAGAAATGATACCATATTCTTTAATAGTTGTACATCAAAAACCAGTTAAAAAATATTAAATTTTCAAAAAATTGTTTGCCTAAAACCTCACTTAAGCTGTAAAAAGCTCTTCGAATAGCGATTTCTCATCTATACTATTATATAAAATTGAAGTGAAAACATAAAGTTTCGACTTTATTCCAAAAGTACTAAGCCAATTTTTATGAAAAAAATTGTATATATCATATTTGACGCGCTTTAAGCAAAAGAAGGAAATATTTTTTGTGAAAGCAAAAATACAGTATAAAATTTGTGAAAGTAAAAACGATTCATAAGTACGATGGTGTGTAAAACATCAAACATAAATCGAAGGGTTGCAAGCGAACATAAGACGAGTATGTGCTATAGACAGAGCCGATGTGAGGGGGATGGAACGGGGTGTCTCTCCCGGTCCCGGAGCCTTAAGGGGCTTGGAGTGGCGGGTAAATAAAATACCAAAAAACTGATTTGTTGTTGAGGGAGAGAAGTGGTTGTAATTTTCACGAAAAGTACTATTTTTTATATTTGTCACTTTGCTTTGTATCAACGATATCAAAAATTATAATGAAACTTTCTTGTGGCTTTTGAAATTTGAGTTTACTACGTTGATACCTTTTTTATAAGGTCATGCCTTTTTTATGTATGTCACGGCAATACTGTATAAAAGTGCTTTCACTCACACAGTAGAAAATGTTTGTAATAGTATACATTAGGACGAGTTGCATAGGGTGTTCAAGATTTTCCAAAAAAAATAATATTAGGAAAAAATAAGGATGTCTCCCGCAAGGACAAAATTGTTTTTTACGGAAAATTGTATTAAAAAAAGAAGTATTAAAAAAAATGAAATTGTCTAATTCTTAAAAAGGCAATTTAATTTTTATTTTTATAAAAATTATATGTGCGTAGTAATTAAGTAGCACTATATTAAGTAAAAACAATGAAAAAAATTTAAACTAAGGATTTAAAATTGTAAGTAAAAACATTTGCTAGCGTTACGTTACAAAAAAACGGAAGTGATTTTTGACTAGGATTACAAAATTTGCAAAACTCTCTGAATCGGACAAGACATTTTGTATACAACTTTTTTTAGAAGGGTTTGAAATAATATAAGTTCCAAGTTTCCAAATGATCCAATTCAAAAATCTTCTCGGTTTTTTTTTATTAGGCTTTTCCTAAAACAAAAAAGTTTACGAAACATTTATTAAACATTTGCGAAAAAGAAAAACTACATTTGCGAAACAGTGCAGACGATTTGATCATCATGGCTAATGAATTTATGCAGAAATTGCTTAAATTAATAAAGTTTAAATGTTTCTTTTATGATTTAAATACACATTCTAAACGTTTGATAGTTTAAATCATTCTTGATTTTAAATGCAAATTCTAGTTGTAATAACAAGGTCATATAGAAAACTTTCAAATTTAAATGTTTCTCTTAGATTAGGGCCGTCCAGAAGTCTTGCCCGTGCGTCGACAGAGGGCAGGCAGTGCACTTTGTAGTCTGCTGGATAAATTCGGGGGTGAAGGGGAAAGAGGAGCGGAAAATTTTAAGAGGATGAATTAAGACAATTTTTCCCTAAAAGGGTTTTTATTATTTGACGTAGCTACAAAAAGCCATGTTGCTTTGACGTATAATTACGTTTTACAGCGCGGTTTTTTACAAATTTGTTTGTTTTTGTTTAAACTTTGGGGTAAACGTACGTAAAATATATGACAAAATATCAGTTATGTGGCGAATATTGACCAAAGTGTATAACTTTTTTCGCAGATACTATTACAAACTCTCACATTGTAGAACATCAGGCAAATTTTGACTTTTATTTTGGCGTAAAATGACAAGAAACAAAAAGATTGCTAGTTTTTTTTGTTTTTTATGTATTTTATACTCGATACTGTATACGATATACTTTAATTATTGCAAATTATTTACGATTAAAGTTATAAAACGCCCGGTTTTTCATATCACTGAGAGTGCAACATTAATTTTAGGCGGCTCTGAGCGCAATAAGAGCAATTATAATTTTTGCAATGCAGATGCTCATACTAGTGTTGCCATGCCACTATTTTTTTAGAATACAAACGATATAATTTTAATTCTATCTATAAATACTACTTCTATCAAACATAATATTATACTGTTACTTATAATATTATGATTAAAAATTGTAGAAAACTTCTTCTTTAAACTTTGCCTTAATGTGAAAAAAAAATTAGTATATGAAATGAACAATTCAATAAAAGCGTTCAGTCAAAAATTAGTTTTTTTGGAATCGCTAGCTTGGAGAATATAATTTTAATTTTTTCCTTGCCTCGAAACGCTTTCTAAATCTCAAGATTTGAGCATTTCAAAATATGCTGAAGGAGTAACTGCATTGAAAAACCAACTTAAGCTAAGGTTCTCTGAAATGTTTAAAAAAAATTATAATATACGCTTGTTTTCAGCAGGTATAATGCAAAATAATAGCTGCATTGGAAGCACATTCTCCTGCGGGGAACTATTTTCTATATTGAAAATGCAAAAACAAAAAAGGCAAAACTCCCGTTTGAGAAGTCAACTTTCTGATATGAGCTTGGAATCAATAATGCGTCTTGCCTCCACTCGCGGATTTGAACGATATATAAAAAAAATTGTTACTGACATTGTAAGCCCAGCTTTGGCTTCGATTTTTAGTACTCTTAAAAGAGCCACGCACTCAAATTATTTAAATTATCACATAATAAAGCAATACAAATATGTTGTCTTATTTAAATTAAAAACAAACAATATAATTTTTAAAGACGCGTTTACACAATTAATTTCTATATATATAAATACTATCTTCTATCTGAAGGTGAACTTCTAACTTTTCTTGCTGATAAAAATTGATTGTGAAATCATGGTTTTACTTAAAGTAAATTACGAATGTTAAAGTAGTTAAAAAAGCAATTTTAAAACCACAATATTATTAAACTCAATTTGATTTAACACACTAACTGTCCGTTATTAGATATCTTTATAACTTTTGTAAGATATTTAGCTTAAATTTATAAAGTATTTAAAAATAAAACTGTGGTAACCCTGAATAAATTAATGAGCTCAATTATGATTTTCATAAAGCAGACTCTCACACTCACCATCAGTGCTGCCAGTACAGCTATTTTATAGCTAGATTCAGTTTATTTTTTTCCAGAATTGAGTTTTAGCTCTAAGCTCCTTTTTCGCTTTTTTCTTTTAGAGCTTAGCTATTTTTAGCTACTACTTTTTTTTGTTAATAAAAGGCAATATAAAACTATATTTGAAAATTAAAAAAAAAAATTATCAAAAATACCTTTATAAACTTTAATATAGGTACAATTTTATCAATTTTCTTTACTTTTCTGTATATACAAATGAATAGATAATTTTTAATAATTTTTTATACAGCAATACATTACATTTACAAATTAATCAATATGATTGATAAACTGATCAATCTGATAAATTGATTAACCCTTGGACAAACATATGGTTCTGGCCAGGCATATTTCATTTTTGAACGTTAATTAAACATACTTCTAGTTTAGGTAGATGCCTGTATTTCCCGGTAGCCTCCTGAAATATTGTTGGCTATCTATTTTAAATAAAAATTCTAAAATATCGTTCCAACACGAAGAAAACTGCAAAAAAATTCCCCCTCGAACAAACACATATGCCTGGGCAGACCCCAATACAATTTGTATGAAATAAATTATTGTTATACACGTTTTGGGTTATTTTTCTGCAAATACAATGCAGATTGTTGTTTTCAGGTATTTTTTTTTATATTTTGGGTTGTTTTTATGTGAATTCAATGCAGATGTTTGCTTCCAGGTAGTTTCTGTGTTTATTTTTTTCTTATTTCTTTCTTTCGTTTGTGATTTTGGTCTTGAGTTCAGTTAGTTTATTATTGAATGCTGAACATACAACATCGACAGTCCGAAATATAAAATTTTTGTGCGGAAACCAAAGTGAAATTATTACTATTGTTATGGCAGAGGATTTAGAATTTGTGTACAATACGCGCTTGCGTACAGACAGCATTACTGATAATTTCCAACAACAACTATTATCAGCGTTACAGCGTGATTTCGCACTTCATACAGAAGCAGACGAAGAACTATATTTATTTGAAGACCAAAGCGGTGAAAACACAGATTTTGTGTCCGAAGATGACGCCTCGGACATTGAATATAAATTGGAAATTGAAGCAAATGAAATATTCGACAGCGATGAAGAATGCGAAGCAGAAAGTGAGAATGCAACAACTCAAGCTGCAGACGGTTTTTTGCTTGGAAAAGATGGTACCAAGTGGAGTACAGCTGAACCCGCTACATTGAGATTCCGCCAGCACAACATCATGCGTTTCAGAGGAGAACTTTGTGCGCCCACGGTATGGAAATAGCTGCTCATCGATGGTTACACTTTCGTATGGTTCAAAATTACTGGCAAGATTGTTATTCAAGAAGTTCCATATGTCGCGAATGGGAGCAGCTTTGTCAGTTTGTTGACGAAATGCGCGCGTACGACTATCGTCAAATCGAATACAGCGCATCAAAGTAACAAATCGTGTATATGAATACAATAGACCAAATGGTAACGCATTACTCCATAAAATGGTCAACCACACGTTGGCGATTAGCATTTTTTTGCAACATGATAGACGTCATGGGACTAGCCGCTTACATCATATGCAATGAAAATAGAGAAGGAACCAGAAAAGAGAAGCAACGAATGTTCTTGAACAAGCTGAGTAAACAATTGGTGCTTGCTAATACTGAAAACCGCATGAACAACAACTATATTTTGGGACAACATTCAACCCGTTTGGCCATTGAATCTTTCTTTGGAAGGCCGTTGAATATTCCCAGAAACATGCTGCCTAACCAACAAAGCGGCCCTTGTACACTGAATTCCAGAAAAGATTGCAGAATTTGTGCCACGCAAGACGAAAAGCTGCGTAGGAAGACACGTTTTTACTGCACCAAATGCACTAATCCTGTGTGCCAACAACATTATAAAGTTGATTATACTTGTTTTTCATGCATTCCACAAAAGGAATAAAATTTTTTTTACATTTAGGTAGCTACATATATCAACAAATCAAAAAAAAAGTCTAAAGACAAAAATAATAAACGAGCATACTTAGAAATTCAAAGTTACGGTACCCTTTTTGCCATACAAATGCATAAAACGTATAGGAGTCTGGCCAGGCATATGGCCAGGCATATGTTTGTTCGAAGGTTTCAGAATATGTGTTTGACGGGGGGATAAATATAGCAGTTGTGTTTTTTTAAACCATTTTCTTTTTTTAGCTTTAAAAAAATGTTTAGCTCTTTTTGGCTACTTTTATTAGGAAATTTCGCTACAGGCTCAACATTTTTCTGGCAACACTGATCACGATATAAATGGCGCTTTTCTTTACGCCTTTTCTCATTCTCTTCGTACATGTCTCTCGTTCCTTTTACCCCCGAATTCATCCAGCATATGCTGTCGCCCGTGCTGCTTGCTGCGGGCAGGCAGAACGCCCGTCCGGGCGACTTTGGGCACCCCTATCTTAGATAATATCATCAAATAATTAGTTTTTAATAAGTTTAAATTTTTTGGTCACGATAGACTTTTCTGTGGAAATGCCTAATGTATACTTAAATTTTTTAACTTTTTCATTTTCTATTTAGATAAAGCCAAAACTGACTATTTTCACTGCATTTTTCTATTGTAAAACGAAGTTTTTGTTTAAAGTATTTTCCGAATTCTACTTCATTCATTAACAAAGTTTTAGTTTTTCATAAAAGCTCAACTAGTTTCTATTACTTTTTTTTTAAAGATCAAAGAACCAAGGCATACGCCTTATACAAAAAAGGTTTGGTCTTTGAGCTGAAAGGAAAGGAATAGATTTATTTAGAGGAATTGATTGGAAGCATACGTGAATTCTTGATTAGGCGAAACAACCATGAAAGACAATTTGAATTGCTTTTAACCGACGCTAGTGTTAAGCCTTAACCTCGGCAAGCATTTCCAGCCCTTAGATATTCCTGTCCTTTAATTCCACAATTTTCCACAATGTAGTTGTGGATTTTTAGTTTTCCAAAATTCTTAAATGTAGCAAAGAACAAAGAAAGTGAAAAGAACCATGCTCAAACGCGGATTCGAACCAGGGACCTCTGGGTTGATAGTCTAGCGTACTCTCCACTAGACTACAAAGGCCGACTAGTTGCAACCCTTCGGGAAAAAAGCACTCCGAAAGATCTTTTTAAGTGCTTACAAGTCATCTGAAAGCGACGTATGACACACCATTGCAATTTTAACATTGCATGTCATAGGAAAAACGCACTCCAATTTAGCTTACTTTGAATTGCTTTAAAAGGCCTCTCTTGGAAAGCTTTGGGTCAGCGGTTCGCGTTTTTTTCAAGCTTTTAGAACTGTTCGCTTGAACAACAACAAAATAAAGTGCTGACGTTTTGCACCTGGAGGTAGCTGCTGACATGCCGGCCCGTTAGGAATATAATTTTGTTTGTATAGTATATAGATATACGAAAAAAATTACATTCTTAAATGCAACTCGGCTTATCATTCTTGTTGTTGTCTTCATAGTTGGTGGTTTGTGCAACTTTGTTTCAAATGATAGCTAGTCGTGCGGAAGGTGCAAAAATCACTAAAGACAGCCAAGGCTAAGGTTCTGTTAAGTTCAAGGTTAATATTAAACAAAGCACTTGAACAACGAAGTTTTATTTGTTTAAAAATGGTCTTGTTTTCTTTTTCGTTTTTTTTTTGTTGTCTTGCTCTGTTAACTTAATGTTAGCACACAGACTAACGAGTACGAACTTACTAGGGAAGTCAAGAACGGAATCCCGAACGATTTCAGGAATAAGGCAAACGCGTACCTATATCAAATAAGTGGGTACAACTTTTTAAAATATTCAATAAATCTTTTTAAGCCAGGGGAAATGTTTGTTGACTTCATTATTGCTAGGTTTAAGGTTTATTGAGTTAATTATTTGAATTAATTTCAGAAGGTCCTTTTTCTAGAACAGTGCTTCTCAACCGTTGTTAGTAGCGGCCCCCTTTGTATGTTCATATCAAACTCGCGACCCCCTTCCAAATTTTTTTGAATAAATTTTCCTGTTGTATAATTAGTTTTTATTTTTAAAAAAACAAGATTTAATAAAACTTTTAATAAGACATATAATTATTATAAATAATGTGATCATTGGTTTTAAAAACATGTTTCCGTAAACTTTTTAAAAACAATTCCAAACATTTAACATGCAAAAAAAAAACAATTTTAAAAAACTTATAAAAACTATATAAAAACGTGCTGGTTAATGTGGTTGTTGACAAATTTTTTGATCAAATATTTTTTTTTTTATTTTATTTAAATATGTTGTGAAGGTTTGACCATTACTGCTCAGTTGCTATTTTTAAACGTAAGCTAATTGTTAATTGTTTTAGTGTTTAATTGTTTTGAAAAGAAGTTAAATATTCTGTTAAAACAAGAGATAAAACGTCGGGAAAAATTGAATTTTTAGTTTAAATTTAAAAATTGCAGTTGAACAGTAATGGCCAAAAACCTCCACAACATATTAAAGTAATTTATTTATATTGAAATTGGCCCAAAAAATCACTTAGTTTTTTATATTTGTATTAGATTCAGTAAGTGCACCTGAGATTATTTTTGAAATTAAGACTTGTTTTTTAAGACAAATTTTTTAAGAGCTATTTTTGTTTTTATTTTTAATAAAACTGAGAAGATTGACTCACAAAAATGTGATGGAAAGCTGCGCTAACAGGCGTAATGTCTCTGCTCTAACCATAGGATAAATTAAGCGGTATTTTGACCAAAACTCCTCACAAATTATAAGAGAAAACTGACCTTTGGCACATGAATCACTCTTCACTAAATAGGTCACGAATTAACTTATATTTCAACTTTTCTGACGAAAAGAAGTTAAAATAAGAAATCAGGAGATTATTTGCTGAACATTTCTGGCGTCCCCCTTGAAAATGGCTAACGTCTCCCTAAGAAGGCGCGCCCCACCAGTTGAGAACCACTGTTTTAGAAGATCTGAAAATCAGTTTTTAAAAAATTTTAAATAATAAAGCGAAAATCGATAATGTATATTGCTATTATTCGATGTTATATATTATTGTTACGTTATGCTGTCTGAGCACAAAAAGAGAAGAGCAGAGAGCAACATGCAGTTTATTGAAACTTTCGCAAAACAAACGCGTTAAAAAAACGTATATCGATTCTTAAGGATTAAACTCCAAAAAATGCTACTAAATGGTTTTATATTATATAATAAACTTACGTTATCAAAAAAATTATATTATCGATCCGTTTCGTTTTTTTGCGCTCGTTTTTAATTTCTAGAGTTAATAAAGTAAATTAATATGAATTCAAACAGATATTGTAAAAATATTTTAGACAAACTAAATTAATTGTTTAAAATAACAATATTCTCGCGGTTCTTTAATCCACACAATCATTGACTAAGTATTTTTTTTATTTTATTTATTATTCTTTATTCTCATAGTAAAAAAGTTTTGACAAGATTATTAAAAATACAATCACTAGAACAATTATTACTTATAAGAATAGTATTGACATTTAGTATTAGAATAAATAGTGTTAAATGCCACTTCAATAAATATATAAAACTAAATTAATTGTGTTAACATAAAAAGTGTTTTGTGGGGTGAATTGAATTTAACAATATAAGTAAAAAGCAGTTATAAAAATTAACAATGATTATTAGAAGAGAAAAAAAATTATTTCTGTCTAAAAAATAAAGAACAAACAAAAATTAGCTAATGGAGCGCAACAAAAATTCAACTTCCGAGTGGTCTAACTCAAAGATCCACAATTTTATATTTCTTAAGAAAGTACTCAAATTTCTTTCAAGGCATATACTTGCAGGGAGTCTATTGTAAAGTCTATAAAATCGAAAAAAAGTTACGATAGTGAGTTGTGCGAAAAACTGGAACAGTAACGGTAGAATTTTGGTTTGTTCTTAAGTTGTAATTACCATATATGGGATTCTGCATATACCCACTTTAAAAAATATTTGTAGAACTTTAAAATAATAAAGATGCCTTAATGGTAAGATCTTTAGACGCCTAAATAGACTAATAGATGCAGTCAAGCGATTTACTTTACAGATTATTCTAACGGCAGACTTTTGTAATATTAACAGGGGACGTATATTATTCAGATAAGCAACTCCCCAGCAACTCACACCATATTGTAATCTAGAATGAAAAATCCCGTAGTATATTTTAATTAATGTACTTTCAAAACAAAAATGTCTTAGTTTATAAAAGCATCGTAATGAAGTAAAAAGATATTTCTTCAACAATGAAATGTGTGCGCTCCAGGTAAGATGTTCATCAACCATTGCTCTTAAATATTTATAGCAAGGAACTCTTTCGACAACAAAGCAATTATTACTGCAAGGAATTCTACTGTTATAGGTTGAACCTATGTCATGACTCGTATCCGATGTTAATCTAAATCGACAACAATCATAACCATGAAAAATTATATCAATTTCCGGCGATACTATATTACATAAGCTAAAATACATTAGTTTAGTCTTCCTGCTAACAAGTAACTTATGTTCTGCAAACCAAACTCTCAGTAAATAAACGTCATGATTTATATCTGCAATTAAGTTAAGGGGGTTAACTGATGCATACCCAATGGCTAGATCATCGGCAAAAGCAGTAACTTTACCAGCAAAATTTAGAGAAAAAAGAGAATTAATATAAACTAGAAATAGAACCGGACCAAGTACAGAGCTTTGGGAACTCCTATATTTATACATTTAGAGTCACTTAGTTCGCTACAAATTTTTACTCTCTGCTTTCTGCAATTCAAAAAGTACATAAGCCAATTGTAAATAAAGCCACGAAAGCCAGCATTATGCAGTTTTTTCAGAAGAATATTGTGATCAACCGTGTCAAAAGCCTTTGTTATATCAACAAAGAGGCCAGCACAATTTTTCTTATCATCAAGACCTTTGTAAATCGATGTACAGAAATCAAGTAGTGCGTCTTCAGTTGAGAGACAAGTTCTAAATCCGTACTGACAAGAACTGAAAAAATGTTGTCTGTTCAGAAAAGCTAAAATCCTCGCCATAAGGGCTTTTTCAAAAATTTTTGAAATTGAAGATAACAAACAAATAGGTCTGTAATTATTAGTATCTCTCTTGCAACCTGTTTTAAAAAGCGGAATAACAATTGCGTCTTTGAGTTTGTCAGGAAATATTCCAGATAGGACACTTAAGTTAAATATATGTTTTAAAATATCAATTATATTTAGTGCAATATTTTTCAGAATATTGTTTGAAATCTCATTAATGCCACCAGAGTTCGAGTTTTTTAAGGATTTGATTATTCTTAGTAGCTCAAGACCAGAAATCGGCTCAAAATAAAAACTGTCATTAGAAAAGTGTTCTAAATTGGAAGAAGAGCTTATGCATGCTTCCTCCGGAAATAGAAGCTGCCTAGACGTTGCAAAATGATTATTGAAATCATTTGAAATTTGCTTTATATCAGTAACGATATAAGATCTATTATTTAAAACGAACGAATCTGCGTGATTGGCTACATTACGATTTAAAATGTTATTAACAACTTTCCATTCTTTTTTTGGGTTACCTTGTGCAATTAGAATCTGGTTTTGATAGTAATGATTTCTACATTTTTTGTGTCAAAAGTGTCATGGAAATATTGATTGTATGCGATAAATTAAAGTTTTTGTAAAAATTAATTCACAGTTGTTATGAAAGAAATTAGAACATGTGAAATTTAGAACATTTAGGATTCGAACTTTCGAATTAGAGCAGCACTTTTACATTCCGAAGATCAGAAAACCAGCAGAAGATCTGTTTATTTCCCTACCTGGTATGTGTGTTATTGTACTTTTTTAACTATCTATTAATTTAATTAATCATTATCCTCACCGAATAAATTCATACAATTGTTTAAAAAAATTGCAAAGATATAAAAATGTTCATACATAAAAATATTCATAAAATGGTCTTGTTTTTTCAGTTTTCATAATCCCCAAAACAATACCAAGATCCCGACACTCAAATTTTAAATCGTAGGATTGTAAAAAAAATAAATTTTTCAGGATTGAACGCCCTAGTTTAGGTTTAGGTACTCCTCACTCAGTTGTTAAAAATTTAACAATATTAATTTTGTTTTCATTGTTTTTTATTTTTATATCGTTGCTGCAAGTCTTGACTTTGTCTCGAAAAGAACTTTATTAATATTTTTAATATATATTATTTGTTTTTGTTGTTGTTTTTCTTAATGCTGTGTTTGAACTTCTGATCTGCAGGAGCTATTTTTATTTTTGATGACGGTCTTTTAGAGTTTTATCGTTGAGTAATTGCCATTGTTGTTGTTGCTACCATAGCATGCGATGGTGACTTGCATGTCATGCATGAGATATGTATAAATTATAAGCTGTTGCTTCTGCTGCTGCTGCTGCTACTACTGCTTTTGGGGTTTCGCAATTTCCACCTCGCTAATATAATATTTGGTTAGCAATATTTAGTTGAAAATTACTTGCAAGTGGTTTGTGGAAGAATTAATTGGCTAATAAAAAATTAAATGATATAATTTGTAATTTTGCATTGTAGTAAATCGAGTTAGTTAAGCTTCAACAGAATGACCGCGCCAGAAGAATGATTCAGTGTGCTATGGATTATTTAATGATTCAGTTTCAGCTCTGTTCTATATTTAATGTGAGTTGAAAGCTTGTAGCTCACACCAAGATTAAGGGGCGTTAAGAAACTCATTAAAAAAGTCCCAACTTATGGTTTCACTTGACCACCTGATTTTATTTAAAATACTTTGTTCTTCTTTTAGAATGTGTAAGCCAAATAAGACTTGGACTGAGCTATGTCATAGTTATTTTTATTCAGTTGGAACTCGAATATTCACTGCATTTTTTAGGTATAACTAGCAAACGAAATAAATTTATTGATAAGAGACTATCATTGATTTTTCTAAAAAAGATAAACAATCTTACATTACAGAAAATCCAAAGCGTTTTGGGTAGACACCTGCCGTGCAGGTTTAGTTTTACATTGCTCCATAGCGTGGGATCGAACTATTACGTCGGCCATCGCCCCTTTGAGGGTTTAAAGGTAGCAAATTAGCTAAATGTTGTGATGACATGTCGCAACCCTTGGTAGGGGTGGATGCCTATCTAAGACCTCTTACGTAATTTGGGGTTTGGCACCCGGTTTGAGAAAGCAAACCTACACTGAGCTAGGTAGCTCTAACCGTGATATAGGTGATAAACATACAGACATCACGAATCTTCCCGAAAAGGCGACCCAATCTGTCAACCTGGCGCACGCCAAGGGGCAATCAGCCCATGGTACAAACTTTTAGCTCATCACAGCTCTGGACTGGTGACACTAATCAAGCATGTAGGGACAAATCAACAAGAAAATAATGGTTACATTCACACACCATTTAATTTGGACCAAACATTCACACAAAGCAGGGCAAAAACGAATACCACAAACTCAACTACGCCTGGTACGTCGCTTTTCAAACACTTGACATGCACACTTATTAGCAAGAGTTTTTATTCGGAAGTGAAGTTCAGTATACAAACTCAATATAAATAGAATTGAAATAACAAGCATGACTAAATGTTTTATAACATAACAAGTAATATATGGAGCAGTAAATAATTAATTCGTATTCTAACACCCCCACTCGAATTACATAACTCCCAAGTTATTGCAGTGATATTCATGCTTCTCTCGAAATAATGCTTTAGTGAGAGTGTCAGCAATTTGATTGTTAGTTCCAATAGCAACTAATTTAATATCTTGATTTTCACATTTTTGTCTGATGTAGTGACGACGCACATCAACATGCTTCGATCGTGGGTGGTATCCATTGTTCAGAGCCAAATGTATAGCACTTCTATTATCACAATGAACTTTCATAGGATTTTTCGTCTCACTTCGTATTTCTTGTTCAAGGTACTTGAACCACATAGCCTCTTGTATTGCAGCAGACAAAGCCATGTACTCAGACTCGGTTGTTGATAAGGCGACTGTTGGTTGTCGCCTACAGTTCCAAGAAACGGCTCCACCCATAAATGTAAAGACATATCCCGTGACAGAACGTCGTTTGTCGTCATCAGCAGCTCAATCCGCATCGGAGTAGCCAATTATTTCTTTATTGCCTTCTTTGTGAAATTTCAACTTCAAGCTTTTTGAACCTTTGAGATAGCGAAATACTCGTTTTACCGCGTTCCAGTGCGCTTGACCAGGATTGCTGCAAAACTTAGCTAAGTGATTGACTACGTGGCAAATATCCGGTCGAGTGCGTTGCGCCGCAAACATAAGACTTCCTATAGCTTCTTTATAGGGAACTGTTGACATCTTAAGAATTTTCTTCTGTGCATTTGGTGACATAGTTTTATTTAATTTTGTATTCGGGTCTAAAGGAGTCAATACGGGATTACAATTATCCATACCAAATCGTTTCAAAATCTTTTCAATATAATCTTCTTGACTTATACTTATTTCATCATAAGCCTTATCGATTTTCATTCCAAGACAAAATTTAACCTCGCCTAAATCCTTCATTTTAAATTTCGTTGCCAAATGTGTCATAATTTTGATCTTCTCACTATTATCTTTTGTAAAAGTTATAATATCATCAACGTAAATAAGTACATATGTTTTTAACTTCCCATCATTTTTATAGTATACGCATGGATCAACTTTGGATCGCGTTAAACCAAAGGTCTTAAGCTCAAAATCTAGTTTTAAGTTCCAAGCCAAACTTGCTTGTTTTAGTCCGTACAATGCTTTTTGAAGTTTACAATCCTTTAAGGGTTGCTTGAGGTCTTCAAAAGCTTCTGGTTGTGTCATGTAGACTGTTTCGTTCAGTTCACTTTGAAGAAACGCTGTGACTGCGTCCATTTGGTCGATTTGCATGGCGTACTGAATAGAGAGTGCAAGCAAGTAACGAATAGACGTGTACCTGACTACCGGAGAATATGTTTTTTTAAAATCAAATCCTTTTCGTTGACTGCACCCTTTAACAACTTGCCTGGCTTTGTATCGAATACTTCCATTTATTCCCTTCTTCGTCTTGAAAATCCACTTGCATTTTATTGCTTTTCTATCTTCCGGTAAATCTGCCAAAGTCCACGTTTCATTTTCTTGCAACGATCTAAATTCCTCTTGCATTGCTTTCAGCCACAATTCCTTATCGTCTCGCATCATAGCCTCGTTGACAGAAATTGTATCTTCGTCTTCTTCAACTATATTGCACATTCAATTGTATTGCAAGTTCCTGAGTCGCTCTGACCGACGAAGGAGTGGCTCAGAAATCTCAGTTATTGTCTCAACACTCTCTTCATCAATGATTTGTATAACGCTGCTGCTCTCATTCACAGCATCTTGATCTGCACTGCTATTTTTATCCGCAACGACTTCTGAATCGCTGCAGCTTTTATCCCTCACTTATCACCGTATCACCGTAAGCTGATGAGAATGATTCCTCAGCGACTTCTGGATCCTCTTCGTAATTTGAAGAATTAGTTTCAACGTGGTTACTAACCCCCACTTCAGTAAGGATTTCTGCACGTACTTCATTAATTGGAAACTGAATCCATTCGGTATCATTCATCTCTCCGAAAGCATAAAACGTGTCCTCTTTAATATTACACTGCGACTGATATTAAACACCCTTGATTTTGGATTGTATACCCGATAGCCTTTGCTGTTCTCTGCGTATCCAATGAATATGCACTCTACCGCTTTGTAGTCCCACTCTGGCTTTTCTGTTTAGGAATATGACAAAGAGCAAGACAACCGAACACTTTTAAATGTGATAAGTTTGGTTTCTTACCTTGCCATAACTCCACAGAAGTGCACGCCAGATTCTTGTGTGGGGACAGATTCTCCAAATAAACTGCCGTGTTGATTGCTTCAGCCCAGTACTGCTTCGGCAAATTCGCATGCGCCATCATACTTCTGGCCTTCTCCACCAACGTCCGATTCATGCGTTCAGCAACCCCGTTTTTTTCTGGATTGTATGCAACAGTTGTATGATGCTGAATACCCATTTTTCTAAATATAGACTTCATATCGCTGTTTAGGTACTCGTTGCCGTTGTCTGAGCGAAGAATTTTGATTTTTCAAGCCAGTTTGCTTCTCCGCAAATGTTATGAACTCTTCAAAATGCTGCTTCACTGTATCTTTCGATTTGAGAAGATAAACAAATACCATCCTAGTGTGATCGTCAATAAAAGTCAAAAAATATTTTCTGCCGCCAATCGACGCAACCTCCATTGGTCCACAAAGGTCTGTGTGCACCAATAACAGCTTCTCTGTGACACGGTGACCCTCTTTTGGAAACACTTTACGCTTAAGCTTTCCTTTTGCGCATGATACGCATGGCTCAATCTTGTTTGTGTTCTGGAAATTTATTCCCGTTGCCATGCCATTCTTTAACAAATTTATTGCATTGGTATGTAAATGACCAAGACTTTGATGCCACAAATCGTAGTCATCTGATTTTGACTTGGCGATTGCTCTGTTTGCGAATTCAGAATTAAAACTACAGTTTAATTTGTACATACCATTCAGTTTTTTTGCAGTTGCCATCTTCTCGCCGCGTTGACTGAAAATTGCACAACCTTCCGGACTAAACACAACTTTGTGGCCTCTTTTAACTAGTTCACTTACCGACAAAAGATTTGTCGCTAATTCAGGTGCATAGAGCACATTAAAAACATCGATTTGACAATTTACCGAGTTGACTGACGTATAAAGGCGTGCTTTTCCGCTTCCAGATGCATGCACGGTTTTGTGTCAGCCATCACAATCTCGTTTCTTTCAGTATTCAACTTTAAATCAACAAACCAATCAGATCTTCTTGACATATGTGCAGACGCTCCACTGTCGATGTACCAAGAGTCTTCGTCGATTGTGGCTGTTACAAATGCAGAATAGTTACGGTTATATACATTTTTCTTGTGTTTATTGTCTTCTTTCCGTTTACGACAATTCTTCGCAATGTGTCCAGTTTCATTGCAATTGAAACATCTCGGACCTTTTCCTTCGCGCTTCTTTCCATAAAAGGCTGCAGTGCTCTCTGCCGGTGTGACTTCACGGATATCTTGAAGAAGTTTTGTCTTCACGAAATCACCTGTTATCTCTATTCCACAGCTTTGGAGTCCCATGATCATGGGTCGGTACTCTTCTGGTAAGCCAGCAAGCAGGAGTGACCCAACCCATTCATCCGTAACGCAAAAATTTATTGCATTCAACTTATTCGCTGTAGAGATAATGCCATTCACGTAATCAGACACTGATGCACAATTCTCCAACTTGTAATTTGTAAGCTGCGCCAGAAAGCTACATCTTCTCGTCAAGCCATTGTCCTCAAACATCATCTTCAGTTTCTCCCACGCTTCATACGCTGTCCGTGTGCTTTGAATATGCACATAATTGTCCCCTCCTAGAGCCAAAACGATTCGTCCACGAGCCTTTACAGTTGATTTCCGCTCTGAATCCGTTAGTTCTTCGAAACTCTTCGATACTTTAACAATTTCCCACAATTCTTCCATTTCAAGAACTGTCTGCATTCCAAACGACCATTGTGGAAAATTTTCCCGTCCTTTTAACTTTTCCAGTTGATGCATATTGCCGTAGGTCGTCATTACGTTTTTTTTTTGAAAACAGGAAAATTTTCTATTTGTGATTATAAATTCAAAAAAAGCTGCAGGCCCATAACCTATTAGCAAGAGTTTTTATTCGGAAGTGAAGTTCAATATACAAACTCAATATAAATAGAATTGAAATAACAAGCATGACTAAATGTTTTATAACATAACAAGTAATATATAATATATTAGTAAACAATACTAATAAAACCTGGAAACTTGATCGCTGGAAGCGAGCGCGATTGCAAGGCCTAAATATCTATTCTCACGCAACACACCCATTACACGCAGATCACGAATCTTTATATATATATGAAGGCGCCTCACGCTCCATTGAAGAAAAAAAAGATGTTCGGCACAAATGCTCAAAATAGTCATTGGCTTATGTTACGATGTTTCCCTAAATATTTCGACTCTAGCGATAGCCATCCGTGAGCTGGAATAGTTTGAAATAACCTCTAAAAATGGAATTTTTTGTAAAAATGTTGGCGGGTGTGATAATTTTAAATAAAAAAAAGGGTCAGAAATAGTAGTAATAAAAAACCTCTTCCAATTTGCATCAAAATATATAAAATTTTTTTCACGGGAGCAAAGATAATGCGGATTTTCATAAATTTTTTTGAATTTTTTATATTATTTTCACTAAAATTCCAATAACTTTATTCTTTTTAATGCGATTCTCGTTTTTAAGATACGATAAGAAAGGTGTTGGCTGCTTTTTATTGCAGACTGGCTAGATTTGATTACAGCTAAAACTAATATATGGGTATTTCCACAGAAACGACAACCGGGACCAAAAAGTAGAATGTTAATAAACCATTGATTTTTTCTAACATTATATTAAAATAATATCAAAATTACAATATATTTTTTTGATAATTCTAAAAAAATATAATTTTTTAGAATTATATATAAGCTTAATGCCAAAAAAGTTCATAAGCAAAAGGTTGCAACAACAATAAGTTCTTTGCAGAACAAACCACCAAGCAGACTAGACAGCTGTTTCGTTGATAGCTACATCAACTCATCAGTAGCCTTCTGTGGCTTCTGCAGTACCATCCACTTTGATAAGCTTATACTAACACCTTCTGTTAAATTAAAACAGAATTATGTGCTGTATGTCGCCTTTCAAAGCAATGTTTTTCTACTACTTTGCAAAAGCAAAGGTTCAAAAAAGCGACTGCATTGATTCTGCAAAGACTTGTTTGTTGTGCTCTTTGTTTACTTCTTTATCACGAATCAATTTACAGTGCACCCTAAACAAGTGCGCGTTGCGCTGCGTACCCAAGCGCCATGCAACTTTATTTTACGCTTAACCTAAACAAGTGCGCTGCGGAAAGAACTGCTGCTCTCGAACCAGCTTAGTCTGATGGTTTAAAAATCTTAAAAAACTTTTAGTATTGTGTAAAAATCTATTAATATTGCAAATACTTCCATTTGCAATTGAGATTAATTAATTAATAGCAGCCGATGGCTCTTTGTTCTAATACTTTGGTTTTATGCAGCCAACTTCACATCCGAACGCACTGTCAAAATTGGAAATTCGATTCATGTTGCGGTAGTCCGGTGCGTGTTTCGGTAGGCTTCATACAAAATGTATGTGCATGAGTCGATTTTGACAGTTAAACCACGCACGCGCACTTGTTTAGGGTGGACTGCTAGGCTCCAACAGTTCGTTGGTATAAACCATACAGTCCACCCTAAACAAGTGCGCGTGCGTGGTTTAACTGTCAAAATCGGCTCATGCACATACATTTTGTATGAAGCCTACCGAAACACGCACCGGACTACCGCAACATGAATCGAATTTCCAATTTTGACAGTGCGTACGGATGTGAAGTTGGCTGCATAAAACCAAAGTATTAGAACAAAGAGCAATCAGTTGCTTTTAATTAATTAATCTCAATTGAAATGGAAGTTTTTGCAATATTAATAGATTTTTACACAATACTAAAAGTTTCTTAAAGATTTTTAAACGATCAGACTGAGCTGGTTCGAGAGCAGCAGTTTTTTCCGCAGCGCACTTGTTTAGGTTAAGCTTAAAATAAAATTGCGTGGCGCTTTGATACGCAGCGCAACGCGCACTTGTTTAGGGTGCACTGATAGAAGGCGTGAAGAAGTCTTTGCAGAATCAATGCAGTCGCTTTTTTGAACCTTTGCTTTTGCAAAGTAGTAGAAAAACATTGCTTTGAAAGGCGACATACAGCACATAATTCTGTTTTAATTTAACAGAAGGTGTTAGTATAAGCTTATCAAAGTGGATGGTACTGCAGAAGCCACAGAAGACTACTGATGAGTTGATGTAGCTATCAACGAAACAGCTGTCTAGTCTGCTTGGTGGTTTGTTCTGCAAGGAACTTATTGTTGTTGCAACCTGTTGCTTCATGAACTTTTTTGGCATTAAGCTTATATATAATTCTAAAAAATTATATTTTTTTAGAATTATCAAAAAAATATATTGTAATGAAAATATGCCATCATTAACTTTTCATGTAATATCAAAATTTTTATAATATAATGTATTTGCAGCTTATCTCAGTTGTTATGATGAGAAAATTCGCCTGAAAACTTAGAATATATTTTTTCTTGTTCTTAGGTACATTAAATGAAATTTTCTCTTTAGTTTTTATTGTAGACATATTTATATTATGAATGCACACACCTCATGAAATCTTTGTATCAATAACAAATTAATACAAAAAAATGAAAACATACCAAACAAAGCTCGATTAACGGTAAATTTTTCATTTTCTTTTGTTCATGTTGTAATGTCGCGTTAGGGTACTTAAAACATCATATTTTATCAGTACTCCGCGATCGTTCTAATTAATTGCCTGAAAATTTTAATTCAAATCAAAATTTAGTGACATTAGTGAAAAAAAAATAACTGCATATAATAATCACACTAAACATTTAATTTTTATTTTCAAAGTGTGTCGCGTTTGGTATTGTAGGCACATTTAGCAAGTAACGATATTCGATATTAACTACTTTATCAATTTTGTTACTCATAGTAACTATTTGGTAATGCCAGATTTTTTACAACTGTTCTAGCTCAAGGATCTAGGCTTGAAAATTGATTTTGCAGAAAATTATAGGCTGATCTGCCAAAATGAAGTTCAGAGCGCGCACTTCAACTACAGGCAAGTTACGATTTTTATTTGCGTTGCGTGAATGTTTGAAAAATCGAAATCGTTTGCTATAATCTGTGATAGTTTAAGTCACAGCAAAATCGACGTTTACGTTTTCATAACGAAACTTTTTCAGGAGATAAAAACTCAACACGGCAATTTTCAAAATATATTTTTATTCTCGGACGGAAGTAGCAGCCAATTTAAAAACAAATTTATTATTTTGAGTTTATCTGATTTCTTAATTCAATTCGGTTGCAAATCAATTAAATGGAACTATTTCGCAACTTCGCATGGGAAAGGTGCAGTCGATGGAGTTGGAGCGGTTATAAAAAGAAAAATTTGGGGTATAACCAAAACAAAGTATTTTATGTGATGGATTTTCTTTCTTCAATTGCGCACGGGAGCACATAACTGGAATTACAATAATGGTGCTGACATAATCAAAGATATATTTCCAACATTAACAGAAAAATGGAAGGAAATACCAAATATTTCAGGCATCCGAAAATTGCATTATTTCTCCTGTGACGAACATTTTAATATAAAAGCTGCTCAAACGGCGTATTCATTTAAAAATTATTTGAGATAATTTTACTCTATATATATATATATTAGGGCGGGTCGATTTATTTTTCGACAATTTCCCTATGATTTCCATATTCTATGGGTTATTCCATGAAAATTTGCCAAAGGAACCATACCTCTATCGTTAAAATCGAGTCCCCTACTTTTTGTTGGTAGATTTGTTCCCAAATTGACGTTCGTGTGAAATATTACGTTGGACAGGTGAGCTCATTTTGATTAATTTACAAAAAAAAAATCTCCAACATTGGTCCAACGGTTCAAAAGTTACGGGCTTTTTTGTCTAAATTTTGGAGCATTTTTCCATTTGTTTCATGATTTTGTCCAAGAATATTACTTTCATGGCCATTTTTTTGGCTCAATTTTTTTGACTTACGAAGCTTACGACTGGACTGATTTGCGTTTTACATTATTGGCATATTTTTTCACAGGGTGCACACAAAGGGAAAAAAAATCAAAAAGTTGGTTTTATGTGTTATTTTGTTTTAGCAATATCGCATGAATTAATTAACCGAATTCGATAAATTTAGGCTTAAACTCTTCGTTTTGAATTGTAAATTGAATTAAATAATGGATTGAGCCAAAAAAATGGCCATGAAAGTAATATTCTTGGACAAAATCATGAAAAAAATGGAAAAATGGTCCAAAATTTGGACAAAAATGCCCGTAACTTTTGAACCGTTGGACCAATGTTGGAGATTTATTTTTGTAAATTGATCAAAATGAGTTCACCTTTCCAACGCGCCTACTGGCGATTAAACCCGATCGATAGTTTTTGAGTTATGGATGTGAACGTGTAGGTAATATTTCATACGAATGTCAATTTGGGAACAAATCTACCAACAAAAAGTAGGGGACTCGATTTTAACGATAGAGGTATGGTTCCTTCGGCAAATTTTCATGGAATAACCCATAGAATACGGAAATCATAGGGAAATTGGTGAATTTTTTCACTCCCTACAAATCGACCCGTCCTAATATATATGTATATATTTAGTGCGAACGTTTATGGATTTTGTTTAAAATTAATTTTTTATTTTAAAACCAATTTTTTTATTTTATAATTTTTTATTCGAACAATTCTTTTGAACAAATTTTTAATACTGAAATTTTCAAAATCAAAATTTCTGAAATTATAATAACTGAATACAATTCAAAATGTTTTTTTATAACAAGTGTTTTATAGGCAAGTGTAAGTATAATACGTTATTAATGAAACTAAAGGTAAGTACAATATAACAAAGAGGTAAGTATTGATGTAACTAAAGGTAAGTACAATATAACAAAAGGTAAGTATTAATGTAACAAAAAGGTAAGTATCAATGTAACGAACAAGTAAAATCGGCTGTAGAGATTTACTCTATGTGGTGATATAATATAGAGCACCACATTATTCCCCCTCCTCAAATGAATCTTGTTGTATTTCTGAGTAAATTAAAATGTACCTTTCTTTTAGATTGTGTTGTAGTTGTTGTGTCTGTATTAATTGATGCTGGTTTTAAACGGTCTAAACTAACTGTAGTATGAGTGTTATTTTTGAGTATTGTGAATTATTTTGGGTTTCGGTTGATTACTTCGAAAGGTCCATCATAGGGTTCCTTGAGCTTGCTGTGTATGGTGTCGTTTCTGACGAAGACAAATTTACAAGTGTTGAGTTCCTTAGGAACGTGTTGTTGGAATTTTGTGTTATGGTGTGAAATGAGTGATTGTTTGTTTTTGACTACTTGTTTTATTTTTGGAAGCATCTCTGAAGGGTTTAAAGTTTCATTGTTGCGAATTACTATTTGTTTCAGTAATCTGAGATGGGTGACCAAAGGCCATCTCAGTTCTATCGGTCACTTCTTCTACTAGCTGGATCAACAGTCAGTAGCGATTTAATTTATAAATTATGGCTACGCAAGTTGCCAAAAAGTTTAAATATCGCCTTGACCGGGTCCAGACACAGAGAACTAGAGGTCCTCTTAAAACTAGCAGATGATTTATGGGAAGTCATGACTGGTAGTGAAATTTCTACCATGTCTAAAAAACCAGCTTCCGGCTCAGAAGAAATAATGGCGATTACCCAACGTTTCGCCGAGACCACATCCACAATTTTAGAAAACTTTAATAAGTTGGCACTGGAGGTACAAGAACTGAGAAGTGAACGTTCTCGATCACAAAGCTCAAACTTTCAAAGGTACTCCAGACGTCGTTCATCTAGAAGAGAAGGGTCACAACAAAGACCGGCCAACTGGGTTTGTAGGTACCACTACAAATTTGGCAGAGCGGCCAGACGATGCGAACAACCATGCGCGTATGTTCAAACGACATCCACACCAAACCACAATACACCAAACATATTAAACTAAAAAACACCATCATTGCAACGGCTAATGATGGGAGTTCTATAACACTAACACGCCGTTTATTCATATTTGACAAGGACAATAACTTAAATTTCTTAATCGACAGTGGCGCTGAAGTTTCCGTATTGCCATCCTCCAAATTCAAAATTTATAAAAAATCAGATTTGACACTCCAAGCTGCTAATGGCACAGCAATATCGACTTACGGAAAAAAATTGTTAAACGTAAATTTAAAACTCAGACGAGAATTTCCTTTCACTTTCATATTAGCAGATATCACAAGACATATCATTGGCGCAGACTTTCTTACCAAATATGGACTTCTTATAGATCTAAAACACAGAAAACTCATTGACCCCCTTACAAAATTATCCGTCAACGCAATTTCGAGGTATTCTGAAACACAATTACCAAAACTATTTACACTTGACGATAAATACACACAGTTACTCAAACAATTCCCTTCACTCTTCACAGAACCAAACTACACTGCACCAATCAAACACAAAACAGTACACCACATAGTTACAGAAGGACAGTTACCATTCACACGACCACGACGTTTAGACCTATCAAAATTAAAAATCGCAAAACAAGAATTCGACTTTCTAGTCAAGTCAGGAATTTGTAGACCGTCTGACTCGAAAACTTCTTCTCCACTACACCTTGTAGCCAAACGCGAACCAAATGACTGGAGACCATGTGGTGACTACAGACGACTGAACGCTATTACTGTACCTGACCGTTACCCTTTACCACATATACACGACTTTTCCATCAACTTACACAACACAAACTTTTATTCAAAAATTGACCTGGTCAGAGCATATCACCAGATACCGATGGCTCCTAGCGACATCCACAAAACAGCAATAACAACACCTTTCGGAATGTTCGAATTTCTCCGAATGCCTTTCGGCTTGAGAAATTCAGCACAGACATTCCAAAGATTTATATACGAAGTCTTACAGGGACTAGATTTCATTTTCGTTTATTTAGACGACATACTTATAGCTAGCGAGACCGAGACAGAACACATAAAACACTTAACACAAGTTTTCCAAAGACTTTCAGAATACGGCTTAAACATTCAACCTAACAAATGCACTTTTGGAGCATCAGACATAAACTTCCTCAGTTACAACATTTCTAAACAAGGTATCCGACCTTCAGAAGAACGTACACAGTGCATACGAGACTACCCACAACCCACCACAGTCAAAAAAATGCAAAAATTCATAGGCATGACAAATTACTACCACCGTTGTATCCCAAAACTCGCACACATGCTAGGCCCAATTTATGACATGGTCACCGTAGCATCAAAAACAAAAAACAAACAGTTACACTGGACAGAGAACACACTACAGGCATTTACAACAATCAAAGATAGTTTTGCAAAGGAAACACTCCTCAATCACATCAGTAGTAATGCAAAATTATCGATTGCCGTAGACGCATCAAACACAGCCATTGGCGGCGTTTTACAACAACAGAATAACGGTACACTAGAACCATTAGCCTTTTTCTCAAAAAAGTTATCAAAGTCAGAAACGAAATACAGTACATTCGACAGAGAATTACTAGCCATATACTTAAACATCAAACACTTTAGACACTACCTAGAAGGTAACAATTTTTCGGTATACACAGACCGGAAGCTGGTTTTTTAGACATGGTAGAAATTTCACTACCAGTCATGACTTCCCATAAATCATCTGCTAGTTTTAAGAGGACCTCTAGTTCTCTGTGTCTGGACCCGGTCAAGGCGATATTTAAACTTTTTGGCAACTTGCGTAGCCATAATTTATAAATTAAATCGCTACTGACTGTTGATCCAGCTAGTAGAAGAAGTGACCGATAGAACTGAGATGGCCTTTGGTCACCCATCTCAGAATCCGAAAGGATTTTATCTAATCGCTTGTTTTCGCTCAGTGAAAATCTATCGAGCAATGTCCTTTTAAGCCCTTCGTATGTGTTTTGTGTTGGCGGTTTTTGGATAAAGTCTAGCACAGTGACTATGACTTCTTGTGGTAACGAGGTTACCAAGTATTCGTATTTAGTCTTATCGACTGTGATTCCTTTCGCTTGGAATTGTATTTCCGCATGTGCGAACCAAGCGTCTGGGCAACTCGTCCAGAATGTAGGTAATTTTACCGAAACCGTGTGTATTTGTGTTGGTGGTGTGAGAGGGTTAGTCTCAAAGTCTATGAATGGTGTGTTATCTCCCTCTCCGGTGTGTGGAGTAAGTGGTGGGAGTGGAGTAAGGGGTGTGTGTGGGGGTGTTTGTAACATTCTTCCCTCTAGATTTGCTTCTATTTGAAAATTCTAACTCTTCCTTTTTTTTTTTATTTTTTTTTTTATTTTTTTTTAGTGTACCTATGTCCCTAGTGTAGTGTAGTGTAGTGCCTACGAAAGTGAGACGATAGGTTTCTTACGACCCTATCGTCTAAAATTCGTTTAAGAAGCTATGTTGTGTGCCTCGTGATGAGCTAAAGTGATACGCAGCCTGAAAAAAATATTTTATAAATGTCAACAAAAATAAATATAGATTTTTACAAAATATAAAATTTCATATAAAATAAATTGTTGTTGCTGCTGACGTTGTTGTTGTTGCTGCCGACGTTGTTGTTGTTGTTGCTCTTTTCGTTGTGGTTGTGGTTGTTGTTGTAGCTGCTGTTATTGTGGTTGTTGCTCACTTTGTTGTTGTTGTTGTTATAAACGCTGTCGTTGTAGCTGTTTTGTTGTTTTTGTTGTTATGGCTGCTGTTATTGTTGTTGTTGTTCTTTTTGTTGTTGTTTTCTAGCAGTGACCTTGTCTGCTGCTGTTTTTGTTGTTGGAGCGCTGTGGTTGTAGCTGTTTTTTGGCACCGGCGGTAGTGACGATTGAGGAGGAACTTAAGGTGGCGTTGTGGATAATGTTGTGCCTGTTGCTGGTTTATCTGTGGCTGTTGTTCTTGGTGGAGAAGCAGTTGCTGGTGCTGCTGTAGCTGTATCAACCGTAGGTGTAGTGGGCGTTGGCGTATCTGTTGTGGAACGTGTTTGATTTGGCCGATTCTCATTAATTAAGCCATCTGCTGATGTAGTGCCAATTTCTGTTGATGGGTTGTTGCCATTAGAATTTGCTTGGGACTCTGTAGCGGAATTGGTGTCGCTTTGTTTTTAAATTGATGTAGCCATTTTACTGCTCCCTGTTGTTGAGCGCCAATCTTAGTGCGGTTTGCAGGATCGCCAGTTTTGGTGTTCGTGTCGCAGGATCGCCAGTTTTAGTGCGAACGTTTATGGATTTTGTTTAAAATTAATTTTTTATTTTAAAACCAATTTTTTTATTTTATAATTTTTTATTCGAACAATTTTCTTTGAACAAATTTTTAATACTGAAATTTTCAAAATGAAAATTTCTGAAATTATAATAACTGAATACAATTCAAAATGTTTTTTTATAATAAGTGTTTTATAGGCAAGTGTAAGTATAATACGTTATTAATGAAACTAAAGGTAAGTACAATATAACAAAGAGGTAAGTATTGATGTAACTAAAGGTAAGTACAATATAACAAAAGGTAAGTATTAATGTAACAAAAAGGTAAGTACAATATAACAAAAGGTAAGTATTAATGTAACAAAAAGGTAAGTATCAATGTAACGAACAGGTAAAATAGGCTGTAGAGATTTACTCTATGTGGTGATATAATATAGAGCACCACATATATAAAGTAAAATAATAAATCTGAAGTTTTTGCCAGTTAATGCAATTTTGAGTTAAAATTACTTGAACTAATCCTTATTACAAAAGTGACGGGAAAATAAGTCGCGTTAGGAATGTCACGTGGGGAATCATCCTAGAGGTTGTAAAAAAAAAACGAATGCAAATATTTCAATACGACAATTATCAATATAAAGAAACATTGTTCTATAATAGTTTACAAAAAAATCAATTTAAGAAATTATATTCCAATTCGCAGATTTTTGCATTTATGTAGATGCAATCGAAAACACAACTTCTATTTTTTGTCGCGTTGGGAATCACATGTTTATTGGTAATATATTGGAAACTACAAATTGACAAAACCTACCTTTTGCATTATACATAGTGCTCGTAAAATTATATCTAAAAATGGAAACAAGAAAAAAAAATTCTTAAGAAATCTTTACTTTTTTTCACTTCAAAGCCATGCGAATGTCGCGTTGGGGACCCTGGAAATGCCCATATGTAAATTTTTTATTTATTTTTTTTTATTTCTTACAATATTGTTTCAGTGGATGCTAATTTTATAATGAATTTTTTAGTTTTAAAATGTATCGATTTAAGATATTTTGACCAGGAATCAATGCAAGCACTCAAAATCTTTCTAACGGTATCTTGAAAACGAGAATCGCATTAAAAATAATGAAGTTATTTGAATTGTAGTGAAAATAATATAAAAAAAAAATTCAAAAAATTTATTAAAATCCGAATTATCTTTGCTCCTGTGGAAAAAATTTAATATTTTTTGATGCAGATTGGAACAAATTTTTTATAACTACTATTTCTGACCTTTTTTTTATTTAAAATTACCACACCATCCAACATTTTTACAAAAAACTCGATTTTTAGAGGTTATTTCAAACCATTCCAGCTCACGGATGGCTATCGCTAGAGTCGAAATATTTAGGGAAACATCATAACATAAACCAATGATTATTTTGAGCATTTGTGCCGACCAGCTTTTTTTCGTGAGGCGCCTTAATATATATAAAACAAAGTCGTAAAATGTGTTTGAAATTCCATAACTCAAGAACGAAGCATCCGATTTGCTTAGAGTTTTTTTAAGTTAAGTTTGAAATTATAAGGACAAGGTTTATGAAAGACAACATTTTTGCCACACCCCCTTTCACCGCCCACAAATCAATAAAAACTATATATTTGAGACAGTTTTGATCGTATTAGACAAAAACTTGGCAATTTATTTTTGTATTTTATTGTCGGAAACTGTGCCACAAAAGGGTTTCCACGCCCCCTTTTACCGCCCACAAAAGAGTTAAAATGCTATATTTCAGACGATTTTGGTCGTTTACGTTTAAAATTTTGTAATTTTGTCTGTTGGCTTACTGTCGGCAATTATATTTAAAATGGGCTTCCACGTCCCCTTTTACCGCCCAAAATTCAATGAAAATGCTATATTTCAGACGGTTTTGGTCGCTTAAGATTAAAATTTGATTAAATATTTCGTATGGTTACTTTGAGCAACCTTACTAAAAATGGGCGTGGTCGCACTATGTTTACGCTCCTTTTTAAGAGGATAAACTGTCACTGAACTTCTCCTAAACAGCTGGACCGATTTTGATAAAATTTGGTGTGAGTGTGTGAGGCTGGGTCCTCAGATGATTAAAATCTAAAGTTTGACCCGGTAGGTTGCTCTGTTGTTACGGTGGCAGTGTTTAAAGGGGTATTTGAGAGCATAACTCAGAAACGAGTTGAAAAATTGTTATGATTTTTTCACTACACCATTACTTTTATGCAAACAAAATTACAAAAATACAAAATTAATAGACACAAATTAGAAATATCTTAAATTTATATGATAGTTGAGCTAGATTTTTCGATCGTATTAAACGTTTTTAAATTTTTACGATAGAAACTTTAAATAAACCCTACATTTATTCATACCAAATGAAAAAACATTAAAAAAGCAATTTTTGGTTTTGAATATTTTTTCAACAACAAATATTTTTATCAAAGTTTCAAAGAAAGTCGTATAGTTTCAGGTATGAAAGATAAGTCCAGAGTTGTGCATGTTTTTATATTGAAACTTAGTGTATATGTGCTATGAGACCAAGTGGTGGTCATTTTATACATAAATATTGCCACGCCTACTTTTAACGCCCTTTCTTTACACACAAAATTGTTTGTGCAGTATCTTTTAAAATCTCAGGAACGATAACAACTTAGGCTACCAAAATTACAACATCTGTTGTCAAGGTTTATATGTCAAGTAGTAAAAAACAAAAGTTGCCACACCCTCCATAACCGCCCACAAATTAATTTAAATGCTATATTTCAGACGATTTTTGCTGTATTGGAAAGAAAATTGTAATTTTGTTTGTATAGTACTTTCGGCAACTCAGCTAAAAATGGGCATGGTCGAACTATAAATATGCCAACTTTTCAGAAAGCTTTATAAATACCGAGTTTAGCCTATTTTATAATGAAACTTGGTGTATATGTACTATGAGACCCAGTAGTGGTCACTATACATATATATTAAGGCGCCTCAAAAAAAAAAGTTGTCCGGGTCACCTCCTGAAAACAAACTTTGGTTTATTTTATGATGATTCCCAAAATATTGCAACTCTAGCTTTAGCCGTTCGTGAGCTGGAATGGTTTGAAATAACCTCTAAAAATCGCGTTTTTGATTAATACTATTTATACCACACTACCTTCGGTCAAAAAAATTGTCACAAATAGTGTAAATCGATGAAATACATAGTTTTGTTTTTTTATTTTTTTTTAAATCTGCCCACACACTTAGTTATTGAGTTATTTGCAGTGATTTTTTCAATTTTTTTTAATGCAGTTTTTATAAAAATATATATAACTTCCCCATTTATAGCCTGATTTACCATTCCGTGGTATCATTGGAAAGGTACTGAATGCTGCTTTTCATTTCTGTCGTTAATTAACCCTTATAAGCACTTTTATAAAAATGCATTTTTTATCAACATGAAGATAAGTATTGTTTTAGATTAAGTATTGTAATAAGTATTGTTCTAATAAGACTGATCAAGGTAAAAATTCCAAACATGCAATGGCATTTGTTTTTCACCTGGGCAACTACAAGACACTCTAATTTTTAGAGCACATTTGCAAACAGAAATTGAAAATAGTTCGGCCCACTCGCTTGCATTGTAATGCGATGGATTTTTTGTGATATCCCGATACAAAAGCGTTAAATTTTGAAGTTTTTTGCGGATCGCAGTCTTCGATATAACCGGAATTTCTGCTCTTTTCCAAATTTTGCTTAAATCATTAAGCATGTTTTGATGATAATTAGATAGCCCGTAAGACCGATTATTATTTTTTTCGCGCAAAAATAATAAATGTTTTATTACATCACTTTTTGTTGGCAATTGATTTTTATTTAACTCGCGAGAAACGAAAAGCATTTTTTTTATGAATAACTTGAACAATTAAGCGATCACAATTCAAAAACTCACATTTATATAATATAATATAACTCATTGTCAAACCTAAAAGTCATGTAAAAGTCATGAGTGACTACTTATAAGAACTGTGGTAAAATTTACTCTTAGCTGTTTTGTCTAAGTACAATAAAGTATTTTCCTATACTTTATTCCAAAGTCCATTTAAAAAATGCATTCTTTATCTACATGATTTAATTTTATTTCTCTTATATTTGAACAAATTCAGGAATTGAGGCAAAGGCCATAAAAAAAAATAAAAATAAAATAAAATGCATTTTTATAAAAGTGCTTATAAGGGTTAATTAACGACAGAAATGAAAAGCAGCATTCAGTACCTTTCCAATGATACCACGGAATGGTAAATCAGGCTATAAATGGGGAAGTTATATATATTTTTATAAAAACTGCATTAAAAAAAATTGAAAAAATCACTGCAAATAACTCAATAACTAAGTGTGTGAGCAGATTTAAAAAAAAATAAAAAAACAAAACTATGTATTTCATTGATTTACACTATTTGTGACAATTTTTTTGACCGAAGGTAGTGTGGTATAAATAGTATTAATCAAAAACGCGATTTTTAGAGGTTATTTCAAACCATTCTAGCTCACGAACGGCTAAAGCTAGAGTTGCAATATTTTGGGAATCATCATAAAATAAACCAAAGTTTGTTTTCAGGAGGTGACCCGGACAACTTTTTTTTCCTCCATACAAGTTGAGGCGCCTTAATATATATAAGTGTTGTCATGCCTACTTTTACCGCCCTTCTATGTGTACACAATCATTCATGCTGTGTCTCTTAACATCTCAGGAACGGAAACACGTTGGGCCAATATACAACATACGTTATTAAGGTTAATATTTCGGTTTATAAAAAAGCCACACACCCTATCACCCACTATTAAATAAAAACGCTTTATTTAAGACGGTTTTGATAGTCACGAATTGAAGCTTCAAAAAGAAACGTGTGGCATGTTTGGCTCGAATGGCACGTTGTTTGGACACTTCCACACTTTTCAAAAATTCACAAAATGAAAATGATCACAAAGAAATTAGTTGAATTGGGGCAGTACAACGTCTGTCGGGGCCGCTAGTCTCTTCATAAAAATAACACTCACGAAGAACATGCAATCACTCCTCACGAACTGCCGCACAATCACACTCCGCAGACACACTCTTCTTCTTCTTTCTTAACTGGCGCTACAACCGTATGTCGGTCTTGATCTCATCTAAGAATTTGCGCCAGCCATTTCTGTCTTTCGCTTGCTGGGCCACTTGGAAATTCCAAGCTTCGTCAGGTTGTCCTCTACTTGGTCTTTCCAACGAAGATTCGGTCATCCTCTTCTGCGTTGACCGCCGCTGGGTACCGAATCGAATGTTTTCTTCACTGGAGCATAGTCTTTCATGCGCTGAACATGACCAAGCCAGCGAAGCCGCTCGATTTTAATGCGCTTGACTATGTCGATATCAGCGTACAGCTCATACAGTTCATCATTCCACCGTATTCGGTACTCGCCATTGATGCAGATTGGTCCGTAGATCTTACGAAGAATCTTTCTCCCGAATGCTCCTAAAGTCTTTTCATCTAAACTGCTCAGCGTCCAGGTTTGTGATGCATAAAGTAGGACGGGCATGATGAGCGATTTATAGAGCGTGATTTTGGTTCGTTGAGACAGGTTTCTGCTTCTCAATTGCCTATATACACCTGTTGGCAAGAGTTATTCTTCGTTTGATCTCAATGCTGATGTCGTTGGTTGAGTTAATGCTGGATCCCAAATAAATGAAGTTTCTCACAACATCGAAGGAGGTATTGTCAACGGTAACGTGGGTTCCAAGACGCTGGGACTGTTTGTTTGTTGACACCAAGTATTTCTTCTTATCTGCATTCAGTGCCAGACCAATTCGACTTGACTCTCTTTCTAATCTGGAAAATGCTGCACTGACTTCGCGCGTATTATGGCCAATGATATCGATGTCATCAGCATACGCAAGCAGCATAATGTAGAATATGTGCCACTTGTAGAATATTGTGCCACTACGTCTCAGATCAGCGGCTCCGATGATCTTTTCCATCATTAGGTTGAAAAAGTCGCACGATAAGGAATCACCTTGTCTGAAACCTCGTTTGGTAATAAATTATGGGGAGAGGTCCTTCCCGATTTTAACTGCGCTGCTGGTGTTGCTCAGTGTCATCCTGCAAAATCGTATTAGTTTTGCAGGAATACCAAATTCAGACATGGTGGAGTACAGGTGCTTCCTTATTGGGCTGTCGAAGGCGGCTTTGTAGCCGACAAAAAGATGGTGGGTGTCGACTTGTTTTTCTTGAGTCTTCTCCAAGATTTGTTGTAGCGTGAAAATCTGGTCGATGGTGGACTTTCCAGGTCTGAAGCCACACTGATAAGGTCCGATCAGTTCGTTTACAATCTACAATTTACAGTTTACAATCTTTCACATAAAACGCTCGACAGGACCTTATATGCGATATTAAGAAGGCTTATCCCATGGTAATTGCCACAGATAGTGGGATCGCGTTTCTTGTGGATTGGGCAGACCACACTGAGATTCCAATTGTTCGGAATGCATTCTTCCGACCATATTCTGCATAGAAGCTCGTGAATGCATTTAAGTAGAGCTTAGTCTCCGTTCTTAAACAGCTCAGCAGATAAGCCATCAGCTCCCGCGGCTTTGTTTTTTTAAGCCGAGCTATAGCTGTCAGAACTTCATCATAGTCGGGCAGCGGAACCTCAACGCCCAGGTTCCAGGATGGATGGATTCAAGTGCCATCCAAAATTTGGGTTTCCGGAATATCATCTCTATTGGCGGGATTGTTGTCAGCGTCGCCATTCAGAAGCTTAGAGAAGTGTTCCCTCCATTACGTCAGTGTACTCTGGACATCTGTCACTAGATTTCCGTTTTCATCCTTGCAGGAATAGGCCCTGGTTTTAAAACTATCGGCAAGGCGTCTTATTTTTTCGAAAAATTTTTGGGCCTCATTCCTGTCACCATACATCTCAATCTTCTCCTGCTCGCGCTTTTCTGCCTCTCTTTTTTTCCGCCTGAAAATACGTCTCTCTTCCATCCTCTTTTCTCTCCTGTTCTCCCCTCCTCTTTTCCGCAGACACACTCAAGTTTCTAATGCAAGAAAGCATTGAAAGAACCATGCCCAGCTAAAAGGAATAGCCCAAACGTGCGTAATCTGTCATTCACAGATTTATTCCATCTAGATTGCAATGTAGACCTCACAGCAAAGCCTTCCACACACCTTCATTGATACACCTAGCATCAGAGTGCTCAAACAATAAAGAGGGAACATCTGTCTTGATCCCGTAAGTAACACATAGCTGCATAGCCACAAGATCAAGAGGAGGTACCCCCAACAACACTTTTAAGGTATCAATTGATACCATACGACACACTTGCATACACCCAGCTATTTTGGCATTTATGTCAATGTTTGCTTTCATATTGCATTCTCATTGGTTGCAGATTTTGTATGAAATGTCAACTTAGCTTTGACATTTTCGGTCACCGGCTCTCCGTCCGGTCATAATGGCTCTCTGACAAGAGAGTGTTTTTCGATAACCCACAGCAGACCTGATCACATGACCTCATACAGGAGCACCAAAAGTTTCGCAAGCAACAAATAGGCCCCATACATGAGACGTACAGCCCAGCTACAGATGTTTCATTCATTCCTAAGCAAACAACGCACAGTGGACCATACAAGTTAGGTGAACAAATTGTTTTATGATTTTAACCATCTGCGACTGACGTGGTAGTATGACAAAATCTAAAAATTTGTACTGAATCGTTTGACGATGATTTATGTCATATCAATAAATGTTGTCTAACTTTATATGTATTTTTATTTGATATATTAGTAATTTAAAACAATAATGAACACTCTTAACTTTAAAATAGAATAGTTGAAAGTAGGGAAATAAAACTAATTTTGAAAATACAAGCTGTCAAAATGGTGTCTGGTGTATTACTACTTTAGTAGAATTTTGAAAATTAGAGCACGTCAGCCGCAAAGGGTTAAACGATAGCGGATGGAAAAACAATTAAAAAAATGTAGTGCAAGTGGGGGTTTATTGACACCCTGGGGAGTTATGGGCTAATTTTGTGTTTTTCGGAAGCTGTTCACTAAAAATGCTCTTGCAACGAAAATTTTTTAAGTTTCATTAAAAATGCAAAGTAGTTTTAGAAAGACTACTTAATGGCCTTTCCAACGATATGCAAGACTAGTACAGATTTTTGTAACAAATAGAAATATTTAGTGGTCAAACCAGCAAATTTTAGGAAAATACACTATTCTTAAGTTTAAAGTGAATTTAAAAGAAAAATACTTCGTTAATCTGTATTTATTATTAAAAATTATGATTTCTCGTAAAATTTCTTTATAAAATAAGGTATATTAAGACTTTGCTTACTTTTATTTATTTATTTATTTATTTATTTATTTATTACATTTAAAATCCTAATGCTAGAATACTATAAATTATCTTAACATTTACAGCATCAATCACAGACGTTTAATTAAATATAATTATGAAAAATACACTAAAATACATTTTTGAATACACTTTAACTAGTTACATATTGATATAAATAATTAAAAAAAATAATAAAAAATACATGAAATATTGGAAATATAACACATAAGTAAAAATATAAAAAACCCAAGAGTAATTTGGGATTGATTTAGATAAAATTACAAATAATAATTCATTAGTTGCTTTTTAAAGATACAAGCATTGCTAATTTTCCGTAAGTTGACAGGCAAAGAGTTCCAGAGAAGAATGGCTTAAACAAAAAATTGACGCTCAGATACAAGAGTGAAGTGTCTAATAGGCTTTATCATATTATTCCTACTGGACCGAGAAAAGTCTCATTTATTAAACAAAAACTCAAGTTCTTTTGTATAGATGATTTTATGAAGCATGATTAAGGTTTTATATTGTAAGAAATTGTCAAACGAAATCGTAAATATTTTTTTCTAGCAAAAATACTGCACTTTACTGCAATTTTTCACATTAACATAAGAAATTTAAACTTAATTTTTATTTTCTACGTATAGATACTTATGTAACTTTGTTATCCGGCAGTTGCTTACCTTCCTAACATTTACTGTTTGAAATAAACGAGAATTAATCTATCATCTTTTTCTTAGTAATTTAAGGGAACTACCAATCAGAGTTCAGCTAAGTGTAACTCACACCGATCTTCCTGGTCTTACCACAACCAGAGCGTATGAACCCCGAAGGACCAGCCCACGACAGTCAATCCTGGGCTCAAGGTTCCACCAGGCAAGGCTCTTCAACATCCCGTCTACAGACCAAAAGTTCTTAGAACAAATATATTTGACTGTGACACCTTCAGTCACTAGAATTGTTCATGACTAGGTTAAAATAACCATTGAATTCCCTGTAATTTAATACCGAGATAACCAAAATGCTAATTACTCAACTTCTTTAGCTTAATTAAGGCTTCTTGAAAGCCTCTTTCGGAAACTAGGAAGCGTGTGCCGTAGTATACCAATTGGCTTATACTTGGTCCAAGGATTCTATGCCTCTTACATAGAACCCTAATTCTAAAACAAAGGTCTGCAGAACAACGATAGATCAGGTCTCCTCATCATTGATGGAGAATGCCCCCGCTCTTCAAGTTACGATTGATCGTTCTTCGAAAGCATATTACAATAACAATGTTATGATAACTTAATACCAAAACCATGCTTTCTCCAAGATTTGGCACCAACAACCAAAGCTCAAGGTAAACCTTTTTATTTTACAGAAATCAGATGAACATTTAAGAGCCGTGCCTCAAGAATGAACTCATTTTGAGATTAATTCATGAGCAGTGCCCCACAAATTGTCCACCTAAAAACCTACCATCACAATTTTAATCCTGACTTTGGACAGGCAAATTCCCCGAAGGGTATTTGGCGGGTTATCTTACATTACAGTAGATTTTTGATCATCTATTTATTTTTACTATTCTTTACGAACTTTAGCACCCAGTAATTCACTTGACGTTGATCTAATAACAAGCTCTTCTGTTTTACTAACAAACTCAAAAGATATTCATGACATGGCCAAAATAAAAGGTTAACAGACACACTTATGGCGTTATTTTGTAAAACGAACGCAGTCACTTGCGTTAGATTTTTGTATCTGGAAATATATTTTAAAGGAAGGACTTACGTTTCTTACACGATGTCTGCAGGCGCCTGCTGGCATTAATAAGCTAAGTAAAAGTTAATTTATTAATTTAGCAAACAATTAATTCGACATCGGAAAACTAAAGTCGAAAGAGGTCGGAAGAGCTTTTGACAGCGAGCTCGTGACCACCTCTGAAGAATTGCAGCACTCGCACTTTTAAGGAGTGGAGACGATCTGGCAGAACATCAAAGCTGCTTTCATAAAGGCTGGTGAAAAGTGCTGTATAATCGCCCAACCCGCAAAAAACAATGGATGAGCGAAGAGACTTGGGAGAGCAGAATCAGCAGCTGAGTATTCTTTATGAAATCACACGGGAAATCGCTGGTGAAAAGCCCCGTCCAAATCGTCCAAAGACAAAAATGGTAACCTCCTTACATCCACCGAGAATCAACGCAATACGAAAACAACAAGCGAGTTTCCGGCCCAACCGTTCGTGCGTGGACCAGATAAACACACTGCGAATAATTGTTCGACAATCTGTGGAGTGACGCACAGCACTGCATTAGAATATATTGCATCTGGGATTGTCTTAAAAAACTAGGTATCTCCCCAAAAATCATCAGTCTGATATAAGCGCAATACGATGGGTTCGATACCGTTTCTGGCGTTCTACAAGGATGCGTCATGTCCCTGAATCTATTTTGGATTGTTCTTGACGTCACGCTCACAAAAGTTCTTGACCAATATAACCGCGGCATTAGATGGACCTTCACCAGCCACCTAGAGGACCTATACTATGTTAATGACATATGCCTGATCTTAACAAAAGAGTTAAGAGTTAAGTGTATATGCAAGACAAAGTCAACGACCTGGTCGACGAATCTATTGTTGCCGGCCTCAAGTTTAATGTTACGAAAACTAAGGCTCTCAAAGTCAACGCCAGCAATGCCAATAGCAACTACATGGCAGCGGATGCGGTAATCGAAAATGTTGAATCATTTACGTATCTGGGAAGTATTATATTAACAGATGGAGGCACCTCTGACGACGTCCACTGAATAATAGCTAAAGCTCGCGCAGCCTTTTCTCAACTCAATAAGGTCTGGAATTCGTCATCCATTTCCAGACACACAAAGATCCGACTGTTTAACTCAAACATCAAATCAGTCTTGCTCTACGGCTGCGAAACTTGGCTGATGTCAAGCAGCCTCGTCAATATGTTTTCAAGTTTTCGTCAACAAATGCCTCAGACGGATCCTTAGAATATGGTGGCCGCAACTCCGAACTATGGGTAAATTGCCAACAAACGCGCATAGGCGATGAAATTTGTAAAAGAAAATGGAGTTGAATAGGAAACACTTTCCGTGTAAGCAGCCTAACGAGATCTGCAGGCAAGCTCTTGAGTGAAACCCACAGGGTAGCAAAAAGCGTGGACGTCGAAGACTCATCTGGAAGCGTTCCCTGGAAAAAGAAATTAAGTCTACAGGGAAATCATTCAATGAAATAAAAATATAGCGAAAGACCGTAAACGATGGAAAAGCTTTATCGCGGCCTTATGCTCCACAAGGAGCTAAAAGAATTAAGATGAAGAATTTTTTTGCATCTTCTTTTCGCTAGGTGGCGTTAAAAAAGAAGTCGTTTTCAGCCGAGGTCAAGATATTTTGGTACCAGTTAGGACCAGGTTGGACAGTTTGACCGATAAACGCCTGGTGCGCCGCAACCGTAACAATTAAGAGTGTTTCGCTCAGCTTGTGATTGTTTATGGTTTTCAATTTCAGCTTTTTTGCAGCATTCTTCAGCAGTGTGGTTTCGTTTGCGACAGAACGTGCAGCGTTTCATTGTAAATTGTTTTAGTTGTTCTTCTATTCCTTTCGTAGAGTTTTTTCATTAGCTATTAGTTCTGCTTCTCTTGCTTTATACAACAACTCTTGAAATGTCCGAATATTTTCTCTTGGGACTTTATCGCGAATTTGAAACAGGAGCTGTGAGTAGAGAATATTTAGCATAGTGTTTTCACTTAGTTTAACTTTAAGTTGAGCGAAAAGTTTTCGTTTTCGACAGGCGAAATTGTCTGTTGATTCTGATGTATGTTGCTTGTCTTTATTAATTTCGTAAAAAATTCTCCAATCAGGTTTTGGTGGAGAGAATGCTTGCAATAAAAGAAGGATGGCTTCGTTGAATGTTTTTGCTTCGTCTTTTACACCTTGCCACCAAGAGGATGCATAACCTTCAAGTAATAGTGGAAAACTTGCCAGAGCGAATCTATCATTGATGCTCTCGGCTTCTTTGAACACTTGAATGGTTGCGACAAAATCTTCAACATTAGTAGTGCCTGGATCTCCATTGAATCGAGCACTGCATTTGCGGAATGATGATCGAATGTCGTGATTCGATTAGATAGATTCTAACAATTCTGTAAATTGTTCCCGAGTCATGCTGATGTTGGTTGAACTAATTTGAACTGATGATGTTGATCCACCAACAGTTGAAGTGGTACGGGGACTTCTTCGCATGTTGTTCTTTGAATGGGCAATTAGTACAGGTTATTAAAATAGCTCTTGTAGAGAAGATGAGTTTCGACCTCACAGTAAAGTAAATAAAGCACGAATGGATGTTGTTTAATTGTTTAAGGGAAGAAACTAGCTCGAGCAAAGTATTGTTGCAACAGGAAACGGATTTAAAAGGTGCGGATATATTGTCGTTATTGATGGACGCGGTGGTAGTATAGATGAGAATCGGAAGGCAACTGCTTCTAAGGATCTTAAGTAAACACGCGGATAGTAGATGACTGTGCGTCACTGTGGAGGAGACGAGGGACAATGAGACGAGGGACGTGGTAAGACTGCAAAAGCGTCAGTACCAGTCTCTCTTGTGTATTACTTCTTTTTGGTGAGGTTCGTTTGATGATGAGCACACACACTGCACGGGCTAAGTTGCTGCGGCAGAGGCAAGGTCACGTTAATTAGACGCACAAACAGTGAATGAAATGGGCGTCATTGCGGCTAAAAAGCTTATTTACAGTTTGATGAGTGTAAATTGCATGGCTTAATTTGCTGCAGCACGTCGTATATGTAATTTCAGCGAATGAATGAATGTCGCTGTCGCAGAATTTTACGGACTTCGGGCGTATGGAATATGTCGTTGTAGCAGCAAACTGGAAGTTCTTGCGGCTACTTTTTAGATTTTTTAGTTGGGCGCCAATGTAGCAAGTGACTTGGTAAGACAGCGAAAGCGTCAGTACCAGCTTACTCGCGTAATAGTTTTTTAATAAGGATGATACGATTATTCGTATACCTTTCGATAAAGAAAAAAAAATATCTTTCCTTTTCAATATTTTCTATCGTAATGAAAATTTTATTTTATAATTTTGAAATATCTCAAATAATTTTCATTGAAATACAAATTGTATTTTAAAAGTATTTTAAAGTAAAGTAAAGTAAAGTATTTAAATAATATGACAAAGAGTGAAACTATATAAAGACATTACAATCGTTACTGTCCCAGTTTATAAGGTACTTGTCGCAAAAACCTGCTGGAATTTTTTAATAAAGAACCTTTTTGAATTGTCAAAAAAAAAAAAAAAAATTAAGCTCCAAAAATGGTTCCAGTCAGTATAAAAATTTTGAGAAATCTGATGGTTTCGGATTTTTTATGGGAAACCCCATTCTGGGGGTTTTTGGGTATGAGAAATACGAATGTGGTGCTTATTTTTGCCTTAAAAAGTGAATAAAGGGCGCACAGTGTATCCTTTAATTCAAGGTTAACGAAAAAAATATTGTTTTCGATGTCTTAGGTGTAAAAAAGATAAAAATATTTTTAGGCATTTTGGATAAGTAGGTATGGCACCTCCCATTCACCTTGAACATATTTGGTGCTATATCTTGGAAACAGGTGAAACTAAGGTATCGGAATTATAGGAATACTTTGAATACGCTATTTTTAAAGACCACATATAATTTCGGGAAAAAGGAAAATTTTTTGTAAATTGCATATTTTTCGGCCCGTCTTACCAGACTAGACCCTTAAGTTTTCTGAAAACTAGTAATTTTTTTATCTCACTTTACTTCTGTCCCAAATGATAATAGAGTAAGTTCAGTAAATATGGCCTACCCTTAACTTTTTTTGAAATGAAACAGCCAGTTTAATTTGAGAACATAAAATTTTTTTAAATTGTTTTAAATTCATTTTATATTAAGTCTCCATAAAAGAATTACGTTACAAAAAAACACAACAAAAAGATATTATGAAAAAATTAAAGGAACTTCAAAATATCACTTTTCAAAAATGTGCGACTTATATAGCCCACCGTGTGTTGAATATGGACTAGGGTGGTCCATATTAAACACAACTTATACACAAAATTCACAAATAAAATATTCTTTTTCGTTGCCACTGCACAGTTCATGTGCCCATTTTGCGCATAAAACGCACTGCAACCATGTTTCTCCACCTTTATCTTCGGAAAAAAGACTTGAGCAATATATGCATTTGGCATCTTCCATATTAGTCCTATCAGGACTTGCATCTGACGAATCATCTGCTGTAAAATTGTCTTCAAAGTCTGATGAAGACTCTGCTGTACGTTGATTTTTCTTCTGAAAAGTAAATTTTAAGGAAAACCTTTTTCAAACCTAACTACAAATATAATTCATATCTACCTTCTCTTTCAAAATGTTTTTTCCCCGATTCGTTTTCCGCGTGTGCTTTGATTCTTAAATTGTTTGTCATTGTTTTTTTTAATAGATTCCTCTAGATTCTTTTTATGCGGTGATGATGATATCAGTTGTGTTTTTCCTAGTATTCGCCCTCGATTTGAATTTTTTTAACTCGGACCGGAATAGGAGAAATTTCTTGAGGCATTATGTAAGAAGTTGACCGAATGCCAGTGGAAGTTTATGGCTAGAGTGTGGAGGAATCGAAAGGATGCGAACATGGTTACTTCTAGCCAAGTCAATGATTTCAATGTTTCTCGTATGGCTTGCATGCCCGTCCAATATGAGCAATACAGGAGACGATGCAGACGGTTTAACTGTTGCAAGAAAGTGCTCGAACCATTTAGTAAATAAATGCGTTTGAATCCATCCGGAAGGATGATTTGCGTGAATTGATCCTGGCGGTGGACCTTTCATTAGAAGAGGATTTTCCCTCTTCCTAGGGAAAATAAACATAGGTGGTACAAATGACCCGCCTGCGCTCATACACAAAACAGCAGTAATCAAAGATCCCCTTTCTGCTGAAGTAAGTGCTCCTATCTGCTTCCGACCTTTCGTCTACATTGTAAATGTTATTTGGAGAAAAGTTGTACGTAGCAATTTCTTTTTCCAACAAGTCAAAGAAAACGGTGACGTTTTCTTTTGAAAATCCTCTTGCACGAGCTATAGATGTTCCGGTCGGCTGACGGAAGGACAGAGATGGATGACGTCTTAGAAATAAACGCAACCAATCTCTTCCTGCAGTTCCCTTTGCTACTGAAAACGGGTTTGGAATATTGTTCTTCAAAGCTAATTGAAATGCTAATGATCTTATATCATTTCTTGTAAGACCAAACAATTTCGCTTCCATAAGCAATACATAGTCAACAAGCGATTCTTCGAGCTGTGGTGGGAAAATCGGTTTTCTGCCTAATTTGGCTGCTACTACATCTTCTAACGGCCTTCCCTTCTCTGCCATCAAACGTCGTAATGTGGTTTTAGGTACATTGTACTGTGTGGATGCCCTTAAGAACCCCATTCGCTTTTCTTTGATGGCCGTAATTGCATCGTTGCTTTTGGACTTGCTTAGAGTTCGGAGCCATTTATATCCTTGTAGCTAAAAAAGAAAATAGAAATGAAATATTAACTAGAAACATGTGTCAAATATGGTCCACTAGTCCATATTATCAGCATTTATGATGGGCCATATTATCAACACTGTTTTTTTCTACTATGCTTTTAATTTTCGCAAACTTTACTAACTGTTTTCCAGATTCGATTTTACATAAGCAAACAAAACATTTAGCACTATATAATTTGCACAAACCCAAGAATATTTACACAAAAATTTAATTAAAAAACGCGTAATTAAACTTACCAAAAAATTCCAACGACAACGCCAAAAAATTATCAAGTGCTGTCCTGTACACATCTGTTTCGACTGACGCACCACATTACAATGAGCGATGACCAGTTCGTTCATGTCTGAATTGAGTAGACAGTGGCGTGTCTAGCCTTTCTCAGTTAGGAAATATTGCTATGGGCCATATTACTCACATGGGTTATATATGACAAACTTACTCTAGGTATTGAATTTTAATTTTAATAAACTAATCATATTTTGTAATCAAGCTCAGTGTTACTAAAGAATAAAATAAATTAGACATCTAATTAACAAAACAATGGAAGCACATTTTTTCGAAATTTGTAAATTTTCTTTTTAAATTAAAATAAAATTTCACTAATAATTTGGAATATCTATTATGATATTTGGAGAAGTATGAACCAAAGATAAATTTGTTTTTTATTCATTTCCCACATTTCACTCTCTTTTGCAGTCATTGCAGCTACTATCTTTTCATAACTCAGTCTCGTCATAGTTTACTGAATGACTCCAATTCCTGTGAGTCTTGAAACAGTCGAAAATTACTCATTCAACACTTTAATGCAATTGATAATAAAACTAAAGCCCTCAGCTTGGAAGAAACGAAATCAAAGTAAGCAAGTTCAAGGCCAACCTCAAAAAAGTGCAAATATTTAGAAAATATCACACAGGAGAGCTGATTTAACAATTTATTGCTGAAATATAACAAAAACTAAGAAAAAAGGCTTAAAACGATGGTCCCAAAATTTAAGAAACCATTAAAATGAAATTAAGAACGAGATAAAAATGACATGAGAAATAAAAAACATAAACCGGCCACAAAACAACTGCCGCGATTCAAGCTCAGTGTGAAAACAAGATATTAATAAAACTGGCAGCACCAAGAAATGTGACAGTTTGTCGTTGAAACAACACCAACAACAACAAAAGCATAAAACATCTAAATTAACTCAAAAAAAAAAAAACGGAGGGAAACATGAAATCAATTCCAAATTTATGCTGAATTTAATACACATATAAGTGTATTTAAAACGCACATGAATCCGAGTAAACCGCACCTCAGCAACGTCTTCTTAAAAAAATAACACTCTTGAAGGATTTAACCCCCACCCCTCCCCAAACAATGTCTCACTAGAGAGCCAGCGCGTGGAAATCAGGTTTTTTCTTTCATCATGACTCTGACCTTGGAAGCAAAATGCAGAACAACGGCTGCGGTTGATGCAATAAATTAGAACGATTCTCATGCACCGATAACTGGTACCAAAAAACAAAAAACCCAAACCAAAGATTATATAGTATAAAGATGTGCCACTTAGAACATTAAAAAGTAACAAATATTTTTCAGATCAATACGTAAGCTTTTATGAGCGCGATGAAAAAGCTTTCTTGAGAGAAAAGTTTCCAATCCTTGCATGCACATTCTCTCTGCAATGCTCTTTCACTCTTCACTCCACAATGCTTCACAGCATAGATCACCACTGTTTCACATGGTTTCTCATAGCTAGCGAGAGTCGTGAAATTTAATGTTGTAATTGTTTTTTCCGTTGTTGTTGTTGTTGTTGGAACCAAGCAGTTGTGATCTCTGCTTGACAGCAACAAATGTTTTTGTTTGTTTGCATTATTTTCATGATAATTTCCTTATTTTGTGCGAAGCAAATTTTTCTTATTCACTGCTTGCTATTAATATTGCCTATTTTTGATTGACTATCAGCCAGAGCAGTAAAATCTGCAAATATATTCAGAATCTTAAGAATCTTAATCTAACTGAATAACGACATACAAATCTATCCAATGAATTCAAAATTGTTTATAAATAAAATTTTTAATTCACATAGAATTTTAAAAAATTGATTAGTAATTAATTTAAAATATTTTTTTCGTTATTCAGAATAATTAATTATTTTTTATTCATATGAATTCTATTTACAAAGAATGCAATTCAATAAGAGTTTAAAATTTTTAAATAATTAATTTTTTGTACATTATTTATTTTTTTTTATTCATTGCCTATTCATGTGTTATTCATTATTAATTTTATAGTCATTATTAATTTTTTATTTATTATTATTTGGTTCCATACTCAAAAGTGAATAACAAGATTTTTTTTTTCATTTTATTTATTACTCAAAACTGAATGAAAAATTAGAAATGAATACGAAATTTATAATGAATAAAAAATTAATAATGAATAAAAAATTAATAAAAAAATTGATAGCGAACATTTAATTCATAAAATAGTAGTGAATAACTAAATTTTTTATTCATTGTATTTTTTATTTAAAAGTGAATAACAAATTAATAACAGTGGTTAACAATTTAAAAAAAGTTGGCGCGACAAAAACGACACTGCTAGTTCGATTGAGTATTTTTTCTAGATAACAAAAATTACTATGACCAGGTTGGTTCGAATTTTTTTAGAAGAATTTTTCAACTTTTTTGAGTTTTGAAAAATATTACCCCATTTATGATTTTATAACTCCAAAAGTATTCATTTATTATACAAGTTTTATAAATATTTACAAATGTGACATTTATACTTTTATTAAAGCTTTTATTTATACGATTATTTGTACTATTTTTGTAGACATTTTCTGAATACTACATTTGTGAAAGAGTTTAAAATATACCGTTTATTTGACATTTCCCATTTTTTAACATCGTTAAAAAAAATATTTCAACGAATATATTAAGGTAAAAAGTATGATTGTAGTAGGTTGGATATAAACGCATTTCGGTTTTAGTAAAAATACTCAAAACTACCTGCATCAAAGTCGACGTGGTGAGTTCGTACTAAACAAATTCTTCTGACTTTAAAAACCAAATTATCATATATTTAACTAAAGATTTTGTTTGCAAACAATATTCTTAGCGTTTTTATCTAAATTTAAAAATCCCTAAAACGCAATTTTACATTATAATAGGATTTTAAACACTGTAAACTCTTTGAAATGAGTCATAGCAGAATATTTTTACAACATTCATGATTTTAAATTTTTATTTGTTTTCTTGATATAATCAGTTTTCAACACTACCTGGATTATTTTGAATTGCCATAGAAATGAGTTAAATAACAGAAATAACGTAAACAAAGATACGTCAAAAATAAATCAAAACAAAACAACGAAATCTTCGCGCCGGTAAAAATAACTAGCTGAAACACTGTGTGTTTCTGCCACGCCCTCGTTGCCAAACGCCCATAACATGCTATCAGTGAAACGGCACGAGTAAATTGTGGTCGAGTACCGAATTCCGGGGCTGTGCAGCGACCTATAACTCCAAAGCTATTCAATATCAAAAAATTTCAGTTGTGTGGGAAGGGTAACGCCCATAAAATTTTATCAGTGAAACGTGTAAATTGTAGTCGAATACCGAGTTTCGAGGCTATGCGACCTATAGCTCCAAAGCAATTCGATATCACAAATTTGGGTGGTGTAGGAGGTGCCACGCCTCCTTGCCCAACGCCCATCACATGTTATCAGGGAAACCTTACTTGCTAATTGTGGTCGAATACCAAATTCTGAGGCTTTTCGAAATATAATTATAAAGCTATCTATCCGATATCGCATATTTGGCCTGAATAGGAGGTAATTTTGAGTATTAACCATATTTTTTAAACTCTTTCACAAATGTAGTATTTAGAATATTTATACAAAAATCGTTAGATCAATACAAAAGATAGCTTAAATAAAAGATATAATTGTTTTATTTGCAAACATGTACAAATTTTGTAATATGAAAAAATACTTTTGAAGTTATAGGATCATAAATGGGGGCATATTTTTCAAAACTTAAAAAAATCGAAAAAATCTTTGAAAATTCTTTATTTCTTTTCGAATTGCATTCTTTCTATAATACTCATACAATTTAACACAGAGTTTATATTAATATAACTTATTTTCTGGTTTGTTTGTTTAATTGGCATTTGCACAAATCTAAATGACTTAACGGACTTCGCTCAATTTGAGTACATATATTGTGTGCATCCTAGATGAGATTGTAACATACTTAGTTTTGATCACGCTCATTCCACCCATTTCCACTTACGTAAATTTTGATATTGAAAATCTTTCTTAAAAAAAATTTTTCGCAAATAAAATTTAAAAAATTTCAGAATTTTAAAACCAAAAACATTCACATATCTTTAGAATTTCAGGAATTTTTGGTACAACGACTTTTTTATAAAACATCGTTCCCCAAGAATGAGAAAAAAACGACATGCAAATCAAAACTTTGACTTTCGATGCAAATATGTCCGCTATTTTAAATGTATTTAATTCAAATTTTTTGATCAAAGTTTTAATAAAAGCACTTTACAAAAATAGTTTCAACTGTAGCGTTAGGTCAGTGAATATATTCTTTAATTTTTTTTCAAAAACTGGCCAAAATATTGAATTTTTACTCAAAAAATGATTAAAAAAATGTCTTTGTTGTATAAATAAGAACAATTGAAAATTGCATATCTGAGTACTTTTCATAAAGTAAAGCATGTATTTGAAATAATATAATAAAAATATATAAAAGTAGTTAAATAAAAAAAATTTCCGCAAAAAAAACTTAAAAAATATTGCTTACAACATTATTCGCTGCTAAGCTTCAACTAATGGAATCGCCCTTACAATAATATAACACTAAAAATATCATGTGGCAAAACGGCAAAAAAACCAAGTCAACACACAAAATTATGTCATCCTAGATTATGTCATCTTTATGATAGTATATTCTTGAAATTATATAACAAAAAGATAAGAGATAATGCAAAAAAAATATAATAACTTTCAATTATATAATGTTCGTAGGGTAGTTAAGTAAAAAAATTGCCTACATTTTTTAAGTAAAACCTAATGAAATTCTGCTACATTTTGTTGGCAGCTATATCGTTTATTCAGATGTTTCGTGCATCATATCTTTACATATCATTTCTATTGCTTTTCAATATTATGCTCGCTCTCGCTCTCAAAAGCTTTAAATCGTTCGCTCGCTGACTCTCATAAAGCTTTTATGTGGATTTATGATAAATCCACATTCAAATTTTACTGTGCCACTTGCTTGTATGGCGGTGGCACATCTTCCTATTATATTATCTGTGCCCAAACTATACGTCACTACGATAGCGTTATTGTTGTTGTCATTGAGGTTATACGATTTGAGTTTGAAAAATGTTAATTTTTGGATAACACAATTTAATTTGTCGCTGATCACTCGCAATTTCTTAACTCTCTAAATAGATCGTCTGAAACGGTCGGAGGTTGATTCAAGAAATCTTGCAACAAGCCAAAACGAATTAAAATTTGATTGTGTTTAATGTGATGAAGGCGCGCGCTTACAAGTAAATCTCTTTCATGGAGTCGTAGTTGACGTGTTCAGATTTCATTGTCTTTATAGCCTTTATAGTAAATACTACAATTTCAAGAATTTTCACTTCTGACGTCTCTACAATCTTATTCAGTAACTTGAATACTTGTTGTTTATCATAGCTAAAGATATTTAAAAAAAACGTAGACATTTGTGCGTTTCTACTAATGCCTTTATTTTTTTTATTCATGTGTCTTAAATCATATCGAAAATATTTTTTGTACTTTCATATGCATATAAACAATACGTCACTGAAAACGTTTTAGTTGCCGAATTTTAAAATTTATTTGCATTTCTTCGTTTTCGTTTTTATATGTTTTTTTTTTAATTTTCATATAATTATATATATTTTGGTAAATGTTTTTCTGATTCTTCAGCTGGTGCTTATTTTTCTTTCCCTCACAAGTTCAATAACCGAATAATTAAAAAAATTTTAACTTTTACCTGTTGTTGCTCACGTGTTTGTATGTATCTTAATCTCTTTCTTCAGTTTAGAATTTCTTAATACATTTTTTTTTGTTTTGCTTGCGTTTTTAAATATTTTCGACTGTTTCTACATTTTGAATCAATATTTGAAAAAAACTACATTATTTATATTTTTTTTATTGAGTAGCAAATTGAAATTGAAAGTGATTCAGCGAGACCATAATATAAAAAGCAGCTAAATGTCGTTATTTCTGCAGTAAACACGATGATTTATTGAGAATTCTTTGAAATATTCTGTTTAATTTTTTTATGGTGCTCAAATATGTTAAAAACTAACAACATAGTTATATATTTAAAAAAACCACAAGTCAATAAAATAAATGAAAATAAAATAAATGAAAATTTAACACTTCTGTTATCTTAAGAAAAAGTCACACTTGTGATCTTAAGGACACAAGATGACCAAGCCTGTTTTTGTATGCATTTTATGTAAGAGCTTTCATTGTTAATTTTCTTTAATTTTAATGAGTTTTGATTGATTTTCAGCTTTTATTGAAAACTCAAAATAAAACAAAAGTAGCATTAAGAATTAAAAAAATAATTACTAAATTTAAATTTTTTACTTATTAATTTTGAGCTTTAATTGATAATTTAAAATAAAACAAAAGTAGGATTAAGAATTAAAAAAAAATTTTACAGAGTTTAAATTTCTTTGCATTTAGAGAAAAGTTAATTTAAATTATGAAAAATAGGAACGAACTCACAGATGATTAAAAAACAGCTGATGATCTCTGAATGACCAAAAAGCTCGCACACATTAGTTATGGCGTTGCCACTTATTTGATAAAACCAAAATTTTTTTTAAAACCTTTTCGAAGGGATTTCCCCTAATGTAGGATATCATGAAAGAGAATCGCAAATTTTTTTTCTTTCAGGAACTATGAGCAAATAAGACACAAAATGGTCATGAAATTACCTTGAATTAATAGAAGTGTTAACATTGTATTGAATACAAATTTCTTTATTCTACTTAATCACATTTCACTTTTTGACAAGTACACTAAAGCAATAAATTAAAAAAAAATATTCACATCGCACAGTGTAACGAGGGTCTATATACATAAAATTTAGCATATGTCATTATTTAATAAATATAAAATGCCGTACAAATCTTCATCAAGATCGGACACGCCTTTCGCCCACCTCTCATACAAAATTAACAACAAAAGTGAAATATCTCGAGTTTAAGAAAGTGTATAAACCAAATTAACTAATTTTTTTATTGATTGGATACACAAAATTGCAATTTAAAAATTCCATCAATATTTGCCACGCCTTTCATCTACCTCCCATACAAAACTAAGATTAAAAGTGCAACATCTCGAGTTGTAGAAAGTATTAGAAAAAAATGTTAACAATTTTTTTTTTTAAATAAATTGACATAATTATCATATAAAAATTTCATCAGGATCCGCCATTACCTTCGCCCTTGCAAAATAAAGAATAAAAGTGCAATATCTCCAGTTGTAGAAAGTTCAATGAAGTTTATTAATGAAAAAATATTTTTATTTTAATACATGGGTTTTTTTAAATTTTACATAAATCTTATGAATTAGAGAAAATAACAGAGAAAATTATTGACTGTCGTCAGAATAATTCGTAAAGTCACTCGACACAAAGTCAGAGAAATAGGGATCAGAAATGAAATCAATTGTGTTATCATTCGTATCATGATCTTCATTTAAAATTGATTCATTGATTTCATTATCATTATTCGGTTTTTTTTCAATATTTTTCTAAGAGAAGATATTAAATTTTCTGATGAAACCAGTAACCCACAGAATAGGGAGAGTAAATTGTAACCAAACTAAATATTTCTAATGAATATTGTAGTCAAAGTCCTAACAAACAATTTAGGAAGAACTACGGTGAAATCAGATCCGTATAACTCTAGAAATTTTTGCCCTGGCTGAAAAAGAATTTTTTCGACACCACTTAGAAAGAAGAAAATGAATATATATTAAAAAAGTTAAAATTTTTAGGATATTGATTTTTTATATTATTAACGTAAAAAAGTTCAAGTCAATGTATTATTATTATTATTATTATTATTATTATTATTATTATTATTATTATTATTATTATTATTATTATTATTATTATTATTATTATTATTATTATTATTATTATTATTATTATTATTATTATTATTATTATTATTATTATTATTATTATTATTATTATTATTATTATTATTATTATTATTATTATTATTATTATTATTATTATTATTATTATTATTATTATTATTATTATTATTATTATTATTATTATTATTATTATTATTATTATTATTATTATTATTATTATTATTATTATTATTATTATTATTATTATTATTATTATTATTATTATTATTATTATTATTATTATTATTATTATTATTATTATTATTATTATTATTATTATTATTATTATTATTATTATTATTATTATTATTATTATTATTATTATTATTATAATTATTATTATTATTATTATTATTATTATTATTATTATTATTATTATTATTATTATTATTATTATTATTATTATTATTATTATTATTATTATTATTATTATTATTATTATTATTATTATTATTATTATTATTATTATTA